>JACEFZ010027494.1:117500-270000 GCA_014155875.1 Cepaea nemoralis
AAAAGCAGGCGCTTGTGGAGTGGCAGTAACCGGAGACGTTTATATATGTTAGAATTGTCGGTAAGCTTTTCACCATTAATTAAACGCACTGCCCTTTTCTGGAGTGAATATAGGCGTTTTGTTATTGATTTGGAGCATCCATCCCAGACTGTGGAGCAGTAATCAATATGTGTTTGTATATGAGAAGTATAGAATATCTTTCTTGTGTTTTCGTCAAGGAAATTTTTAATTTTGGCAAGTTGGTATACTTTTTTGGCTATTTGTTTAACTAGAGCATGAACATGTGAGTTAAAAGTTAGATTTTGATCTATGATAACACCCAGTGTCTTGTGCTCGGTGACACTTTCTACAGGCGTGCTGCCAATGTGCAGCTGAAGAGTTCTCTGCGAGTTTAGAGTGTGAAGTCTTTGCCTGGTTCCTATTAACATAGACTTTGTTTTAGTAATGTTAATTTGCATGCGGTTTGCATGACTCCAGTTAACTACACTATTTATTTCCTGTTGCAAGGATAATTCTAGCACATTACGATCAACAGCGTTTGTATATACTGTGCAGTCATCAGCAAATAGATCGCAGAACGACGACAGATTTAATGGAAGATCATTTATATAAATGGCAAATAATAGAGGGCCAAGAATAGACCCCTGAGGTACTCCAATATTAATGGTAATGGCTTGAGATAAAACTTTACTGTGTGATACTACTTGCTTTCTGTCTAATAAGAATGATTTTATTAATGTCACTATATTAAAACTTACTTTCATTGTTTCTAGTTTTTTAATTAGAATAGTATGATCTATCATATCGAATGCTTTCCTAAAGTCTATAAACACCGCTCCACATAGAGTATTGTTGTTAATATTTTGATGCCAGTTTTCTATCATGTTTGTTAGTGCCGTATGGCAAGAATATTTTGGCCGAAATCCTGACTGACTGTCAACTATCAGTTTATGGCGAACTAAGTGATCTAGTGTTGTTTTGTGGATGTGCTTTTCTAGCGGTTTGGATAATGAGGATAATATGGAAATTGGTCTATAATTACTCATGAGACGATCGTCTAGAGGACCAGCTTTTAAATGAGGATACACTTTAGCGATTTTAAAGGCTCATGGGAAGTGACCTCTGGTTAGACATTGATTATATATAAAAGTTAGTGACTCGCAGATCGCCGGTGCAGCATGGCGAAGGATCCGACTACTAATTCCATCTAGTCCTGATGAGTTATTGTTTTTTTATATTACGGAGATGAGTAAATACTTCAGTTGTCGTCATTAGCGGTATGTTGGAGGAAATGTGTCCATAGCATTTGTTCTCACAGAATGATGATAATAAAGATATGTCATGAGGCGCATCTGGTATTGCAGCCTTCAGTTGGTTTATGTCGGACTGAAAGTATCTACTGAATTGATCACATGTAACCTGATTTGATGGTAATGATTGTGATGATTTGTGTTTGTTTGTCAAGGTATTAATTGCTTTCCATATATCTTTAGTGTTGGTTTTATCTATTACTATGTTCTTAAAATAGTTTTTCTTTTTCTTCCGAATAACATATTGAACTTTGTTTCTCAGACTACGGTACATAGATCTCTATTTTTGTGAGCCCTGTCGCGATCTCTCATAAGTTCAACTACCTCCTGTGTGATCCACGGGGGCTTTGTGTGATGTTTAATACGAACTTCCTTAAATGGAACATGTTTATCAAATATACTTAGAAAGGTCTTTAGCCAGTGGTCCAGAGCATCGTCTGGGTCAGGAAGCTGGTAAACATAATCTAGAGATGAGTTGACCAAATCTTGTAGGGAGGGGGAAGGGAGGAGGGAAGAGGAGGGAGGAGTAGGAGTAGGGAGGAATAGGAGGGAGGAGGAGGGATTAAGAGGAGGAGAGAGAAGGAGGAGGGAGGAGGAGGGAGGAGGAGGAGGAAAGAGGAGGGAGGAGGAGGGAGGAGGTAGAGGGAGGAGGAGGAGGAGAGAGGAGGAGGAGAGAAGGAGAGGAGGGAGGAGAAGGAGGGAGGAGGAGGAGGGAGGAGGAGGAGGAAGAGGGAGGAGGAGGTGGGAAGGATGGAGGAGGGAGGAGGAGGAAGAAGAGAGGAGTAGAAGGGAGGAGGAGGGAGGAAGGAGGAGGGGAGGAGGAGTAGGGAGGAGGAGGAGGAAGAGGGATGAAGAGGGAGGAGGAGGGAGGAGGAAGAGGGAAGAGGAAGGAGAAGGAGGAGGGAGCATGAGGGAGGAGAAGAACGCAGGATGAGGGGAAGGAGGAGGAGGGAGGAGGAGAGGGAGAAGGAGGGAGATAGAGGAGGAGGGAGGAGGAGGGAGGAGGAGGAGAGAGAGAAGGAGGAGGGAGGAGGCGGAGGTAGGAGGTAGGAGGGAGGAGTAGGGAGGAGGTAGAGGGAGGAGGATAAGGGAGGAGGAGGGAGGAGGGAGGAGAAGGAGGGGGGAGGAGGAGGAGGAGGAGGAGGGAGGATGAGGAGGGAGGAGGAGGAAGAGGGAGGAGGAGGAGGGATGTGGAGGGAGGAGGAGGAGGGAGGAGGAGGAGGGAGGAGGTAGAGGGAGGAGGGAGGAGGAGGGAGGAGGGAGGAGAAGGAGGGGGAGGAGGAGGGAGGATGAGGAGGGAGGAGGAGGAAGAGGGATGTGGAGGGAGGAGGAGGAGGGAGGAGGAGAGAGGATGAGGAGGGAGGAGGAGAAGGGAGGAGGAGGGATGAGGAGGGAGGAGGAGAGGGATGAGGAGGGAGGAGGAGAGGGATGAGGAGGGAGGAGGAGAGGGAGGAGGAGGGAGGAGTAATAGGAGGAGGTAGGTGGAGGAGGGAGACAAAGGGAGGAGAAGGAGAAGGAGGGAGGAGGAGGGATGAGTAGGAGTAGGCAGGAATAGGAGGGAGGAGGAGGGATTAAGAGGAGGAGAGAGGAGGAGGAGGGAGGAGGAGGGAGGAGGAGGGAAGAGGAGGAGGAGGGAGGAGGAGGGAGGAGGAGGAGGGATGTGGAGGGAGGAGGAGGGAGGAGGTAGAGGGAGGAGGAGGGAGGAGGAGAGAGGATGAGAAGGAAGGAGGAGAAGTGAGGAGGAGGGAGGAGGAGGGATGAGGAGGAGGGAGGAGGAGGGAGGGAGGAGGAGGGATGAGGGGGAGGACGTAGAATTAGAAGGAGGGAGGAGGAGGGAGTGGGAGGAGAGAGGAGGAGAAGGGAGGAGGAAGGAAGAGGAGTGATTAGGAGGAGGGCGAGGAGGTAGGAGGAAGAGGGAGGAGGTAGGAGGAAGAGGGAGGAGGAGGAGGGAGGAGGAGGAGGAAGGAGGAGGAGGAGAAAGAGGGAGGAGGGAGAGGGAGGAGGGGGAGGGTAGGAGGAGGAGGGGAGAGTAGGAGGAGGATTTTAACGCATATGCCTGTAGACAACTGCAGCGAAAAGGTGGGTCTGTCTATCTATCTGACCCGGCGTGGCTTCGCCCAGCTCCTGGCGGGTAGCGTCTCATTAAATTCATACAACAAAAAAAGTAACTTAAAAGAATGTCCTTCCACACACCATCCATTATTTTTAATGAAAACTCTTTCTAATCACCTGCATGACTACAGTAACTTCTTAAGCAAAAAAAGATGAGTTACAATGTTATGCATTGTGCATTATTTTTATGAAAACTTTGAAAATGCCTTACAGATTGTATCATTATTTATTATAACTCATATGCCGGTACATAACTATGGACAAAGAGTTTATAAATCTTTGAAAACGATGCCACAATATGACTATAAGTTATACAGAAAAGTTATGCCCCTTGAAATAACTTTTACAGAGTTAGGTCCCCTGAGATATATGAAATTATAATGAAAAATGAAAAATGAAATAATATTGAGTAAGCAGGCCGATTTCACACTAAAAAGATATGACAGTGGGCTGCGCTGGAATGAAAGGAAGACGTGTAGAAAATTTCATCTCAATCGGAATGGGCCGTTCGCGAGCGCATAAAGGACATATGGACATTACAGACAGACAGACAGACAGACGACAGAGATCGCCTTTTATATATAAGATACTAGCTGACCCGGCCCGGCTTCGCCCAGTCCCTGGTGGGGAGCATCTCATTTAATTCATATAAGTAGTCATATAAGTTCTCGTTCCCGTTACCGACTGTCTGTCTGTCTGTCTGTCTGTCTGTCTGTCTGTCTGTCTGTCTGTCTGTCTGTCTGTCTGTATGTCTGTCTGTCTTTCTGTCTTTCTGTCTGTCTTCTGTCTGTCTGTCTGACCCGGCCCGGCATCGCCCAACTCCTGGTGTGGAGCATCTCATTTAATTCATATAAGTAGTCATATAAGCTCCCGTTCCCGTTCCCGACTATCTATCTGTCTGTCTGTCTGTCTATATGTCTGTCTGTCTGTCTGTCTGTCTGATCCGGCCCGGCTTCGCCCAGCCCCTGATGGCGAGCATCTCATTTAATTCATATAAGTAGTCATATAAGTTCCCGTTCCCGACTGTCTGTCTGTCTGTCTGTCTGTCTGTCTGTCTGTCTGTCTGTCTGTCTGTCTGTCTGTCTGTCTGTCTGTCTGTCTGTCTGTCCGTCCCTCCCTCTCTGTCTGTCTGTCTGTCTGCCTGTCTGTCTAATCATTTATTGGTTGCAGTTAGAACAACCTTAGATAAACGAAGACCAACTTACAAAAAGCATTAGAAAGAGCACTTGAAAAATCTTTACATCTTCCCCAACAATTAACTTGGGTAAATGGAGCGGCGGCAGCAGCATCAGCAGAAGAAGGAAAAGGAGGAGTAGACAACTGCAGCGAAAAGGTGGGTCTGTCTATCTATCTGACCCGGCGTGGCTTCGCCCAGCTCCTGGCGGGTAGCGTCTCATTAAATTCATACAACAAAAAAAGTAACTTAAAAGAATGTCCTTCCACACACCATCCATTATTTTTAATGAAAACTCTTTCTAATCACCTGCATGACTACAGTAACTTCTTAAGCAAAAAAAGATGAGTTACAATGTTATGCATTGTGCATTATTTTTATGAAAACTTTGAAAATGCCTTACAGATTGTATCATTATTTATTATAACTCATATGCCGGTACATAACTATGGACAAAGAGTTTATAAATCTTTGAAAACGATGCCACAATATGACTATAAGTTATACAGAAAAGTTATGCCCCTTGAAATAACTTTTACAGAGTTAGGTCCCCTGAGATATATGAAATTATAATGAAAAATGAAAAATGAAATAATACTGAGTAAGCAGGCGATTTCACACTAACAAAATATCACAGTTGGCAGCGCTGGAATGAAAGGAAGGCGTGTAGAAAATTTCATCTCAATCGGATGGGCCGTTCGCGAACAAATAAAGGACATACATACATACATACAGACAGACAGACAGACAGACAGACAGACAGACAGACAGACAGACAGACAGACAGACAGACAGACGGACGGAGATCCTAATTTATATATAAGATATATATATATATATATATATATATATATATATATATATATATATATATATATATATATATATATATATATATATATATATATATATATATATATATGACTCCCACAATGTGATCCCTGTTCACAGACAGCGTAGTCTGGGTTGTCTTTACACCCGGTTCGTGATTTAGGAATTAAAGATGATACAGAGATCAGGCATGATGTGAAAGTTAACAGAGTGAGGTTAATGGGTATGCCAAAAGTCAGGTGTGATTATATTATATATGGCAACATACACGTAGATAAGACAGCAACGTGTCACAGATTATTTGTGACAATAGTGGTGCCACACATCGAACATCACTGTGTCTGCTGAATGCACACTTCTCTGGTGCACACTGAACATGACTGAAGTTGTAATAAGATACGTGACTGTGCGAATTGTTACAGTTTATGGAAATAGTTAAAGGACCCGTGGCTGTGGGAATAGTTAAAGGGCGCGTGGTTGTGGGAATAGTTAAAGGTCGCGTGGTTGTGGAAATTGTTATAGGACCCGTGATTGTGGGAATAGTTAAAGGACGTGAGGTTATAGGAATAGTTAAAGGTCGCGTAATTTTGGCTATAGTTAAAGGATGGTGCGACTGTGAAAATAGATACCGGGTAAACGTCGCGTGGTTATGGAAATTGTTATAGGACCCGTGATTGTGGGAATATTTACAAGACAAGTGATTGTGGGAATAGATAAAGGACGCGTCGTATGGAAATCAGATAAAGGACACGCGATATTCAAAATAATTATTGGACGTGTGATTTTGGAAATAGTTTAAGGTCGCATGTTTGTGGAAATAAAGGTTGCCTGATTGTAGGAATAGTTATAGGTCGCGTGTTTGTGGAAATAGATTAAGGTCACATGATTGGGGAAATAGTTAAAGGGCGTGAGATTGTGGAAATAGTTAAGGTGGGAATGGTTGTATAGATAGGTAAAGGTCGCGTGTTTGTGGGACTACCAAGAGGACATGTGATTGTGGGAAACAGATAAATGATGCGTCATATGAGGCATAGATAAAGGACATGTGGTATTCAAAATAGTTATTGGACGTGTGATTGTGGAAATATATAATGGGCGTGTTATTGTAGGAATACCTGAAGGACGCGTGATTGTGAAATTAGGTAAAGGAGGTATGATGGTGGAAATAGTTAAAGAACGTGTGATTATGGAAACAAGATCAAAGACATTTGATTGTGCAAATAGTTAAAGGACTCGTGACTGTGGAAATAGATAAAGGACGTGTAATTCTGGATATAGTTAAAAGGCGTGTGGTTGTGGAAATAGATAAAGGACGTGTGATTGTGAGAAAAGATAAATGACGAATTATTGTGGAAATAGAAAAAGGATATTGATTCTGAAAGTATATAGAGTACGCATTGGAAATAGTTCAGGGATGTGTGATAGTTGAAATACATAATGGCCAAATCATTGCGGTCTGTTGCCAAATCGCGGCATGCTGGATTACGACCTGCGTCCGTATTCCCTTAGCCATGAAGCGGGCATAACTGATATGGAAGGATCAAAATCTTTAAACGGATTTTTGAACTGTGTCAGACACAATATTACTAGTACAGTTGAGTGGCAGACCTTTCGATCTCAACATCATACACGCTTATGCACCAATAACAGACAACAGTGATGACTACATCGAAGAAATTTATAATCATTTGGGAAACGATTTCAAGAAAAGTAAGCTTTCATAATTAAATATAATAACGGGTGACTTTAATGCTGAGGCTGGAAATCAACAGGAAGGATACATAGTAGGCAAGTATGGACTAGGGGAACAGAGTGAAGGAGGTTATAGATTTCTACAGTGGGCAAAAGAGCATGATGTGATTATTTGAAAAACCTGCTAACAACTTCACCCAAGGAGATTATGGATATGGCGTCTTGACCATATGATCAGAAGTCAGATTGATTACATTCTCTTCAACAGAAGATTTCTAAATGCCTTAAAAGTTGCAAAAACTATACCAAGCACAGACTGCTACAGCGACCATAGATTAATCATAAAAAATACACATATAAAATTAAAGAAGGTCAAATATACACCAAGAGATACAAAATTCAATCTACGTGCACAGAAGTGTGAGGAGATAAAAGATCAATTCAACGTAAACGTAAAGAACAAAAAGTCGCTTAAAAGTCGACAGGGTCGACTTCATTGCACCGGGTTTTATCCGATATGGCTCGGTCTCTTTCCGCAGCACGGAAAGCGTCGCACAAAGCACGAACTCCTTAGTTTTAGCGACGACCCACAGGAGTCTCCGAAACATTTAACTCGTAAACCGAAGGGTGCGGCCCGGAATCGAACCCACAATATTCGGAGCACGAGTCAAACGGCTTGACCAGTTCGCCACAGAGACTCCCAAAGGTAAAGAACAGATCTGATGCATTGTCCGATCTGAAAATATTATTTCAAGATTTCTTTGACAATATGGAAATACTAAAAATATCAATCAGCAACGTTTTCAGAATCAACTCATCATCATCAAGTGCCATGCTAGATATGTAGGCGTTCATGGCTCTCCACAGATCTCGGTCTTTGGTTTTCTGAATCAACTCTGCTGCTGATATTTTTCCGTGCCACCGTCTCAATCCATCCAGCATCATTTCTCTTGGTCTGCCTCTGCCTCTCTTCCCCTCGATCTTTCCAGTTGTCACGATGTTCTCCAATGCCTCTCTTCTCATTACATGACCAAAGAAAGCTGTTTGTCTCTGTCTTATTGTTGTGTATAATGTTCTAGTTTCATTAGCCTGTTTCAGGCAGTCATCGTTAGTTACTCTGGCAGTCCAAGGAATTCGCAACATTCGTCTCAGGAACCACATCTCTGTTGCTTCTAATTTCTTCTTAATTTGTTCATTTACATTCCAAGATTCACTGCCATATAGCATAACTGGTTCTACATAGCATTTCAGCACTCTCTTTCTTACACTCAGTGATATTGAAACAGAAACAACTATGCAAATAAAAAAATGAAGATGATGAGACATAAGCAATGGATGACGGAAGACATTTTAAAACTCACGATTATAAGAAGAAATAATGAAAATATCTATGAAAAATAGGAAGGGATTCACGGGAAAATGAGGAAATTGTCAAAGAGGTAAAAGTAGCATGGCTGGGAAAAAAAAATTACTGGGAAATTAAAAACCAATACAAAATCCGGAATACCAAATTAATACACATAAGAAGTAATGACATCACTAATAAAAGAACACACACATCAACAGTTTGCCTACCAACCAAAGATGACAAACTCATAATAGAAAAAGATCAGATTTTTACATGCGTGGTGAAATTACGAGAAGCACCTTTATGATGATACAAGAGAGGAACAGTACGATATTCGTAATAATAATAAAGGATCATCAACGTTTGAAGTTCAGAATGCTCTTAACTATATGAAAACTGGCAAGACCCTGGGTCCAGACACCATCACAACAGAAATGACATTGCCTCACAAGAACATGGAAAAGGCTAGCTCACAAGATTGCTGAACACAATACAGTAACACCTCGGTTTTCGTCGATAATCGTTCCGAAAACAATCCGCGAAATCCAAAACCGACGAAAACCGAGGTAATTATTTCCATGTTAATCAATGTAAGTCCAATTAATTCGTTCTAGAAACTAAAAATATTACCAAAAACACATTTTATAGAGAATAAATATTGTCGAAATTGTGTTTAATACTATATTTCTGCTTCAGACTTTTACGAACTCGCACCTTCACCATGCCTGGTAACACTGTGTATGACAGTGCGCCACTTTAATTTGTCAAACCATCCTCTGCTGGTCTTAAAATCACTAAGTACACTAGCACTCATCCCAAGAATTTTCTTAATGAGATTGTCTTTTCACATATGATTGCCTCCAAAACAGTATCTCCATCTGCTTTTGATTTATCAAAATTAATAATAACTGTTCGACATATTCACTTGTTTGCTAACTCTGTTTCGTTGGCATATTCATGCCCTTCGCTAGGTTAGCCTCCTCTATTGCCTCCTTTATCACGACAATGGATCTTATCGTGGATGGCGACTTCCCTTACATGGAGCCGATTTCAGTAATCTTAATGCCACTCTCGTATTTTATTATTAGCAGAATTCTCACACAACAAAAACAACATTAAACTGAGCAGGAGAATGCGTGGGTTCCTTTGTTTTCGCAATATTAGCAGCGAGGTCATGTGGGCACGCCGACGAAATCCGAGGCAACCGACGAAAACCGAGACCGACGATAACCTAAGACAACGAAAACATAGGTTTTACTGGTAATGATTTTGGAGGTATACCCCCTGAATTATGTAATTCTATATTTACTGCAATCCCGAAGAAATCAGGAGCATTGGAATGTGATCACCATCAAACAATTAGTATAATGAGCCACTTTACGAAGATTTTGCTAAGAGTTATCATGCAAAGAATTAGGAATCAAATACAACCCGAAATAGAGAAAAATGTCGTTGTGATTCGTTGATGCAAACTTACAGTAAATGATGTGTATTTACTGAGAACAATAATTGAGTGTTCTTTAGAAGAGAAAAAAGACCGATAACTTTGCTTTATTGACTAAAGAAAGGCTTTTGATAAATTAAACCATGTCAACATGGTGAAGATGCTTGCAGATCTACAAATTGATAGGGAAGACCTTAGACTTGTAAAGAAATTATATTGGAAAGAACAAGCTGCCATTAAGATTGATAATGAAGTAAACAGTGTTTTCCGTGTGTTGTTCAACACACAAAGTAGTCGATTGTTAAAGTTTGCTGAAGCTATAATAATCAACCTTCGTAAGCCGTCCTTGTGCAAGCAGAAAGACATGTTAGTCAGTTTAAAATTACCGTGGTAGACAATCGACATTACTGTGCGAACATGTGTATATTTCAGTTTGAAGGATTTATCTAATTAATTCACGTAAGTTGTGTGATTTCTGCAGTATGTACCTGACGAGATGCAGCGAAATATGCCAGGCAATAAATCGTGCAATCTATTGTTTGTGTCTTCGTTATTCAAATTCATCACGGGAAAACATTGTTTTGGATAATGAAGTAGGTCAATATCAGCCTATTAAGAGCGGTGTGAGACAGGGATGTGTAATGTCTCCAGATCTTTTGTTTTGCCCTGAAAAGTAAAAGTATCTTTTATAAATGTAGAAGATATGAGAGGGATCACCACTGGGGTCGTAATATCAATAACATTAGATGTACGGATGATGCATTAATGATTGTAGTCATTGAGCAGGTTCTGCAGAATTTAGTAAATGCAGTTGTTGCAAACTGTGATCAACTAGGTTTAAAATTAAATTTTATGAAGACACAGATTATGGTCGTCACCAGGAAGGAGGAAATTCCACACTGTAACATAACAGAAAAGGGTGCTATTCGTAAACTAGTAATAGGTACAATTATCTTGGAAAAAAAAGTCTTAGCATCTGATGAGAGATGCCTTGAGGGCAGTAGATGGGAGATGCCTTGAGGGCAGTAGATGGGAGATGCCTTGAGGGCAGTAGATGGCAGATGCCTTGAGGGCAGTAGATGGGAGATGCCTTGAGGGCAGTAGATGGCAGATGCCTTGAGGGCAGTAGATGGGAGATGCCTTGAGGGCAGTAGATGGGAGATGCCTTGAGGGCAGTAGATGGGAGATGCCTTGAGGGCAGTAGATGGGAGATGCCTTGAGGGCAGTAGATGGGAGATGCCTTGAGGGCAGTAGATGGGAGATGCCTTGAGGGCAGTAGATGGGAGATGCCTTGAGGGCAGTAGATGGGAGATGCCTTGAGGGCAGTAGATGGGAGATGCCTTGAGGGCAGTAGATGGGAGATGCCTTGAGGGCAGTAGATGGGAGATGCCTTGAGGGCAGTAGATGGGAGATGCCTTGAGGGCAGTAGATGGGAGATGCCTTGAGGGCAGTAGATGGGAGATGCCTTGAGGGCAGTAGATGGGAGATGCCTTGAGGGCAGAAGATGGGAGATGCCTTGAGGGCAGTAGATGGGAGATGCCTTGAGGGCAGTAGATGGGAGATGCCTTGAGGGCAGTAGATGGGAGATGCCTTGAGGGCAGTAGATGGGAGATGCCTTGAGGGCAGTAGATGGGAGATGCCTTGAGGGCAGTAGATGGGAGATGCCTTGAGGGCAGTAGATGGGAGATGCCTTGAGGGCAGTAGATGGGAGATGCCTTGAGGGCAGTAGAACCGGAATTGCTATGGCGAAGCTACTTCGCAGTATTTTGCAAGATGAAAAATATACTGATCTATAATAAGATGTCAATTGAAACGAGAAAAAGTGTTGAGATGCTACATAGAGCCTGTACTTTGGTATGGATGTAAAGCTTGGTCAATGAGCAGACAAGTGAAAAACATCTAATGGCTGTGGAAATGGGGTTTCTGGGGAAACTACAAAGAATACCATGGATTAAATAAAAATAAAAAAACTAATGACCAAGTCCTACAAGAAACACACGAAAACCATCAACTGTTTAGTGAAATTAGACATACATAGTCACACATTTCTGGACAAGTTATGGGAAGAAATAGATTGGAAAACTTGGCGGCAACTGGCAAGATTCAGGGGAAGAGAACAAGGGGAAGGTAGAGAAGTAAATGCCTGGATGGCTTGGCCAAGTGGTATGGTCGAGACGGGAACACTGAGCTGATCCACGACTCTGGTGATCGAGTGTGATGGTGAAACATGACCGCCCACGCTTATCGGCATTGCACATGATGATGATGAAACGAAAGTTTCAGGGGACAACACAAACCTGATACATATAACAAACACTGGAGAATTTTGTAGTGGGCAATGTAAATCTGATACATATTACAGTCACTGGAGAATGTTGTAGTGGGCAATGTAAACCTGATACATATAACAAACACTGGAGAATTTTGTAGTGGGCAATGTAAATCTGATACATATTACAGTCACTGGAGAATGTTGTAGTGGGCAATGTAAACCTGATACATATAACAAACACTGGAGAATGTTGTAGTGGGCAATGTAAACCTAATACATATAACAATCACTGGAGAATGTTGTAGTGGGAAATGTAAACCTTATACATATAACAAACACTGGAAAATGTTGTAGTGGGCAATGTAAATCTGATACATATAACAATCACTGGAGAATGTTGTAGTGGGCAATGTAAACCTGCTACATATAACAAACACTGGAGAATGTTGTAGTGGGCAATGTAAACCTGATACATATAACAAACACTGGAGAATGTTGTAGTGGGCAATGTAAACCTGATACATATTACAGTCACTGGAGAATGTTGTAGTGGGCAATGTAAACCTGATACATATAACAAACACTGGAGAATGTTGTAGTGGGCAATGTAAACCTGATACATATGACAAACACTGGAGAATGTTGTAGTGGGCAATGTAAACCTGATACATATAACAAACACTGGAGAATGTTGTAGTGGGCAATGTAAATCTGATACATATAACAATCACTGGAGAATGTTGTAGTGGGCAATGTAAACCTGATACATATAACAAACACTGGAGAATGTTGTAGTGGGCAATGTAAACCTGATACATATGACAAACACTGGAGAATGTTGTAGTGGGCAATGTAAACGTGATACATATAACAATCACTGGAGAATGTTGTAGTGGGCAATGTAAACCTAATACCTATAACAAACTCTGGAGAATGTTGTAGTGGGCAATGTAAACCTGATACATATAACAAACACTGGAGAATGTTGTAGTGGGCAATGTAAACCTGATACATATTACAGTCACTGGAGAATGTTGTAGCGGGCAATGTAAACCTGATACATATAACAATCACTGGAGAATGTTGTAGTGGGCAATGTAAACCTGATACATATAACAAACACTGGAGAATGTTGTAGTGGGCAATGTAAACCTAATACCTACAACAAACACTGGAGAATGTTAAAGTGGGCAATAAAAACCTGATACATATAACAATCACTGGAGAATGTTGTAGTGGGCAATGTAAACATAATACCTATAACAAACACTGGAGAATGTTGTAGTGGGCAATGCAAACCTGATACATATAACAATCACTGGAGAATGTTGTAGTGGCCAATGTAAACCTGATACATATAACAAACACTGGAAAATGTTGTAGTGGGCAATGTAAACCTGATACATATAACAAACACTGGAGAATGTTGTAGTGGGCAATGTAAACCTAATACATATAACAATCACTGGAGAATGTTGTAGTGGGCAATGTAAACCTGATACATATAACAAACACTGGAGAATGTTGTAGTGGGCAATGTAAATCTGATACATATAACAATCACTGGAGAATGTTGTAGTGGGCAATGTAAACCTGATACATATAACAAACACTGGAGAATGTTGTAGTGGGCAATGTAAACCTGATACATATTACAGTCACTGGAGAATGTTGTAGTGGGCAATGTAAACCTGATACATATAACAAACACTAGAGAATGTTGTAGTGGGCAATGTAAACCTGATACATATGACAACACTAGGAGAATGTTGTAGTGGGCAATGTAAACCTGATACATATAACAAACACTGGAGAATGTTGTAGTGGGCAATGTAAACCTGATACATATAACAATCACTGGAGAATGTTGTAGTGGGCAATGTAAACCTGATACATATAACAATCACTGGAGAATGTTGTAGTGGGCAATGTAAACCTGATACATATGACAAATCACTAGAGAATGTTGTAGTGGGCAATGTAAACGCTGATACATATAACAATCACTGGAGAATGTTGTAGTGGGCAATGTAAACCTGAATACATATGACAATCACTGGAGAATAGTTGTAGTGGGCAATGTAAACCTGATACATATAACAATCACTAGGAGAATGTTGTAGTGGGCAATGTAAACCTGATACTATTACAAGTCACTGGAGAATGTTGTAGTGGGCAATGTAAACCTGATACATATGACAATCACTAGAGAATGTTGTAGTGGGCAATGTAAACTTGATACATTTGACAAAACACTGGAGAATGTTGTAGTGGGCAATGCACACACCTGATACATATAACAATCACTGGAGAATGTTGTAGTGGGCAATGTAAACCTAATACCTATAACAAACACTGGAGAATGTTGTAGTGGGCAATGTAAACCTAATACCTATAACAAACACCTGGAGAATGTTGTAGTGGGCAATGTAAACATAATGCCTATAACAAACACTGGAGAATGTTTGTAGTGGGCAATGTAAACCTGATACATATAACAAACACTGGAGAATGTTGTAGTGGGCAATGTAAACCTAATACCTATAACAAACACTGGAGAATGTTGTAGTGGGCAATGTAAACCTGATACATATAACAATCACGTGGAGAATGTGTAGTGGGCAATGTAAATCTGATACATATAACAAACACTGGAGAATGTTGTAGTGGCAATGTAAACCTGATACATATAACAATCACTGGAGAATGTTGTAGTGGGCACTGGAAACCTGATACAGATGACAATTATTGGAGAATGTTGTAGTGGGCAATGTAAACCTGATACAGATGACAATTATTGGAGAATGTTATAGTGCGCAATGTAAATCTGATACATATAACAAACACTGCAGAATGTTGTAGTGGGCAATGTAAACCTGATACAGATGACAATTATTGGAGAATGTTGTAGTGGGCAATGTAAACCTGATACATATAACAAACACTGGAGAATTTTGTAGTGGGCAATGTAAACCTAATACATATAACAATCACTGGAGAATGTTGTAGTGGGCAATGTAAACCTAATACCTATAACAAACAACGGAGAATGTTGTAGTGGGCAATGTAAACCTGATACATATAACAATCACTGGAGAATGTTGTAGTGGGCAATGTAAATCTGATACATATAACAGACACTTGAGAATGTTGTAGTGGGCAATGTAAACCTGATACATATAACAATCACTGGAGAATGTTGTAGTGGGCAATATAAACCTGATACATATAACAAACACTGGAGAATGTTGTAGTGGGCAATGTAAACCTGATACATTTAATAAACACTGGAGAATGTTGTAGTGGGCAATGCAAACCTGATACATATAACAATGACTGGAGAATGTTGTAGTGGGCAATGTAAACCTAATACCTATAACAAACACTGGAGAATGTTGTAGTGGGCAATGTAAACCTGATACAGATGACAATTATTGGAGAATGTTGTAGTGGGCAATGTAAACCTGATACATATAACAAACACTGGAGAATGTTGTAGTGGGCAATGTAAACCTGATACATATAACAAACACTGGAGAATGTTGTAGTGGGAAATGTAAACCTGATACATATAACAAACACTGGAGAATGATGTAGTGGGCAATGTAAACCTGATACATATAACAAACACTGGAGAATGTTGTAGTGGGCAATGTAAACCGGATACATATAACAAACACTGGAGAATAATGTAGTGGGCAATGTAAACCTGATACATATAACAAACACTGGAGAATTGTTTAGTAGGAAATGCAAACCTGATACATTTAACAAACACTGGAGAATGTTGTAGTGGGCAATGCAAACCTGATACATATAATAAACACTGGAGAATGTTGTAGTGGGCAATGTAAACCTGATACATATAACAAACACTGGAGAATGTTGTAGTTGGAAATGCAAACATGATACATATGACAACTACTAGAGAATGTTGTAGTAGACAACACAAACACGATACATATGACAACTAGTTGAGAATGTTGTAGTGGACAACACAAACATGATAAATATGACACTACTGGAGAATGTTGTATTGGACAATATAAACACGATAAATATGACAACTAGTGGAAGAATGTTGTATTGGACAATATAAACATGATAAATATGACAACTAGTGGAGAATGTTGTATTGGACAATATAGGCATGATAAATATGACAACTACTGGAGAATGTTGTAGTGGACAACACAAACATGATACATATGACAACTACTGGAGAATGTTGTAGTGGGCGACACAAACATGATAAATATGACAACTACTGGAGAATGTTGTATTGGACAATATAAACATGATAAATATGACAACTAGTGGAGAATGTTGTATTGGACAATATAAACATGATAAATATGACAACTAGTGGAGAATGTTGTATTGGACAATATAGGCATGATAAATATGACAACTAGTGGAGAATGTAGTATTGGACAACACAAACATGATACATATGACAACTACTGGAGAATGTTGTAGTGGGCGACACAAACATGATAAATATGACAACTACTGGAGAATGTTGTATTGGACAATATAAACATGATAAATATGACAACTAGTGGAGAATGTTGTAGTGGGCAATGTAAACCTGATACATATAACAAACACTGGAGAATGATGTAGTGGGCAATGTAAACCTGATACATATAACAAACACTGGAGAATGTTGTAGTGGGCAATGTAAACCTGATACAGATGACAATTATTGGAGAATGTTGTAGTGGGCAATGTAAACCTGATACATATAACAAACACTGGAGAATGTTGTAGTGGGCAATGTAAACCTGATACATATAACAAACACTGGAGAATGTTGTAGTGGGAAATGTAAACCTGATACATATAACAAACACTGGAGAATGATGTAGTTTGCAATGTAAACCTGATACATATAACAAACACTGGAGAATGTTGTAGTGGGCAATGTAAACCGGATACATATAACAAACACTGGAGAATAATGTAGTGGGCAATGTAAACCTGATACATATAACAAACACTGGAGAATTGTTTAGTAGGAAATGCAAACCTGATACATTTAACAAACACTGGAGAATGTTGTAGTGGGCAATGCAAACCTGATACATATAATAAACACTGGAGAATGTTGTAGTGGGCAATGTAAACCTGATACATATAACAAACACTGGAGAATGTTGTAGTTGGAAATGCAAACATGATACATATGACAACTACTAGAGAATGTTGTAGTGGACAACACAAACATGATACATATGACAACTACTAGAGAATGTTGTAGTAGACAACACAAACACGATACATATGACAACTAGTTGAGAATGTTGTAGTGGACAACACAAACATGATAAATATGACAACTACTGGAGAATGTTGTATTGGACAATATAAACACGATAAATATGACAACTAGTGGAGAATGTTGTATTGGACAATATAAACATGATAAATATGACAACTAGTGGAGAATGTTGTATTGGACAATATAGGCATGATAAATATGACAACTAGTGGAGAATGTAGTATTGGACAACACAAACATGATACATATGACAACTACTGGAGAATGTTGTAGTGGGCGACACAAACATGATAAATATGACAACTACTGGAGAATGTTGTATTGGACAATATAAACATGATAAATATGACAACTAGTGGAGAATGTTGTATTGGACAATATAAACATGATAAATATGACAACTAGTGGAGAATGTTGTATTGGACAATATAAACATGATAAATATGACAACTAGTGGAGAATGCTGTAGTGGACAACACAAACATGATAAATATGACAGCTACTGGAGAATGTTGTATTGGACAATATAAACAAGATAAATATGACAACTAGTGGAGAATGTTGTATTGGACAATATAAATAAGATAAATATAACAACTAGTGGAGAATGTTGTAGTGGACAACACAAACAAGATAAATATGACACCTAGTGGAGAATGTTGTATTGGACAATATAAATATGATAAATATGACAACTACTGAAGAATGTAGAGCATGTTCACAAGCTCATACGGGGAGCCGTATAGAAGGCCGTAGCAATGTGCACTGAGGTTGTCATGAGCACAGTCGAATGAGGGTTTGTGGCCTGCGAAAGTAATCGAAAAATTAGCCATCTAGTCTCCCTTGCCGTGCATGCCGGCCTACAGCATGTTATGGCTCTATCGCATCACAAACCCAGAGGAGACAACTGCACAGGAACGGAGCATTGTGTGGTAACCCTTCACCGCGACTAACCACTAACTAACGCTTCGGGATACATGAAATTACAAGCTCATGTTATCGTATAATTTTCAGGTCATGCACAGGTAACAGCCATCAAAAGCGCATTGCTCCAGTTCCACATATAACTGACATTTTCATCGAATATTAAAACCCGGATTTCCAGACGTAAATTGCAGAAAATCTGGAGTGGAACACATGCCATACATCAGACTTAACCCGGACTTGAGTAGCCTTAAGTACTGGAGTCATTACACATGACATTTGGCACATTTAGAGCGCTTTAAGCCACTTTTCTTTAAACTACAAGTGAATTGGTTACTTAATTAGTCAGTAGGACGTCCGGTCGCCAACATGGCGGTTAGGCATTGAACCGTTACGGCCTGTGGCCTTGTTTATGCTTGCAGCTACGGTTTGCAATCACATTTTCCTCATGTTGGACTGGTAGTAGATGGTTCCGTCGCCCTGCTACTGAGTGAGTGCGTGGGCGACACTGTGAGCTGTGAAATTCGCGGGGAATGCTTTTACATCTGTCCTGTACAGTGACCTGCATGTTCGGAACAATGGCTACCGGCTGTTGCTGAATTGACTGATTTGCCTTTTCGGTTCACGAGTGCATTTTTCAGGAGACTCCCGGGAGTCGGCGCTGAAGCTGCGGAGTTCGTGCTTTATGCGACACTTTCGGCGGGTCGCCCTGCGGTAAAAGACCGAGCCATGTGAGAAAACCCGGGTCAATGAGGTCTTTCTGGTGACTGCCGAGTCCATCGACGATGAACTGTGGTTTTCGTGGATTAATTTTGTGTTGGCATTCTGGCAGCGGCATTATGCACAGTGTACCTGTGCGGGCTGTTGGATTGCCGAGACTCCTGCCTATTCCACTTTTCACATTGGACAGTGGGGGGGGGGGGGGGCATTTTGTTTGATATCACTTGGCACAGGAACGGAGCATAATGGGGACGACCCGTTGTCGTGAAGTTGGAACAAATAAATTAGATCATGGCGGTCAGTACCATCTGATGTCAGCCGAGATCTCTACAATAAGAGGTATAACTGTTTATATATGAGGGAAGATCATTAAGTAACAGCAATTTTATTATAAAGTGCTTGGAAGAGTATCTATCCATCCATCCATCCATCCATCCATCCTGTGCCATGCCAATAAGCGTGGGCGGTCATGTTCTGCCATCTCACTCAATCACCAGAGTCGTGGATCAGCTCCGTGTTTCTGTCTCGACCATGCCATGTGGCCAAGCCATGTGGAAGAGTATGAATAACAAATCTTACTTCAGGGCACAAACTGGCTCTTAACCAAACCCCATGCAGGGGTCGTGAGGATCGAACAGTTTTAATGCAAACTGCTATTAGAAAATGGGTGTCTCAGTAATGACTTGCACTGTGAAAGAATATCGAGGCATTATTCGTCTTTAGTGGTCATAGATTGTGAAACCTTGTGACATTTACACGGAGATATACACACTGCCTGCAAGTACAACGTCGAGACATGGGGATACACGCGTTGCTCTACAAGTACAATACCGAGACATGGTATTCTCTGCCACTTGGAGGTGGAAGTAAGACACGGTACCTAATAGACACGTAAGGCGTAAGCTCATAGCGGTCATTGGGCATGTGGAGCAGGACCCAAGCTTGATGTAGACCAGACGGCATTCGCTGGCTGGAGAGATCGGTATCACGTCTTTCGTCTTGACTCCCCAAGATATTGTTTGGTCCTCCTGTTAAGCAGGACTGACAGGGGAGCTAGGTCAATTTTAAAAATTCTACCCCCGGCGCTTCAAGGCGGAGAAACTAACTATTCTACCACTATAACATACAGGAGACGAAGCCAAGCAAACACCTCTCTCCTCCGACAAGATGAAAGCCGACCAGCAACAAGCAAACATCACATTACCATACATTGTGCCTCACCTTTGAGTTATGGACGTGGAAACTTCTCGAAAAGGCTGTTAACTGGCTTATTGTCGGCGCGCTGTTGGGTAATTGTCTTAGAGCACACTCATAAGGCAGCTCCGGCGGCAATTACGGCGGGAGCGCGTTCGATGTGATAATGGCACGAAATGTCGTGATGTTGGTTAACTAATAGTCTGTCGCCATTCTAAACATGAAATGTCAACATGTGTTTAATAATAGGTTTTTCTGTCGTAAGTCGATCAACAAGTGTATGTAAGTAGAGCACATACTTCCTTTCATTCAAGCATTCATTCATCAATCCATATATTAGAAGTCTTCCCTCTTTAACTATTGAATATGGAAGAAGCCTGAGTTTAATGTAGCCTTTCCTCTTCTAACCTAGAGTGCTGAGCAACCAAAGGCTTTATGTAACCTTTCTGCCTGTGAATGAAGACTGCCCTGCGGCTAGTTTGGTTCGACATGTCTCACAGAGACTGTCAGGTAGTCTAGACTGGAGATGTGCCATGAGGATGTGCTCACCGCGGGAGATACTTAGACAATCTTCTAATGGCGGCAGATGTCTAGAAAATGTTCTGACGATGGGAGATGTCTAGAGAATTTTATAACGGCGATAGATGTCTTCAGAATGTTCTATCTGCCGGAAATGCCCGGAGAATGTTTTAACGGCGGTAGATGTATAGAGAATATTCTAATGCTGGGAGACGTACAGAGAATGTTCTGGCAGCGGGAGATGTCTACACAATGTTCTAGCCGAGGGAGTGATCTAGAAAATGTTCTAACCCCGGGAAATGTCTAGAGGATGTGCTATCGGTGGGAGATGTCTAGAGAATGTTCTAACGTCGGGAGATTTCTAGAAAATGTTCTAACTGCGGGAGATGTCTAGAGAATCGTCTGATGGGAAGAGAGGCATTTGAGAACATTGTGACAACTGACATATCTTCGGGAAGAGAACGAATGAACTTTATTATTTATTAGAGGCAGACGAAGAGAAATGATGCTGGGTGGATTGAGACGGTGGCATGGAGGAATGTCATCACCGGAGTTGATCCAGAACACCAAAGACCGAACGAACCAGCGAACGAACGAACAATCTGTATTTTCGAAGGGGTAAAGAATTGGGCACGCAGGCCCGTCTGACATTCTGCCTTCCTCTCTAATTCCTCTCATACATTATGAACAATAAAAAAAAAAAACAATATTATTTATTAAAAGAACAATAAGCATTAATACGCATGAAAAATATTCAATAATACATGACTCACTGAGGCAATGTTAACCATGGACATGATAAATACCTAAGAAAGGTGTAACGTGCCATACATATGGAATGTTTATTAACTAGTTGTCGTTTGAGATAATTTATCACTATTATTTTTAGGGGGGCATGTAGTCTGTACTGAGGTTCGAGCCTGTGGCATGTTTATGCTTGTAGCTATGGTTTGCAATCGCATTTTCCTCCTGTTGGACAGGTAGTAAATGGTTCCGTCGCCCTGCTACTGAGTGAGTGCGTGGACGACACTGTGAGCTGTGAAATTTGCGTGGAATGCTGTTACATCTTGCCATAAAGCAGGTTCACGAGTGCATTTTTCAGGAGACTCCTGGGAGTCGCCGCTGAAGCTACGGAGTTTGTGCTTTATGCGACACTTTCGGCGGGTCGCCCTGCGGAAAAAGACCGAGCCATATGAGAAAACCCGAGTCAATGAGGTCTTTTTGGTGACTGCCGAGTCCATCGACCATGAACTGTGGTTTTCGCGGACGACATTTGTGTTGGCATTCTGGCTGCGGCATCATGCACAGTGTACCTGTGCGGGCTGTTGGATTGCCGAGACTCTTGTCTATTCACTTTTCACATTGGACAGTGGGGAGCATTTTGTGTGTTATTCACTGGCACAGGAATGGAGCATAATGGGGAAGACCCGTTGCCGTGAAGTTGGAACCTCGACTAACTAACTAACTAACTAACTAACTAACTAACTAACTAACTAACTAAGAACTGTTGTTTATTTCCAATTTATGCTACTTTTTATCTCAGATATTTGCCTTTAAATATTTAGAAGCTTGATTATGTCCTCATGCTCACGCAGTCAAACGCTATTATGGGAGTATGATCTATGAATCATTAATACATACATGCATGGTTTGCTTCTATAATTCATTCTGTCAGTGCCCTAAGTAAACATGAATAACTGATACAAGTATATACGGAAGTCACGCTGTTATCCATCCGGCCACACATTGTATTCAACTAAGAATATCATATATGAAAGTAATTTTGTTATCCATCCGGTCACACATTGTATTCAAGTAAGAATATCATATATGAAAGTAATTTTGTTATCCATCCGGCCACACATTGTATTCAACTAAGAATATCATATATGAAAGTAATTTTGTTATCCATCCGGCCACACATTGTATTCAACTAAGAATATCGTATATTAAAGTAATTTTGTTATCCATCCGGCCACACATTGTATTCAACTAAGAATATCATATATGAAAGTAATTGTGTTATCCATCCGGCCACACATTGTATTCAACTAAGAATATCATATATGAAAGTAATTTTGTTATCCATCCGGCCACACATTGTATTCAACTAAGAATATCGTATATTAAAGTAATTTTGTTATTCATCCTCCTCATATACTGTGATAAATACATGGACATTCAAAGAAGGTCATTAGTGTTGGCGAGGTCGAACATATATGTCTATATTTCTACTATTCCATAGACACAATTGTATGTGTGGAAATGTCCCAGCTATAACTGATTTCTTCTTCTGTTTTGTTTTAAATGTCGTCATTTAAGCAGGCAAGAAAATGTGAGGACCCTACCTGCATCAAGAAGACAACCACTGAGCGTCCGTCACATCGTTAGCTGGCACTTTCTATCGGTGGAGCTCGTGCCTTGTTTGTGTTGTTGTTGCAATATCTTGCGAGTTCCAATGGGTTGAATTAATACCGTGTTTGTTACTATTGTTGCTGTTGTTATTGTTGTTGTAATATCTTACGAGTTCTAATGGGTGGAATTAATACCGTGTTTGTTACTATTGTTGCTGTTGTTATTGTTGTTGTAATATCTTGCGAGTTCCAATGGGTGGAATTAATACCGTGTTTGTTGCTATTGTTGCTGTTGTTATTGTTGTTGTAATATCTTGCGAGTTCTAATGGGTGGAATTAATACCGTGTTTGTTGCTATTGTTGCTGTTGTTATTGTTGTTGCAATATCTTGCGAGTTCCAATGGGTGGAATTAATACCGTGTTTGTTGCTATTGTTGCTGTTGTTATTGTTGTTGCAATATCTTGCGAGTTCTAATGGGTGGAATTAATACCGTGTTTGTTGCTATTGTTGCTGTTGTTATTGTTGCTGCAATATATTGCGAGTTCCAATGGGTGGAATTAATACCGTGTTTGTTGCTATTGTTGCTGTTGTTATTGTTGTTGCAATATCTTGCGAGTTCTAATGGGTGGAATTAATATCGTGTTTGTTGCTATTGTTGCTGTTGTTATTGTTGTTGCAATATCTTGCGAGTTCTAATGGGTGGAATTAATATCGTGTTTGTTGCTATTGTTGCTGTTGTTATTGTTGTTGCAATATCTTGCGAGTTCTAATGGGTGGAATTAATACCGTGTTTGTTGCTATTGTTGCTGTTGTTATTGTTGTTGCAATATCTTGCGAGTTCTAATGGGTGGAATTAATATCGTGTTTGTTCCTATTGATTGCTGCTGTTATTGTTGTTGCAATATCTTGCGAGTTCTAATGGGTGGAATTAATATCGTGTTTGTTGGTATTGTTGCTGTTGTTATTGTTGTTGCAATAATCTTGCGAGTTCTAATGGGTGGAATTAATACCGTGTTTGTATCATAACTGATAAGAAACAGCAGATGGATAGATGGGTCGAGCACTATTTAGAGCTTTACTCAAGTGAGACCAAGCTAGCGGATGATGCCCTCAACGCCATAGAGGCCCTAGCCAACTCTTGACCACCTGGACACACTTCCCACTATAACAGAAGTTAAGTGTGCTATAAATGAGCTTGCATCTGGCAAGGCTCCAGGTAAGGATGGGATTCCAATAGAGGTGATCAGGAGTGGGCAAGACACACTCGCTCTACAGATCCACCAGCTAATAGAGCTATGCTGGGCGAGAAGGACAAGTCCCACAGGATTTCAAAGATTCAAACATCATAACGCTGTACAAGAACAAGGGAGATCGGAGCGACTGTAACAACTATAGGGGTATCTCACTTCTGTGTATTGTTGGGAAAGTATTTGCCAGAATTGTCCTGCACAGACTTCAAGTCCTGGGAGATCAAGTCTACCCCGAATCACAGTGCGGCTTCCGTCAGAACCGGTCTACCATTGATATGATATTCTCATTGCGACAGATGCAAGAAAAATGCCGGGAACAAAATCAGCCACTGTTTATTGCCTTCATCGACCTCACAAAGGCATTCGATTTGGTCAGTCGTGAGGGTCTGTTCAAAGCACTAAAGAAGATTGGCTGCCCACCAACTCTTCTGTCCATTGTGGAATCGTTCCACACAGGCATGAAGGGTATAATCAAGTTTGATGGCTCAACTTCAGAAGAGTTTGAAATCAAGAGTGGAGTTAAGCAAGGTTGTGTACTAGCTCCCACCCTCTTTGGGATATACTTTTCACTTCTACTGAAATATGCCTTTCGTGATCAGGATGACGGTATATACATTCACTCACGCTCAGATGGTGGCCTCTATAATGCTCAGAGATTGAAGGCCAAGACCAAAATTAGCAGGGTACTAATCAGAGAGTTGCTTTTTGCGGATGATGCTGCGATTACGACCCACTCTGAGGAAGAATTACAACATCTACTATCTGCATTCTCCAATGCTTGTTCTGAATTTGGTTTAACAATTAACAAAAAGAAGACACAGATTATGTCACAAGGTGCACATGGTGTACCATCAATCTTTATTGACGACGTCCGAACTGGAGATAGTAGACCATTTTACATATCTTGGATCAGAGGTAAATAGCAAATTATCCCTCGATCAGGAAATCAATCATCAGGATTGGCAAGGCAGCAACAACAATGAACATGTTAGCAAAAAGAGTCTGGGAGAACAGGAAGCTTACTGCCAAAACAAAAGTCCTCGTCTACCAAGCCTGTGTCCTTAGTAATCTTCTTTATGGCAGTGAAACCTGGACAACTTACTCACGCCAAGAGAAACGTTTAAACAGCTTTCATATGCGGTGTCTGCGAAGAATACTTGGTATTAAGTGGCAAGACAAAATCACAAATACTGAAGTATTGGAAAGATCAGGTTGTGTGACGGTGTATTCCATGCTCAGTCTTCGTAGACTTAGATGGATAGGACACGTTAGGAGGATGGATGATGGTAGAATACCAAAGGACATCTTGTTTGGTGAATTACAGACGGGTAGGAGATCTCAGGGTCGGCCTCTACTACGATACAAAGATGTGTGTAAGCGGGACATGATTGATACAGGCATTGATAATGCACATTGGGAGCACGTCGCCGCTGAACGTGTTGCATGGAGGGCAACTATCAGAAATGGAATAAAGACAAAGGAGAAAATGATTGCAGATAAAGCACACACAGAGCGTGAGAGACGTAAGATGGTGCAAAATGGTGGAAATGACCATGTTTTCACATGCACCTACTGTGGGCAAACATTTGCAGCAAGAATTGGCCTTACCAGCCACACTCGCCACCGCCATGGATCGTAGTTATTAAGCCTTTTTGAAGCACAATGTACCAAACTATCGTCTGTCAAGACGGAAAGGTGCCAATGTAATGCTGTTGTTATTGTTGTTGCAATATCTTGCTTGTTCTAATGGGTGGAATTAATACCGTGTTTGTTGCTATTGTTGCTGCTGTTATTGTTGTTGCAATATCTTGCGCTTTCCAGTGGATGAACAATATCTTTTTAACGGGTGGATCTTGCTTTTTATAACACTTGGATATTACTCCTTCAACGCTGTTGAATTAATAACATGATTTCTTGTGTTGCAATATCTTGCGTTTTCTAACGAGTGGATCTTTCTCATTGTAACGGATGGAATTAATAACATTGTTTCGTTATTTCAATATCATGTCAAACTGGAGCAATGCACCTCTCGTATGGTCTTAAGCACAGATGTTAGCGTCTGCAATGACCAAAGATATACAGATTCACACCAGTGGCATGCAATATTTTGAAATGTCCTTAGTGTGCATGCCGACGCATAGATAGGTGTCATGGACAGAATGGGGTAATGCAGCCCGTGTTAATTCAACTATTAAGTTACATTACCACCCGAGAGACAGGAAAAACGGTTAACTTTGGGAAAACACTAGAAGAATATCCATGGTCAGTAATACTCAATGAGCTCAGCGGTTCACGGGAAACGTAGGGGGTCACAGGTGACTATTTGAAGGGGAAACTAAGTAGTCTCGGCATTCGGACACGGGACAGCTTAGCAGCCACAGACATGCAGACTTCAGTCGACAATTCTACACAAGTTTTACACCCTATGTACTCAAGAGTTGATACCATTAAGACTGACATAGAATTCATGTAAGAACTAGTTCACTAGAACGTGACAACAACTTAAAGTAAGTTCTGTGGACTTTACAAGTAGAATAGTGATTCAATGGTGACCTCGCACATGCGTGCGACAGCAGAACTTGGGAGTGTGTCAGTGACAACATCACAGGCATGACAGTCAGCGTACAGGAGTGACATGGCCACCAAGCGTATTATCTGCAGTGGACAATGTATGAGCGCCAGATCACAAAGGTGCGAGTGACACAGCTGACTGCAGAAGTGCGGTCTGGTGTACACCCCATTGAATGAATAAACTTTACCCGGCTGCCGCAGTGTGTTTTGTCCACTCAGTTAAACGCATCTGCAGAGGGAAGTTGTGAGTGAGCCAAGTGATTGCACCTGCCTTCCAAGACACCTCTAGACATCATCATAATTATATTCAACAAATCCCCCCCCCCCCCCACAGTAACATCGCGTTTACACCATTCCATCAGTCATGTTCATAACATTTAAATAATTTATTCGGATCATATAAATCATTGCCGGCTTCCTGGCCTAGAGGTTATCGACGTTTCTCCGCAATCTCGTATACTCTCGTAAGTAACGTGACGACGGTGAGAATCAGCAGTGGTTCGAATCGCGTCGGTAACTTACGGGGTATGTGAGCCGGCCGCTGAGAAAGCAATGGCAAACTACTGAGCGTAATCTTGCCAAGAAATCAACAATCAGCTGAAAGATGCTGATGTTGACAGCGATGTCCTGTAAAGGATATGCAAACATTTTTTAAACATATAAATCATTATAAATCTTAGCGTAGATATCCTAGAACAGAAGATTACGACAGAGATCACTTTGGCAAGATGGAAAACATAATAACCAATTTTTAAAAAGCTGTTTAATAACAATGGGGTAGAGATTGTTGAAATACTATACAGAACCTGTACTGCTGCATTAATGTGAAACATCTTCTATAAGCAGACACACTGAGAAAAGTCTAATTGTAGGGGAAACGGGATTTAAGAAGAAAATGCGAAGGAAACAGTAGACGGACAGAGAATTCAATTAGTAGGTACTACAAGAAATACATCTCATCTCATCTCACCATGTTCCTCTTGTACCTTGCCGTGTGGCGGTGAAGTATAAACAGAGGGAGAGTGCCCGCTTACGGGCTTCATGCATCGATATTCCTATGGACTCTGTAATTCCCTGCATCCATCGCTACGTAGTCGGCCTCTTCCTCTGCTTCCCTCTGGTCTGTACACCATTGCTTGTTGTGGTATACTGTTAGTTGGTAACCTACTTGCATGGCCAAACCATTTGACTTGCTGCCTTCTAATAAAATCTAGTGCAGCCATAACCCCCACGATTTCTTCATTTCTGATCGTATCTCTTCTTGATACATTGAGTATTCTTCTCATTAATCTCATTTCTGTTGTTGTGATATTTCTTTTTCTCTTTTTCTGTCATTGTCCAGGCTTGGCATAGAGTTGGTAGGAAGATTGTGTTGTAAAGTGCTTTCTTAGTAGAAATACATGACAATTAAAGAAATAATGGGGGAACAGACAAGATATTTTAGGCAAGTGATAAGGAGAAGTAAACTGGGGAACTCATTGACAACTGGCAATAATTGTTGAAACAGAGCTAAGGGAAGGCACATAAGTAAATATCTGAATGGCTTGCCTACATGACATAATGGAGACAAGAATGCAGATCTGGTCCATATAGTCACTGGTGATCGTGTGAGACGGCGAACCGTGACCTCCCAGACTTAGCGGCAAGACAGATGATGATGATGATGATGATGATGATGATGATGATGATGATGATGATGATGATGATGATGATGATGATGATGATGATGATGATGATGATCTAAATTATAAACACATTCTGATGGGCGGAAGTGAACAACTGAAATCCACGTACCTAATTAAGGTCGCTACTTCACTTGTACCCGGAGACATCGTTTTCTTGTAAATTAATTGTCAGAGCAGGTCATTAACCAAGCCACACTGGACACAAAATGTGGTTTTATCAGTGTCAGCCAAAAATGCATTCCTCTAAAGAATCTGTACTGCTGACATGACATGACTGCATTGTTATTCTGTTGTGAACTCTTTTTGTCATTGAAGAATCACGGAGGGAAAACCCATTCTATTTTATTTTCTGAAGCCTTTGTTGCACTGACGTTCTAACATCTGAGGCTCAATTAACAGGGAAGAACGATTATTGCATATCACGAATGCATCATGGTTTCCCTTTTCTTCTTTTGTCCTCTTTCACCAATGGTGCAAAGACCCTCAACCGACTCAATCCCTGCCCTCCCCTGTTTAGCTGTCCCATCAAGCCCTGTCAAAATCCCCCCCATATTGTTACTTCTCTTCTCCATGACTTTTTAGTCTTCCTTTGTTTCTTTTGCCCTGCGGGTTCCAGACAAAAGTTGTTATAGTTACCCTATTCTCAGGCTGTCTCAATGTATGTCCCATCCAGATAAAAGCTGATATAATTACCCTAACCTCAGGTTGTCTCAGTGTATGTCCTATCCAGACAAAAGTTGTTATAGTTACCCTATTCTCAGGTTGTCTCAATGTATGTCCTATCCAGACAAAAAGTTGTTATAGTTACCCTATTCTCAGGTTGTCTCAATGTATGTCCTATCCAGACAAAAGTTGTTATAGTTACCCTATTCTCAGGTTGTCTCAATGTATGTCCTATCCAGACAAAAGTTGTTAGAGTTACCATATTCTAAGGTTGTCTCAATGTATGTCCTATCCAGACAAAAGTTGTTATAGTTAGCCTATTCTTAGGTTGTCTCAGTGTATGTCCTCTCCAATCAAAAGTTGTTATAGTTACCCTATTCTCAGGTTGTCTCAATGTATGTCCTATCCAGACAAAAGTTGTTATAGTTACCCTATTCTCAGGTTGTCTCAATGTATGTCCTATCCAGACAAAAGTTGTTATAGTTACCCTATTCTCAGGTTGTCTCAATGTATGTCCTATCCAGACAAAAATTGTTATAGTTACCCTATTCTCAGGTTGTCTCAGTGTATGTCCTATCCAGACAAATGTTGTTATAGTTACCCTATTCTCAGGTTGTCTCAATGTATGTCCTATCCAGACAAAAGTTGTTATAGTTACCCTATTCTCAGGTTGTCTCAGTGTATGTCCTATCCAGACAAAAGTTGTTATAGTTACCCTATTCTCAGGTTGTCTCAATGTATGTCCTATCCAGACAAAAGTTGTTATAGTTACCCTATTCTCAGGTTGTCTCAATGTATGTCCTATCCAGACAAAAGTTGTTATAGTTACCCTATTCTCAGGTTGTCTCAATGTATGTCCTATCCAGACAAAAGTTGTTATAGTTACCCCTATTCTCAGGTTGTCTCAATGTATGTCCTATCCAGACAAAAGTTGTTATAGTTACCCTATTCTCAGGTTGTCTCAATGTATGTCCTATCCAGACAAAAGTTGTTATAGTTACCCTATTCTCAGGTTGTCTCAATGTATGTCCTATCCAGACAAAAGTTGTTATAGTTACCCTATTCTCAGGTTGTCTCAATGTATGTCCTATCCAGACAAAAGTTGTTATAGTTACCCTATTCTCAAGTTGTCTCAATGTATGTCCTATCCAGACAAAAGTTGTTATAGTTAGCCTATTCTCAGGTTGTCTCAGTGTATGTCCTATCCAATCAAAAGTTGTTATAGTTACCCTATTCTCAGGTTGTCTCAATGTATGTCCTATCCAGACAAAAGTTGTTATAGTTACCCTATTCTCAGGTTGTCTCAATGTATGTCCTATCCAGACAAAAGTTGTTATAGTTACCCTATTCTCAGGTTGTCTCAATGTATGTCGTATCCAGACAAAAATTGTTATAGTTACCCTATTCTCAGGTTGTCTCAGTGTATGTCCTATCCAGACAAATGTTGTTATAGTTACCCTATTCTCAGGTTGTCTCAATGTATGTCCTATCCAGACAAAAGTTGTTATAGTTACCCTATTCTCAGGTTGTCTCAGTGTATGTCCTATCCAGACAAAAGTTGTTATAGTTACCCTATTCTCAGGTTGTCTCAATGTATGTCCTATCCAGACAAAAGTTGTTATAGTTACCCTATTCTCAGGTTCTCTCAATGTATGTCCTATCCAGACAAAAGTTGTTATAGTTACCCTATTCTCAGGTTGTCTCAATGTATGTCCTATCCAGACAAAAGTTGTTATAGTTACCCTATTCTCAGGTTGTCTAAATGTATGTCCTATCCAGACAAAAGTTGTTATAGTTACCCTATTCTCAGGTTGTCTCAGTGTATGTCCTATCCAGACAAAAGTTGTTATAGTTACCCTATTCTCAGGTTGTCTCAATGTATGTCCTATCCAGACAAAAGTTGTTATAGTTACCCTATTCTCAGGTTGTCTCAGTGTATGTCCTATCCAGACAAAAGTTGGTATAGTTACCCTATTCTCAGGTTGTCTCAATGTATGTCCTATCCAGACAAAAGTTGTTATAGTTACCGTATTCTCAGGTTGTCTCAATGTATGTCCTATCCAGACAAAAGTTGTTATAGTTACCCTATTCTCAGGTTGTCTCAATGTATGTCCTATCCAGACAAAAGTTGTTATAGTTTCCCTATTCTCAGGTTGTCTCAGTGTATGTCCTATCCAGACAAAAGTTGTTATAGTTACCCTATTCTCAGGTTGTCTCAATGTATGTCCTATCCAGACAAAAGTTGTTATAGTTACCCTATTCTCAGGTTGTCTCAGTGTATGTCCTATCCAGACAAAAGTTGTTATAGTTACCCTATTCTCAGGTTGTCTCAATGTATGTCCTATCCAGACAAAAGTTGTTATAGTTACCCTATTCTCAGGTTGTCTCAATGTATGTCCTATCCAGACAAAAGTTGTTGTAGTTACTCTATTCTCAGGCTGTCTCAATGTATGCCCTATCCAGACAAAAGTTGTTATAGTTACCCTATTCTCAGGTTGTCTCAATGTATGTCCTATCCAGACAAAAGTTGTTATAGTTACCCTATTCTCAGGTTGTCTCAATGTATGTCTCATCCAGACAAAAGTTGTTATAGTTACCCTATTCTCAGGTTGTCTCAATGTATGTCCTATCCAGACAAAAGTTGTTATAGTTACCCTATTCTCAGGTTGTCTCAATGTATGTCCTATCCAGACAAAAGTTGTTATAGTTACCCTATTCTCAGGTTGTCTCAGTGTATGTCCTATCCAGACAAAAGTTGTTATAGTTACCCTATTCTCAGGTTGTCTCAATGTATGTCCTATCCAGACAAAAGTTGTTATAGTTACCCTATTCTCAGGTTGTCTCAGTGTATGTCCTATCCAGACAAAAGTTGTTATAGTTGCCCTATTCTCAGGTTGTCTCAATGTATGTCCTATCCAGACAAAAGTTGTTATAGTTACCCTATTCTCAGGTTGTCTCAGTGTATGTCCTATCCAGACAAAAGTTGTTATAGTTACCCTATTCTCAGGTTGTCTCAATGTATGTCCTATCCAGACAAAAGTTGTTATAGTTACCCTATTCTCAGGTTGTCTCAATGTATGTCCTATCCAGACAAAAGTTGTTGTAGTTACTCTATTCTCAGGTTGTCTCAATGTATGCCCTATCCAGACAAAAGTTGTTATAGTTACCCTATTATCAGGTTGTCTCAATGTATGTCCTATCCAGACAAAAGTTGTTATAGTTACCCTATTCTCAGGTTGTCTCAATGTATGTCCCATCCAGACAAAAGCTGTTATTGTTACCCTATTCTCAGGTTGTCTCAATGTATGTCCTATCCAGACAAAAGCTGTTATAGTTACCCTATTCTCAGGTTGTCTCAGTGTATGTCCTATCCAGACAAAAGCTGTTATTGTTACCCTATTCTCAGGTTGTCTCAATGTATGTCCTATCCAGATAAAAGCTGTTATTGTTACCCTATTCTCAGGTTGTCTCAATGGATGTCCTATCCAGATAAAAGCTGTTATTGTTACCCTATTCTCAGGTTGTCTCAGTGTATGTCCTATCCAGACAAAAGCTGTTATTGTTACCCTATTCTCGGGTTGTTTCAATGGATGTAACATCCAGCGCCGGTGTCTTTTACTCACCTCTGGGTCATCCGTATTTGGTTGAGTTCGCTCCACACTTGTCATTTTGTCGTACTGTTTTATTCCCTCCCATCAGCATAGGTCCCAATTAGTGAATATGTTTAGGTTATGTGTAATCATCGTCGTTCTTCTGTGTGAATGTGTTCATGTTATGTTATCATCTCTTTGTTATGTGTGAGTGTGTATAGATTATGTGTAATCATCGTCCGTGTCCTGTGGGATTGAGTTTAGGTTATGTGTAATCATCTCGTTGTTCTGTGTGATTGAGTTTAGGTTATGTGTAATCATCGGCCGTGTTCTGTGTGAATGTGTTTAGGTTATGTGTAATCATCTCCTTGTTCTGTGTGATTGAGTTTAGGTTATGTGTAATCATCGGCCGTGTTCTGTGTGAATGTGTTTAGGTTATGCGTAATCATCTCGTTGTTCTGTGTGATTGAGTTTAGGTTATGTGTAATCATCGTCCGTGTTCTGTGTGAATCTGTTTAGGTTATGTGTAATCATCTCCTTGTTCTGTGTGATTGAGTTTAGGTTATGTGTAATCATCGGCCGTGTTCTGTGTGAATGTGTTTAGGTTATGCGTAATCATCTCGTTGTTCTGTGTGATTGAGTTTAGGTTATGTGTAATCATCGCCGTGTTCTGTGTGAATGTGTTTAGGTTATGTGTAATCATCGTCCGTGTTCTGTGTGAATGTGTTTAGGTTATGTGTAATCATCGGCCGTGTTCTGTGTGAATGTGTTTAGGTTATGTGTAATCATCTCCTTGTTCTGTGTGATTGAGTTTAGGTTATGTGTAATCATCTGCCGTGTTCTGTGTGAATGTGTTTAGGTTATGTGTAATCATCGCCCGTGTTCTGTGTGAATGTGTTTAGGTTATGTGTAATCATCTCGTTGTTCTGTGTGATTGAGTTTAGGTTATGTGTAATCATCGGCCGTGTTCTGTGTGAATGTGTTTAGGTTATGTGTAATCATCGTCGTTGTTCCGTGTGACTGTGTTTAGGTTATGTGTAATCATCGTCCGTGTTCTGTGTGAATGTGTTTAGGTTATGTGTAATCATCGTCCGTGTTCTGTGTGAGTGTGTTTAGGTTATGTGTAATCATCGTCCGTGTTCTGTGTGAGTGTGTTTAGGTTATGTGTAATCATCGTCGTTGTTCCGTGTGACTGTGTTTAGGTTATGTGTAATCATCGTCCGTGTTCTGTGTGAGTGTGTTTAGGTTATGTGTAATCATCTCGTTGTTCTGTGTGAATGTATTTAGGTTATGTGTAATCATCTCGTTGTTCTGTGTGAATGTGTTTAGGTTATGTGTAATCATCGTCCGTGTTCTGTGTGAATGTGTTTAGGTTATGTGTAATCATCGGCCGTGTTCTGTGTGAATGTGTTTAGGTTATGTGTAATCATCGTCGTTGTTCCGTGTGACTGTGTTTAGGTTATGTGTAATCATCGTCAGTGTTCTGTGTGAGTGTGTTTAGGTTATGTGTAATCATCTCGTTGTTCTGTGTGAATGTGTTTAGGTTATGTGTAATCATCGTCCGTGTTCTGTGTGAATGTGTTTAGGTTATGTGTAATCATCGTCCGTGTTCTGTGTGAGTGTGTTTAGGTTATGTGTAATCATCGTCCGTGTTCTGTGTGAGTGTGTTTAGGTTATGTGTAATCATCGTTATTGTTCTGTAGCTTTATGACCCCCACAGTTGTATTGATGTAATGCTATAAGTGAATAGTCTTAATTTTGTGCTAAGTTTAATTCCTGTTGACTTCTGCCAATTTCCGAGTGTTATAGAAGCTCTTTTGGCCTTCTGTATTCTTATTCTGATCTCTTTATCTGTTCCACTGTCTTTGTCCACTTGCTACCTAAGTAGATCCCAGATTCCGTCTATTGAAGTGAGGTTTTCACAAGGAAGATAAGGTTATTGTTTCTTTGATTTATTTTCATTATCTGTGTCTTTCCTCTAAATGTACGTAGAAGAGACAGCAGATTATTTCAAAAGAAGAAGAAGAAGAAGAAGAAGAAGAAGAAGAAGAAGAAGAAGAAGAAGAAGAAGAAGAAGAAGAAGAAGAATTTATATCAGCTAAGTGCCTTCACCGCAGTAAAAGTCACAGTTATTTTTTTTTGTTGGTATTATTTAGTTCTCTTGTCATTCCCAGATTCCTCGTGATCTCTTCATTTATGCGTGTTTCCAAGAAATATAGTCTTTGTATATGTATAACCACATTTTGGGGGCCCGACATTTTATCACATCAAGAATAAACTATCGACAAATTGGCCGTTCGGTGGAGTATAGAAAAGAGAAAGTAAACTTTGACAGCTGAGCTTCATACAGTACACACTTGCGCCTCTCTTTGCCTCACATTATTTCGCCATTATCGGTCTGGCTTGTAAATTGCGTTAGTGCCTGGCAAGTGAAATATCCGCCTGGTAATGTGCCAATCTTGGCTAAGGTCGGCCGGTGATCACGTGGGTAGCCAGAAAGTTCCAGTATTAGCCTAGATGTCCTCAACTAGACCAGACTTATCTAGTTCAGGAGTCCGATTAAAAATACAAAATGTCACTGAAGAACTCGGCGATTGAAAAAAAAGTATTCACAGATACAGGTGAACGAGTCCATCGAAGTCCTCGTCATCGGAACTAGAAGTACGAAACAATAAACAAATTTATAGAAAACGAACTCCACAAATGAATACTTCCCTAGACGGTTGTCCAAACACAGGCGATTGAAAGCTAAAAACGGAAATGTCGAACAAGAAAGGGTTAAAGACAAACGGAAAGGAAAAGGAACGTAAAGGGAAAAGCAACCCCTTTTATCCAGGTGGACTCTGCCGTCTTTCAGAAGTAGGATGCACTTAATCTTTGAAAACATACCGATCAATAAAAAGATGTCAATTGCTACAAGTAAAAAAAAAATTGTATTGAAGTGCTACACAGAACCTGTACTTTTATATAGTTGTAAAACGTGGACAATGAGCAGACACGCTGTAAAACATTTAATATTAGTAGAAATGTGATGTCTGAGGAAACTACAAAGAATATCATGGACAGAGAGAAAAACCAATCAGCAAGTTGTACATTAAACACATGAACACCGTAGACTGATTAGAGAAATTAGATGGAGATCGCCAAGAATTTTTGGACCCGTCAGAGAGTGATTGTCCTCCTGGGTAAATAGCGACAATTAGGGTAAACATGGGGTCACTGGGGCCAGGGAAATGCATAAAGAACAACCTGAACACAGCGCGGACTGTACAACAGCAGAGACAGAACGATGTGGGCCACAGGAAGGCAGCATATATTAACACTGGGAATAACTACTGGTGTTATGTAGATGCGCGCGCGCGCACGCACACACACACACACACACACACACACACACACACACACACGTGCGCACATATTCGGGGGTCTTCGTGTCGAGGTGGTTAATAACTCAGAAGTTACGGGTTCGATTCCAATGCCCGTCATTGGATGTTTGTGTGGAAATGTTCTGGACACTCCTGGCTCTACGCCCGTGCTACGTGCGACGCTATCGGCAGGTAGCTAGCTCTGTGCTCATCGATCATCTCTTCTTTAAACACGCACGCACACACGCACATATGTGTGTGTTGTATGTATATATATATATATATATATATATATATATATATATATATATATATATATATATATATATATATATATATATATATATGTGTGTGTGTGTGTGTGTGTGTGTTTAATTGTTTGTGTGTGCGTGCGTGCATATGTATGTTTAAATAAAAGGATAACACGGTGGGAGGAGGGTCGGCCTTTCAGTAATACAAGAGACCGAAGGACAGTGGTCGTATGGCTGTGCGTATGTTTGTATATGTGTGTGTTGGTGAATATGCGTGTGACTGATTGTAAATTGCGTCTTTCAGTGTACGTGTGTATTGTGTGAGAACGACTGTACGCATGGTTATATGAGAGTATGTGAGTGTGTTTGTGCGCGTATTGTGTGAGAATGGCTTTATGCATGATGTATGTGGGTGTGTTTGTGTTTGTGATTATGCTCTGACGTCATGTGTTTGTGACTCCTTATCTTTCTCTCAATATAGTGTCCCTATGAAAATAAACTTCGCTCGATCGTTCTTTCTTTCTCTCTCTGTCCCCCCCCTCCCCCCCCCTTTAACTCCCCGAGTTGATGTATACAGACTGGTGTGAGTGAATGTGAACCGCTAGTGGAATTTGTTTGTGTAAGAGAGTGAGTGAGTGAGTGAGAGAGAGAGAGAGAAGAGAGAGAGAGAGAGAGAGAGAGAGAGAGAGAGAGAGAGAGAGAACTGCTGTATGTAAGTGTGTGTGTGTGTGTGCATGTGTGTATGTGAGCGAGTGAGTGCCAAAACCAGGGTGTGAGTGCTACAAACGACAGCTGTAATGGATACAGGGACGTGGATGTTAAGACAGCCTTGTCTGCAACATGAACACAATTCTTTAAGCCGCGGCCCAACTCGCTGATAATTCAATCAGGGCTCTCTCTGTGGTAGGGGGGCCTTCAGATCGGGGTAACACCTTGATTGGCTCGACCCTCACCCCTTTCTTAATTGCCCTCTCTAACTTTCTTTCGCCCTCTCACTCTGCCCCTCTCTCTCTCTCTCTCTCTCTCTCTCTCTCTCTCTCTCTCTCTCTCTCTCTCTCTCTCTCTCTCTCTCCCCCCCCCCCCTTTATATATTTCTTTCTCGTTTTCATTTAGCTGGCTCTCATTCTTTCCCACTCCCCCTCTTTCTCTCTCTCTCTCTCTCTCTCTCTCTCTCTCTCTCTCTCTCTCTCTCCTTTTCTCTGTCACTCTCTGTCTCTCTCTCTCTCTCTCGTTCTTTCTCTTTGCCCAATATGTGACCCTTTCAAAATACAATTCGTTCGTTCGTTCTTTCCTGCTATGTCTCATTGTTTCTGACTGACTCACTATATGTCTTACCATCTCTCTTTCTCTCTCTTTTGCTTCTTCTTTTGCTCGCTTCCTCTTTCTCTCACACAGTCTCTCTCGCTCTCTTTCACTCTTTTTCATTAACCCTCTCGCTTTGGCATTCTGAATCTCTTGCTGCTTCGCAGTTCCTATTTTTCTTGCTCTTTAGGTCTTACTCGCGATCTCTCTCACTGTCACTTAGTCTCCTTTTCACTTTCTCCTTGCACGTATTTTGTTTCACCCTTTCTGCTTGATGTCACTGCAACCCTCCTCTGTCCGAGCCATGCATCCTTCCTCCACTGACTATCTTCCACTCCTTGTTTCCCTGTCCATTCTTTGGCTTTTACATTTGACTAGTTATCTTTGTGATCGATTTCTAAATAGCATTCACAATACGGCAACACTCAACCTACCTCTCTCCCTCTCATCCTCCCTCCCAATCCCTTTCCCTCTCTCCCCATCCATCTCTGCTACTCTCTTTCTTTCTCTCTCTACCTCTCTCTCTCTCTCTGGGTGGGGGATGTGTTTGGGTGGAGGATGTGTGTGTGTGTGTGTGTGTGTGAGTAGGTGTTGCGTGTGCGCGTGGGGATGTGTAGGCGAGTGGGGATGTGTGCGTGGGGAGATGTGTGGTGAGGGATGTGTGTGTGTGTTTGAGGGAATGCGAGGGTGGGTAAGAAAATTTCGAGTGGGTGGGGATGTGTGTATGTGTGTGTATGTGTGTGTGTGTGAGTAGGGATGTGTGGGTTTGAGTATGTGTTTGGGTGGGTGGGGGTGTGTGGGTAGTGGGTTGGATGGGTGTGGATGTATGGGTGGGTGTGTAGAGTTGTTTGTAGGTGGTTTGTGGGGATGTGTGTATGGGTGGGTGTGTGTGAAGGGTGTTGGTGGGGTGGTGGGGTGTATAGGTGACAGGTGTGTGTGGTGGATGGGGGATGTGTTTGTGGGTGGGGAGATGTTGTGTGGGTGGGGGTGTGTGTGTATGGGGATATGTGTATCTGTTAGGAGATGTGTGTGTGGGTGGGGATATGTGTATATGGGTGAGGTGTGTATGGCTGAGGTGTGTGTGGGTGGATGATGTGTGGTTAAGGGATGTGTGGGTGAGGTGGGTGGAATATGTGCGGGCGGGTGAGTGTGTTTAGGTTAGGTTATGTGTGTGTAAGTGGGTGAGGAATGTGTGAGAGCGTGGGGGAGATTGTGTGGGTTGGGAATGTGTGTAAGTGGGGATGTGTGTTTGGGTACAGCAAATGTGTATGGGTAGGTGTGGGATGTGTGGGGTGGCGGGAAGATGTGTGTGTGTGTGTGTGTGGGTGGGTGGTAGGGGATGTGTGGGTGGGAGATGTGTGGTTCAGAGTTGTGTGCTTGGCTGGATGGTTGGGGGTGTGTTGGTGGGTGAGTGTGTATGGGTTATGGGATGGGTGGGGATGTATGTGGGTATGGGATGTGTGGATGGGGGTGAGTGAGTTGGTGCATGTATGTGTGTCTGGGTTGTGTTCAGGTGGATGGGGGATGTGTGTTTGTGGGTGAATGTGTGTGGGTGGGGGATGGGTGGATGGGTGAGGGCATGCATGTGTGCCTAGGTGTGTTGGTGGGTAGAGGATGTGTATCGGGGATGTGTGGTGGGTGGGTTGTGTGTGGGTGAGTAGGGGATGTGTCTAATAACATGGTAACATGCATTGTTTATGTTTACAACATTCATTTGACAATGTTTTTTTCCCCCCTATGTTATTACAGTACTATTCACTGATAAACGAAAGATGAGTGATTGGAAGTGCCGAGTGTAAGACGGGCCTGGGTGCCCAATCCTTTTGAAAATACAGTTTGTTGGTTCGTTCGTTCGTTCTCTATCGTTCTCCCTGTCTCCCTCTTTCTCTCCTGTCTCCCGTTCTCCACCCCCCTCGCCTCCTCTCTCCTCCGTTTCTCTCTCTCTCTCTCTCTCTCTCTCTCTCTCTCTCTCTCTCTCTCTCTCTCTCTCTCTCTCTCTCTCTCTCTCTCTCTCTCTCTCTCTCTCGTGATGATTTTCCTATAGATTAAAATGTAATTGTATACATTGTTAGACAAGGGACATGACCAGCAATCAGTATGTTATTATAGGCAACGATATTGAAGTAATATGCCCTGACTAAAACAGATTGTGGATCTGGCACCGTTGTTTGAATCTACAGATTGTGGATCTGGCACCGTTGTATGATGGCATAGATCAGTGCTTCCCAAAGTGGTGGTCCGCAGACTGGTGCCGGTCCGCGAGCCCTTCTTTGCCGGTCCGAAACGTGAGTTGAAAAAAGTTGGAAAAAACACCTTAATTCACTGCTTGGGCTCTACCATGGTGGTTCCTGTATGAAAATCAGTAACAGTTTTTGCATCTGTCATCGAACCTCGTATCTTCTTATCTAATTACTATCACTATTTTTTTGGTCAGTTGAGGGCGGTGTGAGGTTCTCTCTCTTTTTACTACTTCTCTTCTTTGGCCGTAACGAAGTCAGAGTTACTTTCTACCTCTTAGCACCGTAGCAAAGGAAACATTGTCTTTCTCTTGTCTTGTCCCCTCGGCTACAAATTGCGACCCCGACGAGATCTAATGACAGCCTTTGGAATTTTCTGTTAGAATTGTCTTAGTTTCTAGTAATTTGTTTGTGTAATAGGTCAGTGTTTATGTTGGCTGCGTCCATTGTCTTTGAGTTGTGACACTAGTTGAGCCCAGGTTTGCTGCCGACACCCCCTCCCCCCCCCCTCCCCAGGCAGTGCTGCACAACAGAGGAGTCCCCTATACTGTGAGTAGGCTCAAATAGATTGCCTCCTAGCACACCTTAACTATACTTCATCAAGAGCAATGATGGCTCTACCTTCAACATTAGGGACCGCAGTTCCCCCTTATGGTTGATGCTCCTGACATCCCAGGTAAAGTCAGGTACATATTGGTATCCATGAAGACAGAAGTACTTTATTTTGGCCAGCAAGGTGGGCCAACTGTTGAGGAGTATGTGAGAAAGGTGAAATCTGCCTGGAGAGCCGGTGTGGTATATGCTGAGGACAAAGTTGATATCGTCTGTGAAAGTGGTGCTCCCAGTGTGCGGGCGGAACTCGAGCTTAGGTCAGCTTTCGGTGACCTTGAGGAGATGCTGTAGACCAGTGTTTCCCAACCTTTTTTGTGCCATGCCCCACTTAAGCCTTTCTAAAATTCATATTGCCCCCCTCCCCTGCCCCACGTCCCCCCCCCCCTCAACATATACATTATTTTTAATATTCAAAAATTGAAATGTTCACTAAAGAAACTTGAATGATAGGTTTTAGGAAGAAATCACTATGTAATTATTGAGCAAACACAGTAAGTAAATTTTCAAAACATATAATGGAGAACTGAAATTCAAGTACAAAATAATTTTAATGAAAGATTTTTCTATATTATTTTAATTATTAGTAATTATTTATTATTTAAATTTAGTGAGATCCTTGCGCTTGATGCTTGCTGCAAAGAGATCTTATGTCAGGTTCCAATTTAGTTAACTTCAGTGTCAAGTCTCCCCGTTTTGTTATATTCAGCCGATTTCTTCCATTTTCGAATTGCCCCCCTTAACAGTCGAATTGCCCCCCTGTGGGGCGTGGGCCCCACGTTGGGAAACACTGCTGTAGACTATTCAGCAGGTGTATGGAGAGCAGGGCAGCATTGTGGAACTGGCTGCGGCTTTCTTTCAAGTAAAACAAGATGCCACGGCATCCATCATAGATTTCTCTCACCGGGTCTACAAGCCTGCCATTCGGTGCTGGAGGCACAGAGAAACAGGGACATGATTGCCTGGGAACCAGTGATCCCAAGAAACTGGTTTGTTGCGAAACTACTTAATGTTCTCAGCAGGAGGATGGCGGAGGAGAGGATCTTGAAAGATCCGTCAGTGATATTCCTCAGTATTAGAGACTTAGCCATGCGATGGGCTGATGTGCCTTTGGCTCCAGAATTCAGTGCAGTCTGTGAAAGCCACTATGTAAAATTATCAGATAACAACAGAATCAAAGTGTGGCCTAGTCACAACGATGATGATAATATCATTCAGCATGATGATGTGTTGTTGGAAGCGTTGTGTGGCGAAGTTGGTCGAATGAGAGAATTAGTTGATTCATTACTGCAGCCCAAGGTACGACGCAAGAGATGCAATGTCTGTAGAAGCCAGACCCACTTTCAGAGCAGGTGTCCGAAGAGAGGGGTAGGTGTTTTTTTCAAAACCCCTCTGGTGTGGATTATGTGAAAGTATCTGCAAGTGTAAGCCACCAAGACCAGCTGGGCCTTAAGCGACAACAGAGTCCGCTCCGGGTTGAGCCTTCTAAGGGATCAGCCCCAGCGGTCCATGTGGGTGCAGTATCAACTTCTGATAGCCAAGTTGTTACTCGAGACAACAAGGAAAATTTCTTTCACACGAAGAGGCGAAGGAATAGGTGACAGTGGGAGTCTTCTCTTATGGGTGATGTGGCAGGTGGCCAGCGATGTGTGACAGAAGTGGACCAAGAGGGTTCCTATATAGGTGTGTCCGCCAGTGACTTTGTGCGAAAAGGGAACGTGAAGGACCGCCATAAAGAGACTATTTCCAGTGGAAACTATTGTGAAAATAGAGACTGTGATGTTATATTTTCAGCCACTTAGGAGTCCCAGTCTGCTGGATTGAGAGCCTTAGTTTAGTTACTTAAGAAATTATGTTTTGCTGTATCTGTATTTTGTGTTCCTTTGTGTTTGTATTCAGGTTGCAGGTGTTCGCTAAGTGTACCAGGGATGTAAAATCCAGTAAAGAGGGGGGGATTTTTTTATTTTGGTGGGTGGGGGGGGGGGGGGGGGGGGGGGTAATAATTGCTTGTGTAACATTGTTGACATTCAGGTGGCGGTGGACTGTTTCTCCCTGTTGATGTCAATATTTTATTTTTTGTTTTGTTTATTTTGGTGGTAATAATGCTTATGATGCCGGTCTCTCTGGCCGAGGGGTTACACCACTTTCTCCGTAATCCCGTTTATCACGCAGAGTCTCGTAGCGGGCGAGAACTGGGAGCGGTTTGTCCCCCGCTGGTGACTTGCGGGATAACTGAGTCGGCCGCTCAGAAAGCAATGGCAAACTACTGAGCGTAATCTTGCCAAGAAATCAACAGACAGCTGAAAGATGCTGCTGTTGACAGCGATGTCCTGTAAAAGGATATGCGAATTTAAAAAAAAAATGCTTATGATATTAGTTAAGTCATGAATAATGACTAGTATCAATGTAAAGATGGCCTGTATTTGCATATGTTATGTGATGATGCACATTTATGGAGTGTCTCACTTTGTAGGTAATGTCTGATTAGGATGGGACCTTGTTTTGAGCTACTATTTTGTCAAGATGACAGATGATCAACTTTTTTGTTTTTTTAAGTGACTTGTTTTGAGCAGTGGTACGGTTAGGAGATATAATCAGCGGTTCCCATCCTGGGGCGGTGGCACTGAAGATGCAGGTTTCTTTTGAATGTTGAATCCCTTGACTTAATATGTGCCCCCCCCCCCTTTTTTTTTTTTTTAGCAATGGGAACTGATTTTATTAGGTATTGTGGGTGGTTGGCCGAATGAAAAGGAAGTTTGTGTTCACGTTTGGCGAAGGTGACATATTGATGACCGTTCGCTTATGGGAACCTTTGATTTCTTGAATGATGTTGCTGATATTATTGAGTTTGCGTACTTGTCTATGTAGATATTTATGTCCATGTAATAATTGCTTCTGTAATTTTGATGTGGAAATGTCATTGATTTCTCATTTGATCGATGATTATGTTTTTGGATGTAGTCATAGCTGGCATAGATTATTATTTTTTATTTTTTTTGCATTTGTCACTTTGATGACTGTTTATGTGTAAATGTCAATGATTTCTTCTGCCTTGATTACTGATGTTGCTTTTAATTTTGAAGACCAATGATTTTTTTTTTGGAGGGGGGGGGGGGGGGGGGGGGGGGGGGGGGGGGATAAACTAGATGTTAACTTTTAAAGAGATAGTTGGGGTGAGGGGATACAGTAGTCTATTCTTTTGCCAGATCATCAAAAAAGTAGGGGTTCGGACATATAACAGCTGTGTCACGGAAAAGACTGCAGGTTAATGATTCATTGATAACTTACAGATCAGAATACCCAGGTAGGAGAAGGGTTAACCAAGGAGTGACCAAGCGCATGTGTATGTGGGTCAAGACAGGAATAGCCGACTAACCGGACAGGTAACTGTCGAGTGGAAAATTTGGGTAGCGACAAAGAGAGACAGCATCATGGATCAGTCTATTGCGTTCTGGAGGTAGGGATATACGGAAAAGCCCAGATCTGGAATTTTCCACAAACTAGGATAATGAAGTCTGAATGTGAGGGGTCCAGCAATGTCAAGGACGATGGGACAAAGATGATCTAAAGAGAGTGGCCACGTCTTTGTGTCAGTTTAGTGTGTGTTCCCCAACTGGACGGAAAGATAGAATTATGTGTCCTGTAATGAAAAGAAATATCCTCCCTTATAATGGGATAAAGTGCTTGGCTGCGGATTAATTTCGATTCGTGGATCTACATTAATTCTATAAAGGAACATAGATGTGTATAAGGTTCCCAGTTTCTAGGGACATTAGAGAAGAAAGAAAAACCTACTCTACGTGAACCAATAAAGTACATACTTAGATCCAGAAAGAACCTAAACAGTTCGTTCAGATGAACAAATACTAACATCAAGTAAAATACAGAAGACTGTATGCTAACACGCATATACCACGGGGGCTCCTAAACAGAAAAAGATGTTAAGGTGGGGCAAGCAGAGACTTCAACCTACATACGACTTGCATACATAGGGTAGAAGGAATAGACAAAGACAATAGTGATAATCATAATAGACAATAGGAAGAACATTGACAATGTGGTGTTTTCTTTTTGATGATGGATACTTAATATCATGAAACCGATTTGGGCACAGTCATAAACTTACGGGACTTTTATAGCAATACGGTGACTCAGTGGTGAACAGTTTGTTTTCATTTCACTAACGGATTTACCATCAGATTCAAGCCTACGGATCATCCCGGGTGAGCTCTGTCCTGTTTGATGTGATGTCCTGTAATCGTGAAGAATGACTGGCGAGAAGATACAGCTGATAGACATTCTGAGTTCATTCTGTCCACAACCATAGAATACAATAGCAACTACACAGACAATATCCATACACACACCGGACATAGTTTTCTTTATTAATAAATCTTTTATTATATGTTGAAAGGAAATGTTGTCGGAGTATGTGTTGAGAGAATAATAGAGAGAGTGACAGAAGTAGATATATGGAAGGGAAGACAGAAGAGAGGAGTGTAGACCAAAGTCAGGCAATAACCCCAACAGATAATCAGTTTTATAGATGTGCTTGTTGAGTCCAACCTTCTCTCTGGAATTTAAACAAGTGACACAGTGCCAAATCGATGTATCTTAGTTTGGCCTGTTTTAAAATAACAATCTGAGCAACGCCAGAAACGCCACTTGTAGAAATGTAGCTTGTGAATCCTTTGTCCGACGTCGGCACGGTTTGTAAAGAGGACTCCTTGGCCCAGTGTATATATTGTTTTGTGGCTGTGTGAGGTTCTCTCACTTTTCACTACTTTTCTTCTTTGGCCGTAAAGAAGTCAGAGTTACTCTCTACCTCTTAGCACCGTAGCTAAGGAAACATTGTCTTTCCCTTGTCTTTCCCCCTCGGCTACATATAGATATAGACTCTTTAGTTCTTGTACAACACAAGATAACAAAGTGTGCATCAAAAGATAACAATGTTTACATCATAAAATAGCAATATTTCGTAAGGTAGTAATGTGTACATGACGAGATAGCAATGTGTACACCACAAGATAGCAATATGTACATCACAAGATAGCAATGTATACATGATAAGATAGCAATGTGTACATCACATGATAGCAATGTGTACATCATAATATAGCAATGTATACATCACAAGATAGCAATGTGTACATCATAATATAGCAGTGTGTACATCACAAGATAGCAATGTATACATGATAAGATAGCAATGTGTACATCACATGATAGCAATGTGTACATCATAATATAGCAATGTATACATCACAAGATAGCAATGTGTACATCATAATATAGCAATGTGTACATCACAAGATAGCAATGTGTACATCATAATATAGCAATGTGTACATCACAAGATAGCAATGTGTACATCACAAGATAGCAATGTGTACATCACAAGATAGCAATGTGTACATCACAAGATAGCATTGTGTACATCACAAGATAGCAATGTATACATCACAAGATAGCAATGTGTACATCACAAGATAGCAATGTGTACATCACAAGATAGCAATGTGTACATGACAAGATAGCAATGTGTACATCACGAAATAGCAATGTGTACATCACAAGATAGCAATGTGTACATCGCAAGATAGCAATGTGTACATCACGAAATAGCAATGTGTACATCAGAAGATAGCAATGTGTATTTCACAATATAGTAATGTATCCATTTATAGATGTTAGCATGTTTCGTCTTCACTTGTGACTTCATCTCCGAGTTTTCCAATTATAATTCCATTTTCAAAACAAAAATTCCAAATTCGGTCTTGTCTAACCTGCTTCGTCAACTTTGGTTATTGTTGATATCCGTGGTTTTTGTATGTTTATTCACCCTGATTCTTGTCATGTGCGCTCTTTCGAGTAAGTCCTATCTCGGACTGGTTATGTAAGCATTAAGCATTTGTATTTGTGACGTCAGCTGCGGGGGATTGGTCGGCGGCTATCCTTTGTGCTCGTCTCCTCTTGTGTTTTTCTTTATTGGTGCAGGCTCCTGGCTCGTCTGGCTTGGCTGGGTGCAGTCCTTATAAGGACTTTTTATTTGGTCTTTTTATCTCCTTTTTTGTGTGTTTTCTGTAGGAGCTTTTCGACGTTTTCATTTTCCTCCTTGCGCCTGTTTTCACTGTCGCGTTTGAGTATCTGCTGCCTTAAGATTTCTTCCTCCGTGGTCAGCCATGGGACGATTTTACCGTCATGTATATAGTACTCGAAGTCCGTCTCACAGTCATAGTGTAAGACTGGGTATTCCATCGATTTCCCCCTGAGTTTCTTGTGCTTCTTCTTTTCTTTTTCTTCCCAGCGCCTTCTGAATTCCTCGCGCTAGAGTTCCTCCCTGCTAAGTGGGTATTCTGTGCCTCCTTCAGAGATCCGACGGGACAGTGGTTCTCTCTTGGGCGTTGTAGGTTGGGCTGCTGCTTTAGCTTGCGGTTCAGGCTAGGTCTGTTGGTTTTCATCTTGCGGTTTATCAGTGGTTTCTTGTATGGCTTCTGTTGGTTTGTTTTGGAAAAGTTCCATTTCGGCTTTCTGTAGTTCTCACTCTTGTTTAATGGTTTGTAGGATTTCTTCGTTCTCCTTCTTAAAAAGTGCCTTGTGTTCCACTTCTTGCTTGATATGTTGATGGATCTCCTTCATTTCCGCCAGCAGTTTTTCGTTGTCGCTGGTCGGAGTCGGCGCCAACAGTGCCTTGACTTGTTTCTTCAACTCGTCTATCTGCTTCTGCAGTTGATCTCTTTCAGCTTGTGCTATACCTGTGGCTGTCTCGCCCCTCCGCATTGCTTTCTAGAATGGTGTCTTTGCGATCTTTAAGGCGTCTGTGTCGTTGCAGGTACGGACAGCCCAAGTATCTTGCTCCATGCTTGCCCAGGCAGATGTCGCACTTTCGTTTGTGTTGGGTGCTCGGAAGTCCGTGTCAATCTTGGCCAGCGGACACCCCTTGAAGGCGTGGTGATCGGCGCAGTACCTGCAGATTTCCGTCTTACTGCGACATGCTGCTCTGCTGTGGCCGGCCCTCTGGCATCTGGAACATTTATTGGCTCTTGGGATGAATCTCTCTGGCTGTTGTATTTTCTTGTTGATTGATACTGTGGTCGGCATCTCGCTGCCCTCTGTCGTCACCACCACCAGGGTTGTAGAAATCTTGGAGTAGGTGAGAAGCCGCTCCGCCTTTAAGGATCGGATGTGGAGATTCTCTTCTCGAAGCTGCTTCAGGATTTCTTCGTCTGATAGCTCCACTTGGATACGCTTGACAAGCTTGTCGGTGAGTCGGTGTTTCCGACTCTGGTGTCTTTCTCCTCTCTCTGCTTCTCAGTAGATTTGGCTCTTGTTTGTGGTGGGTTGTCGTCGTCCTTCCTCGTGGTAGCTTCGTTAGAGGTTGCTTGAGGTTCTTGTTGTTTGCTGCAGCTCACAGGTAGATTCTCTCCGCTCGTCTTCTTGTCGGCTCCCACGCCGCACATCTTGGTTGCCACATGTCTTTTGGTGTTCTTGTCACGTGCCATTTTCCCCCGTATCAGTTTGCTTGACTTGTTCAGGTGACTTGTCTTGTTAGCGCTCGCAGTTGCGAATGACGTGCAAGCGATGTGAAGCTGAAACGACCGAGATACAAATGACGATGATCTCCGAGTTAATTATGTCAGAGTTAAATATTCATTTCTGTAGCTCACATGACACCATGTCCGACATGACCAATCATGTGTATCAGATGTACTCCCAGTGTACAGATCCCATCCGAGGTCACGGGACCTATACATCTGTGGATCGGTTGTAAATCTGTATAATTTTGTACGACCTGCTTTTTCGCAATGTACAATTGTCATTTTACGTATTTATCCGACACGGGATGGTATCGACTTACTGTATCCACTAGATCAAGCGTGATCACACCTATACAAAGAGGCATTCGTAAACACGCCCATCACCACGCAGGACACGAGCATTGTCGCTTCTGATGATGCCATGAAAACAAACCTGACAGCCATGATGTCCTGTCCCCTGGTGTCTGTGTACACAATGTCTTGATGCCTCCACCATATAAGACAACGCGTGTTCTAGTTATCAGTCAATCAGGTGCCGTCTCCACAATGAAAGTTGGCTGCAATGGATCTCCAACACTGTTCTAGTTACGACTGCAGTAAAACAACAGCTACCGGAAATTGTGTGGTCTGGTTCATTCATTGGCACTTTGCTGTCTTGACAGACGATAGTTTGTTACATTGTGCTTCGAAAAGGCATAATAACTACTGGCGGTAGCGAGTGTGACTGATAAGGCCAATTCGCGCTGTAAATGTTCGTCCACAGTGGATGCATGTGAACACATGGTTATTTCCACCATCAAGCACCATCTTACGGCCGCACGCTCGGTGTGTGACTTATCTGCCAGCATTTTCTTCTTTGTCTTTATTCCATTTCTGATATTTGCCCTCCATGCAACACGTTAAGCGGCGACTTGCTCCCAATGTGCATTATCAATGCCTGTATCAATCATGTTCCGGTTACACAAATCTTTGTATCGTAGTAGAGGCCGACCCTGAGATCTCTTACCCATCTGTAATTCACCAAAAAGAGATGTCCTTTGGTATTCTACCATCATCCATCCTCCTAAGATGTCCTATCCATGTAAGTCTACGAAGACTGAGCATGGAAAAACCCGCCACACAGTCCGATATTTCCAATACTTCAGTATTTGTGATTTTGTCTTGCCACTTAATACCAAGTATTATTCGCAGACACCGCATATGAAAGCTGTTTAAGCGTTTCTCTTGGCGTGAGTAAGTTGTCCAGGTTTCACTGCCATAAAGAAGAGTACTAAGGACACAGCCTTGATAGACAAGGACTTTTGTTTTGGCAGTAAGCTTCCTGTTCCCCCAGACTCTTTTTCTTAACCTGTTCACTGTTGTTGCTGCCTTACCAATCCGGATGTTGATTTCCTGATCTAGGGATAATTTGCTATTTACCTCTTCTCCTAGATATGTAAAATGGTCTACTATCTCCAGTTCGGCGTCGTCAATAAAGATTGATGTTACCCCATGTGCACCTTGTGACATAATCTGTGTCTTCTTTTTGCTGATTGTTAAATGGTGATGTAGGTCATCAGGTAATGGAACCATCTCCACAAGATAAAGCGTCTTGATTATGCACTGCCAGCCAGGTGTTTGTATATATCAATCAGAGCTTGATGTGATGTAAACCACACCGGCCATATCTGCTTCCCATATCATTTCCTGGCACAACTGGGCGACCTAGGAGTCTAGAGAAATGTTAGACATAAATCTCCACCTTGTTGGAGGTTCGAACACTTGACCTCCAGGCTGGCAGAGCAGTCGACTAGCCACTGCACCACCACGGGTCCCGCCGTGGCCATGGAGTTACGAAAATGCGGCACCTGAACCTGTATTTGGAACTTGGACCAATATTCCAACATTGGCAAAGACTAACCACTCCAGGAGACTCCGTAGTGCAAGGTAATATAGCATATACACATTAAGGTAAACATTAGGGTTACCTGCCGCTGTTGCACAGCCCCTGCCACTGATAGATGATAAAACACGGCGGGCTGGCTTCTGTCACGCCGCTACCATAGATAAAGCGTGGGTATCTGCCGCACAGATCTTCTTCATTCTCACGACCACCCAAACATAGAACGAACAAGGAGCAGACGATTTTCAATCGCAGCGAACAGGGCAACTTTGTTTTTCTCTTCCGACACACAATAAAAAAAGTAGAAATGAACTAGAACCATCAGAGATGTTCCAACGAAGAATACTAAGAATCACATAACCAAAACGAAACAGAAAAAAAAATCCAAACGGCAAACAGGTGGTCTTAATTGCATGGGGTTTGATTCATTTTTACTCAATCTTTCACCTGCGTACTCTCCATAGCTCCTGCGACGACGCTCAAGATTTCCGAGAAAACTGCACTCGAGAACGGAATGAGGGAGTGAGAAAACGAACCACGACTTCGTGAACACGGAGGGGATGGAGCAACCACTGCGCCACGTAAGCCAACCCGTCCCATTTCCCGGAAACACACGAAAAGCAACTAGGACAATGTCCAAGTACTGCCAGATGACAGTTGAGGAAGACTTGTGATCGCTGTCGCAAGGACAAGTCGATGGTTATTGATTGGTCACTTGTGGTGGTAGAGGTGTGGGGAAGGTTGTAACAGTCGGGAAGATCGTGGATATTAGAGGCAGGGGTTGACAGAGGGAGAGCATGCTGGATGATGTCACGGCGTCCTAGCCAAGACATAGAGACAACAAATGCACGATTGCATAGAGAGGACAAATGCGCAAATCCACAGAGAGAATAAATGAACGTTTCCATAGTGATCACATATTGACGATTCCTTAGAGACCACAAATGGAAGAATTCACAGACACCACAAATGCCCGATTCCAAAGAATCAACAAATACACGATATATTGGCGAGGACACATACACGGCTCCATGGAAACAACAAAAGCGCAAGTCGACCGTGAGAACAAATGAACGATAAATAAAAACAACAAATGTACGACTCAAAAGAGACCACAAATGCATGATTCCATAGAGATGACATAGGCACGATCTCGATGCATGTGTACAGTGTACAGTGATATGCATCCACAAGGATGTACATCTGGTTAGACTACTTCTCTTGGTTACGATGCTTAAAGTAATTCTAGAATGATGTGTGTAATTAGAAGCCGCTGTACAATACTCCGGCCAATGCCATAAGTTGTCAGTCTTTTTCTTGGACCTCTGACAATTTGCTTCATTCTCCTTGTTCCAGTTTCTTTTTGTTCCTACAAAAAAGTACTGTAGATGTGTGGGTGTGGCTGACTTACAACAACAGTACATGTGTGGGTGTGGATGACTTACAACAACAGTACATGTGTGGGTGTGACTGACTTACAACAATAGCACATGTGTGGGTGTGACTGACTTACAACACCAGTACATGTGTGGGTGTGACTGACTTACAACAATAGTACAAGTGTGGGTGTAAATGACTTACAACAACAACAGTACATGTGTGGGTGTAAATGACTTACAACAACAGTACATGTGTGGGTGTGACTGATGTACAAAAATAACAGTATATGTGTGGGTGTGGATGACTTAAAACAACTGTACATGTGTGAGTGTGAGTGGCACACAATAACAACAGTACATGTATGTGTGTGTGTGTGTGTGTGTGTGTGTGAATGACTTACAGCAGCAACAGTACATATGTGTTGGTGTGAATGACTTACAACAACAACAGTATATGTGTGGATAAGACTGACTTACAACAACAACAGTACATGTGTGGGCGTGGCTGACTTACAACAACAGTAAATGTGTGGATGTAACTGACTTACAACAACAGTACATGTGTGGGTGTAACTGACTTACAACAACAACAATACAGAACATGCGATACAGTTACATGCTATCATGGTGGATTACGATAGTAATTGTCTAGGAACGAACTGGTTGTGCACAGTTTATCACAAACAAACACGTGATCACGTGTTTCTGGTTTGCTAGTGACCAAACGTTAGAGGCGTGTCCTTCACAGGACTTTATAATCAATAACCTGGATGTGATTTTCTAGAAAATTCTACTTCCAGTAGTTTGTCAGTGCTTTCTAAACGGCTGAAGCTCATACCATGAACATCAGCGCAAAGCAATCTGCTCTCAAATCATACGCGACTGATTTCGAACCCTGGAAGCGGCATGTCGAGGAATTGTGAAACTGCGTTCTCTGACCTCTTGCCACACCCCGACCTGGTAGAGACTGGGTTAATATTGAACCAAGCAGCAAATCAAGTGTGTCCAGCTGTCTGTTGCCGTCTCGCCTCCCATTTCTCCAGGTCTAGGTATGAGTCGAGATCTCGCAAGTGTCCGCCCCTGCCTTGTCCTCGAGGAATCGTGGCTTCCGTGATGTGTCTGGGTAAACCACGGTGACATATTATGTGGTCCAGGTGTGGTAGCTCCCACAGACATGCTGGTGGTTATGAGCAAGTTGCCATACAAGTTCAGATCTTGTAGAATATCTGCTCATAGTTGTCAGACATCCACAACTTTCTAACACAGTCTTAGCAGCATTTACATGCACATGGAGAAAGAAAGAAACTTTATTTTCAAAGGATTGAGACATTATGCCCTTCTTATGTTTCTTCTCTCATATACTGTATTATTCAATAAGAGAAACAACGACTGCAGCAGGATAAAACAATGTGAAATACAAACAGTTCGGTTTATGTAACCCCTGCAGGAGAGATGTCACATACCAGTCTGTGTCATTATGTAGCCCCCTGCAGGAGAGATGTCACATACCAGTCTGTGTCATTATGTAGCCCCTGCAGGAGAGATGTCACATACCAGTCTTTCTCATTATGTAGCCCCTGCAAGAGAGATGTCACATACTAGTCTGTCTCATTATGTAGCCCCTGCAGGAGAGATGTCACATACTAGTATGTCTCATTATGTACCACCTGCAGGAGAGATGTCACATACCAGTCTGTCTCATTATGGAGCCCCTGCAGGAGAGATGTCACATACCAGTCTGTATCATTATGTAGCACCTGCAGGAGAGATGTCACATACTAGTCTGTCTCATTATGTAGTCCCTGCAGGAGAGATGTCACATACTAGTCTGTTTCATTATGTAATCCCTGCAGGAGAGATGTAACATACCAGTCTGTCTCATTATGTAGCACCTGCAGGAGAGATGTCACATACCAGTCAGTGTCATTATGTAGCACCTGCAGGAGAGATGTCACATACCAGTCTGTCTCATTATGTAGCACCTGCAGGAGAGATGTCACATACTAGTCTGTCTCATTATGTAGCACCTGCAGGAGAGATGTCACATACCAGTCTGTCTCATTATGTAGCACCTGCAGGAGAGATGTCACATACTAGTCTGTCTCATTATGTAGCCCCTGCAGGAGAGATGTCACATACTAGTTTGTCTCATTATGTATTCCCTGCAGGAGAGATGTCACATACCAGTCTGTCTCATTATGTAGCCCCTGCAGGAGAGATGTCACATACCAGTCTGTCTCATTATGTAGCCCCGGCAGGAGAGATGTCACATACTAGTCTGTCTCATTATGTATTCCCTGCAGGAGAGATGTCACATACCAGTCTGTCTCATTATGTAACCCCTGCAGGAGAGATGTCACATACTAGTCTGTCTCATTATGTAGCCCCTGCAGGAGAGATGTCACATACTAGTCTGTCTCATTATGTAGTCCCTGCAGGAGAGATGTCACATACTAGTCTGTCTCCTTATGTAGCACCTGCAGGAGAGATGTCACATACTTGTCTGTCTCATTATGTAGCCCCTGCAGGAGAGATCTCACATACTATTCTGTCTCATTATGTAGCCCCTGCAGGAGAGATGTCACATACTAGTCTGTCTCATTATGTAGCACCTGCAGGAGAGATGTCACATACTAGTCTGTCTCATTATGTAGTCCCTGCAGGAGAGATGTCACATACTAGTCTGTCTCATTATGTAATCCCTGCAGGAGAGATGTCACATACCAGTCTGTCTTATTATGTAGCACCTGCAGGAGAGATGTCACATACAAGTCAGTGTCATTATGTAGCACCTGCAGGAGAGATGTCACATACCAGTCTGTCTCATTATGTAGCACCTGCAGGAGAGATGTCACATACTAGTCTGTCTCATTATGTAGCACCTGCAGGAGAGATGTCACATACCAGTCTGTCTCATTATGTAGCACCTGCAGGAGAGATGTCACATACTAGTCTGTCTCATTATGTAGCCCCTGCAGGAGAGATGTCACATACTAGTTTGTCTCATTATGTATTCCCTGCAGGAGAGATGTCACATACTAGTCTGTCTCATTATGAAGCTAAGTTTAGACAACGACGACAATAACAGAAATAATAATTAAAATAATATTGTTTAAACGCATGGAAACATATACAATATACAATATACAATAATAAATGACTCACTAAAACTTATTTGGACACGGCAGTTATAGGAAGTTATATAACTTACCATAATTATGAAGAAATAAATCATGGAAACAATGAACAATAAACAAGAAAGAAAGAATCACATGCGAATGGAATAAAGCAAACACGTCAGAAAACAACGATCAAAGCCCAGATTGTTGATCGACACAAAGAAATGACCACAAGCTGTCACTCATCAACATGGCCGCACCGGAAACAACAACAATGATACAAAAGCAGGGGCTGCTACTCCAATCGGTTATCGACAGTCAGAAGAACCAGCCCACACAGCCAATCAATTGTCCGTTTTTGTTACAATAGATAATTGGGGAACCTGGCTTGAAGACTTCAATGAGTCTGTAGTTATTATATGGGACCTGGATTTTCATTGGCTTGTGTTACAGGCGACATTGTGCTAGTTCAATGGCTGCATGTCTCTACGGGATAGCCAGGTTTTAGGTGGGCGTGTTGTCATCTATGGCTTTAGATCAGTGGCTCTCAACAGGTGGGGAATTCACCCCCAGGTAGGAATTTTAGGGTTTCCAGGGGTGGGGGGGGGGGGGAGAGGGGGTGAGAAATGAAGACCATTTCAAGATCCAGTTAATACAAGAACCGATTACTTGATAATGATTTTTCCCTTCATACTTTACAGTTATGTACATCTCATCCTTCTAAAATTCATTTTATAAAGTAAGTAGACCCACAAATCATGATTTATGTGGATGTCTAGACTAGTTTTAGTATATGCTATTAAATTTACCTTCCATTTTTACGTATACTGTGTAGGGGGTGGGGGGATTTTTAGATAGGAAATATGAAAGGGGGGAATGACGTTCTGAAAATACGGTGAAGGGAGGCACGGGCCAAATTTTTGATAGGAAAGGGGGGGGGGGGGAATGACGTTCTGAAAATATGGTGAAGGGCGGGGGCACGGGCCAAAAAAGGTTGAGAACCACTGCTTTAGATAGTTACATAGTCAAACAATAGCAGATAGCAATCGTCGCGTGTGCGATAACAGAGAGAGAGAGAGAGAGAGAGAGAGAGAGAGAGAGAGAGAGAGAGAGAGAGAGAGAGAGAGAGAGAGAGAGAGAGAGAGAATCTGACATGCTATATTTTGCATAACCCGGGTCAATGAAGTCTTTCTGGTGATTGACGATTCCATCGACGATGAACTGTATTTTTCGTGGGGGACTTTTGTGTCTGTTCCACTTTTCATATTCGGCAGTGAGGAATATTCTGTGTGATATTTACTGGCACAGGAACGGAGCACAATGGGGCCCACCCGTTGCCGTGAAGTTGGAACCGCGACTAACTAGCTAACTAACTAACTAACTAACTAACTAACTAACTAACTACTCACTCACACACTCACTCACTCACTCACTCATCCACCCACCCACCCACCCACTAACAAACTAACTTACTGTCATCGTCTCAATCAGTCATGGCTCATTCTCATGGCTCATTCTCTCTCCACGACATTCTCATCATTTCTCTCTCCACGACATTCTCATAAATCTTCTCTCCACGACATTCTCATCATTTCTCTCTCCACGACATTCTCATCATTTCTCTCTCCACGACATTCTCATTATTTCTCTCTCTGCAACATTCTCATAATTTCTCTCTCCACGACATTCTCATTTCTCTCTCCACGACATTCTCATCATTTCTCTCTCCACGACATTCTCATCATTCCTCTATCCATGATGTTCTCGTCATTCTTCTCTCCACGATATTCTCACAATTCCTCTCTCCGCGACATACTCATATTTTTCTCTTCAAGACATTCTCATAATTCTTCTCTTCACGACATTGATTTTAAAATTTTGGGAGCGCAACTGGGAGGCTAGAAACCTTACCCTAGTGCGAGTAAATGCAACCAAAAGACTAAATATCACGGTAGACCAGGCCCTAAGCCTTGGTCATAAACTGGTCTAGGATGGAAGCTCCGACAGGCGAACAGTTAGAGTATTACTTTACTGATCCGAAATCTTCTGCAGCTTGTCTTCTTTCGGGCGTATTGATATTGCCTTCACTTTGGAGTAAACTAGGCAGGCTGAGAGAGGGACCATACTGCATGGGTAACACATGGTCTCTAAATTCAGCCGATGCCGTGTGCTTTGGAGAGGTATAACTCCATCTAACAAGACGGCAAGGTGCCAGTCAGTGAGCGCAATATGAGTAGTGTAAGTGGGGCTCCATCCAGCGTATTTTTGAGGAGGGAATTGATATTCCTCCTCCTCCTCAAAGGGTGATAACTCTTTTTTCCCCCAAAAATGTAGGCGTGGTCTAGTGACTCATCAGAGTGGGCGTGGTCAAGTAATTGTAGTGTACGACATAAAAAATACGACATAAAACATCAATAAAGAAAACAAACGATCAAAAGAAGGTATATAATAATGTTAATAAAATATATATATATATATAGAAGAAAAAAAAAAAAGAAAAAAAAAAATATAGTAAGTGACCGCTTATAGTTAAGGGTGTGTGATGACGTGGTCAAGTAATGGTCAAGAGGTGGTCAAGTGGTGGTCAAGCAGTGGTCAAGTGGTGGTCAAGTGAGAACAATTTTAGTGAAAAGTAGTTGTAATGATATGGTGATGATTAAGGGGTGGTAAATTAGTGGTCAAGCAGTGGTCAAGAGGTGGTCAAGTGGTGTTCATGTGGTCGAGTAACCACTTAAATTAAAGGGGAAAGTACGTGTAGTGATGTGGTGGTGGTTAAAGTGTCCGATGACGTGGTCAAGCAGTGGTCAAGTGGTGGTCAAGTGGTGGTCAAGTGACGAAATTTTAGTGGAAAGTAGTTGTAATGATATGGTGATGATCGTGAGGTGGTAAATTAGTGGTCAAACAGTGGTCAAGCAGTGGTCAAGTGGTGGTCAAGTGAGGAAAATTTTAGTGGAAAGTAGTTGTAATGATATGGTGATGATTAAAGGGTGGTAAATTAGTGGTCAAGCAGTGGTCAAGCAGTGGTCAAGTGGTGGTCAAGTGAGGAAAATTTTAGTGGAAAGTAGTTGTAATGATATGGTGATGATTAAAGGGTGGTAAATTAGTGGTCAAGCAGTGGTCAAGTGGTGGTCAAGTGAGGAAAATTTTAGTGGAAAGTAGTTGTAATGATATGGTGATGATTAAAGGGTGGTAAATTAGTGGTCAAGCAGTGGTCAAGCAGTGGTCAAGTGGTGGTCAAGTGAGGAAAATTTTAGTGGAAAGTAGTTGTAATGATATGGTGATGATTAAAGGGTGGTAAATTAGTGGTCAAGCAGTGGTCAAGTAGTGGTCAAGTGGTCGAGTGACCACTTAAATTGTCGGGGAAAGTAGTTGTAATGATATGGTGATGATTAAAGGGTGGTAAATTAGTGGTCAAGAGGTGGTCAAGCGGTGGTCAAGGGGTGGTCAAGTGGTTAAATGACCCCTTAAATTGTTGGGGAGAGTACGTGTAGTGACGTGGTGATGATCAAGAGGTGGTCAAGTGGTGGTCAGGGTGTGGTCAAGTGGTGGTCAAGATGTGGTCAAGTGGTCGAGTGACCCCTTAAATTGTCAGGGAAAGTGAGTGTAGTAAGTTGGTGATGATCGTGAGGTGGTCAAGTAGTGGTCAAGAGGTGGTCAAGGGGTGGTCAAGTGGTTAAATGACCCCCCTAAATTGTATGGGAGGGTACAGTTAGTGATGTGGTGATGATCAAGAGGTGGTCAAGTAGTGGTCAAGGAGTGGTCAAGGGGTGGTCAAGTGGTCAAGTTACCCCTTAAATTGATGGGAAGAGTACGTGTAGTGACACGAAGATGATCAAAATGTAGTCAAGTACTCGTCAAGTGGTGGTCAAGTGGTCGAGTGACCACATAAATTGTAGAGGAGAGTAGGTGTAGTGACATGGTGATGATCAAGAGGTGGTCAAGTTGTTAGGTCTAGAGGTTGGGGTGTCTCAGTCATGAAGTATCAAACTGTCTGCTCTGGGAAGGATGTCGCTGATCAGGGCGAGTAGGTTCTAATACGTTTATCGCTATTGTCTATAATTGGCGTGGTTGTATAGTAATAATAGTAGAGTTGTTTCGTAGTAATGTTAGTCATCATTATCAAGGGGCATGTTAGGTGATATTTATAACGGTAGTAGTAGTACCAGTAGTAGCAATACCAACAATAGTACTAATTATCATCATCGTCACGTGTCTTACCAACGGACGTACCACCCACACATTGCGATCTCCAACACCATTGAACAATTCCGGGGTTGACTCACAATACAGAAATCCCCAATTAACGGCATTACCTTCATGTAATGGTGGTACTCATAGTACCAATAGCACCAGTAGTAATAGTCACCAACATCAGCAAGAGACTTATCGCCTGACATTGGTCAGTATGACACTCCATAAACTATGATCTCCGACACCATGGATACTAAATAGTAATAATATTGGTAATAGTAGTAGTGGTAGTAGTAGTAGTAGTAGTAGTAGTAGTAGTAGTAGTAGTAGTAGTAGTAGTAGTAGTAGTAGTAGTAGTAGTAGTAGTAGTAGCGGCGGTGGTGGTGGTGGTGGTGGTGGTGGTGGTGGTAATAGTAGGAGTAGTAGAATAGCGAGGGTGCTTGTTGTTTCACTAAGTATTTGTATATCGTATGTAGTATAAAGCTAGTTTGTGTTGTATGCCATGTAAGGTGTTACTGAAATATCTGTATTTTATAGTTCTAAGAGGTGATGACGTCATAACCCACCACTCTATCATCTTATTGATAGTGTCTCCAGTGCCACGAAAAAGGCTCATTGTGAGATATCGATCATTTCTCAAAGCGACAGCATCCGGGGTGCATGCCCATTACGAGCAAACATCGATACGCCACTTAAAAGGCAACGACAAGGCAAAATGGCGTCGAATACAGTGTAACGTACAAAACTTATGAGGTCATCGGTTGTCCATTCCATCATGGTCGACAAATAGGCGCTCACTAACTTCACAATAGGCTCACTCAAATAAACATATAGGATGATAAGGCACCGACCCAAATGTGAAAAATGTCGGCCAAATACAGAAATAGTTCGTCCACATGTATGCAAACTAGGAAAATTTGTTAGTCGAACGGGACATATATTGACCAAGTAGGGAAATTTGAGAGCCATAAGTGAAAAAATATAATCCAAAGAGAGGAATATCTCATTCCAACTTATAAAAAGAAGGAAAATTCTCAACCAAATGAGAAAAAGTTAGACCAAGTATAGTAACATCGCAACCAAACTTATGAAAAGTAGGAAACTTTGTTAGCCAAAGCGAAAAAACCTAGGTCAAGTAGGAAAATCTGTTAGCCAAATGTAAAAAATGTCGGCCAAATACAGAAATAGTTCGTCCACACGTATGCAAACTAGGAAAATTTGTTAGTCGAACAGGATAAAATATTGCCCAAGTAGGGAAATTTGAGAGCCATAAGTGAAAAAATATAATCCAAAGAGATGAATATCTCGTTCCAACTTATAAAAAGAATGAAAATTCTCAACCAAATGAGAAAAAAGTTAGACCAAGTATAGTAACATCGCAACCAAACTTATGAAAAGTAGGAAACTTTGTTAGCCAAAGCGAAAAAACCTAGGTCAAGTAGGAAAATCTGTTAGCCAAATGTAAAAAATGTCGGCCAAATACAGAAATACCTCGTCCGCACGTATGCAAACAAGGAAAGGTTGTTAGCCAGATAGGAAAAATATTGCCCAAGTAGGAAAATTTGATAGCCAAATGTAAAAAAAAAAAAAAAATATCACCCAAAGAGAGGAATATCTCGGCCAGACTTATAAAAAGTAGGAGAACTATGTGCCAAATGGGAAAAAGTTAGGCCAAATACAGAAATATTTCAACCAAACATATAAAAAATAGGAAAATTGATAACCAAACGGGAAATATATTGACCAACTAGGGAAATGTGTTACTCAAAGAGGAAAAATAATGACCAAGTAACGAAATACATCGCTCAAGCTTATGAAAACTACGAAACTTTGTTAGCCAAATGGAAGAAACCTTGGTCAAGTAGGAAAAATCTGTTAACCAATTGTGAAAAATGTCGGCCAAATGCAGAAATAGTTCGGCCACACGTATGCAAACAAGGAAAGGTTGTTAGCCAGATAGGAAAAGTATTAACCAAGTAAGAAAATGTGATACCCAAAGGTGAAAAAATATCAGACAAAGAGAGAAATATCTCATCCAAACTTATAAAAAGAAGGAAAATTCTCAACCAAATGAGAAAAAGTTAGACCAAATATAGTAACATCTCAACCAAACTTATGAAAAGTAGGAAACTTTGTTAGCCAACGAGAATAAAAACCTTGTTCAAGTAGGAAAATCTGTTAGCCAAATGTAAAAAATGTCGGCCAAATACAGAAATACCTCGTCCGCACTTATTAAAATTAGGAAAAATTTGTTAGCCAAATAGTAAAAATATTGCCCAAGTAGGAAAATTTGATAGCCAAATGTAAAAAAATATCACCCAAAGAGAGGAATATCTCGGCCAGAGTTATAAAAAGTAGGAGAACAATTTGCCAAATGGGAAAAAGTTAGGCCAAATACAGAAATATCTCAAACAAACATATAAAAAATAGGAAAATTGATAACCAAACGGGAACTATATTGACCAACTAGGGACATGTGTTACTCAAAGAGGAAAAATAATGACCAAGTAACGAAATACATCGCTCAAACTTATGAAAACTAGGAAACTTTGTTAGCCAAAGTTAAAAAAACGTTGGACAAGTAGGAAAATCTGTTAGCCAAATGTGAAAAATGTCGGACAAATGCAGAAATAGTTCGGTCACACATATGCAAACTAGGAAAAGTTGTTAGCCAGATAGGAAAAGTATAAGCCAAGTAGGAAAATTTGAAAGCCAAATGTGAAAAAAGATCACCCAAAGAGAGAAATATTGCGAACAATGTCGGCCTAATACAGAAATTTCTCAACCAAACATATAAAAAAATAGGAAAATTGATAACCAAACGGGAAATATATTGACCAACTAGGGAAATGTGTTACTCAAAGAGGAAAAATAATGACCAACTAACGAAATACATCGCTCAAACTTATGAAAACTACGAAACTTTGTTAGCCAAATGGAAGAAACCTTGGTCAAGTAGGAAAAATCTGTTAACCAATTGTGAAAAATGTCGGCCAAATGCAGAAATAGTTCGGCCACACGCATGCAAACAAGGAAAGGTTGTTAGCCAGATAGGAAAAGTATTAACCAAGTAAGAAAATGTGATAGCCAAAGGTGAAAAAATATCAGACAGAGAGAAATATCTCATCCAAACTTATAAAAAGAAGGAAAATTCTCAACCAAATGAGAAAAAGTTAGTCCAAATATAGTAACATCTCAACCAAACTTATGAAAAGTAGGAAACTTTGTTAGCCAACGAGAATAAAAACCTAGGTCAAGTAGGAAAATCTGTTAGCCAAATGTAAAAAATGTCGGCCAAATACAGAAATACCTCGTCCGCACTTATTAAAATTAGGAAAAATTTGTTAGCCAAATAGTAAAAATATTGCCAAGTAGGAAAATTTGATAGCCAAATGTAAAAAAATATCACCCAAAGAGAGGAATATCTCGGCCAGAGTTATAAAAAGTAGGAGAACTATTTGCCAAATCGGAAAAAGTTAGGCCAAATACAGAAATATCTCAAACAAACATATAAAAAATAGGAAAATTGATAACCAAACGGGAACTATATTGACCAACTAGGGACATGTGTTACTCAAAGAGGAAAAATAATGACCAAGTAACGAAATACATCGCTCAAACTTATGAAAACTAGGAAACTTTGTTACCCAAAGTGAAAAAAACCTTGGGCAAGTAGGAAAATCTGTTAGCCAAATGTGAAAAATGTCGGACAAATGCAGAAATAGTTCGGTCACACATATGCAAACTAGGAAAAGTTGTTAGCCAGATAGGAAAAGTATTGGCCAAGTAGGAAAATTTGAAAGCCAAATGTGAAAAAAGATCACCCAAAGAGAGAAATATTGCGAACAATGTCGGCCAAATACAGATATTTCTCAACCAAACTCATGAAAAGTAGGAACAACTTGTTACCCAAATAGAAAAAAAATATTGGTCAAGTAAAGAAATAGCGTGGTCAAACCTATAAAAACATACCAACATTTGTTAACACAACTTGGCCACTTGTTCTTACAAACTTGCTCGCTGGCTCAAACAATCTGTCCTCTTGCTATTACAATCGGTCGACCTATCCTATCAACTCACACACTTACCATAACAACTGTCCCTTTTCCCAAACAACGTGTCCACCGACTCTCTCATATTATCGACTCGCCCTATCAACTTACCCACTGACTCTAACAACTTCCCCACAAGGGCTCACAAAATTTCCACTTGTTATTACAAATTGTCGACAGTCTCGCCCAAATTACCACTTACTCTTACAAACTGTCCCAACTGCGCGCACAAAGATGTCCACTTGTGATTTCACGGCCTCCTCATCACATAGATAAGTAGCCCTTATAAAATACAAATGTATCCCACAAGTCATACAGAAGTGTCCCCCATATTGTCATTAAAAAAATATTTGTGTGTGTAGGTAAGTTCATGTCTTTGGCAGTTCATATTTTGTAAATTCATTTCTTCAGCATAAGATTTGTGTAAGTTCATACCCTCAGCATAAATTTTGTTGTGTAAGTTCATGTCTTCGACAGTTCATGTTTTGCTAAGGCCTAGTTTTAGTGAAAAGGCAGAAGTCTATTGGCTAGAAATTCAACCTGAGTGGTCAATTACTAACACTGCCTGTGGACAGCTATTCTTACCCATGCGCTAAAGTTGAGAAAATGAACTTCCGTTGAATGGAAGCTACCGCAGACTTGACTTATTAAACCCCTCTGGAAGAAGTAGCGGCAGCTTAACCAGGAAAAGATCGAATTAGTTATCCCCCTTAGTCTGGGAATTATGAAAATATATGCTCACACAAGCGATATTACTCATGACGTCATATAAACAAAAATATAAAGGATAACAATTGTGGCTCTGCCTCATTTGTTATCGTTTATATTTTTGTTTATATGACGTCATGAGTAATATCGCTTGTGTGAGCATATATTTTCATAATTCCCAGACTAAGGGGGATAACTAATTCGATCTTTTCCTGGTTAAGCTGCCGCTACTTCTTCCAGAGGGGTTTAATAAGTCAAGTCTGCGGTAGCTTCCATTCAACGGAAGTTCATTTTCTCAACTTTAGCGCATGGGTAAGAATAGCTGTCCACAGGCAGTGTTAGTAATTGACCACTCAGGTTGAATTTCTAGCCAATAGACTTCTGCCTTTTCACTAAAACTAGGCCTTAGCAAAACATGAACTGTCGAAGACATGAACTTACACAACAAAATTTATGCTGAGGGTATGAACTTACACAAATCTTATGTTGAAGAAATGAATTTACAAAAATATGAACTGCCAAAGACATGAACTTACCTACACACACAAATATTTTTTTAATGACAATATGGGGGACACTTCTGTATGACTTGTGGGATACATTTGTATTTTATAAGGGCTACTTATCTATGTGATGAGGAGGCCGTGAAATCACAAGTGGACATCTTTGTGCGCGCAGTTGGGACAGTTTGTAAGAGTAAGTGGTAATTTGGGCGAGACTGTCGACAATTTGTAATAACAAGTGGAAATTTTGTGAGCCCTTGTGGGGAAGTTGTTAGAGTCAGTGGGTAAGTTGATAGGGCGAGTCGATAATATGAGAGAGTCGGTGGACACGTTGTTGGGGAAAAGGGACAGTTGTTATGGTAAGTGTGTGAGTTGATAGGATAGGTCGACCGATTGTAATAGCAAGAGGACAGATTGTTTGAGCCAGCGAGCAAGTTTGTAAGAACAAGTGGCCAAGTTGTGTTAACAAATGTTGGTATGTTTTTATAGGTTTGACCACGCTATTTCTTTACTTGACCAATATTTTTTTCTATTTGGGTAACAAGTTGTTCCTACTTTTCATGAGTTTGGTTGAGAAATATCTGTATTTGGCCGACATTGTTCGCAATATTTCTCTCTTTGGGTGATCTTTTTCACATTTGGCTTTCAAATTTTCCTACTTGGCCAATACTTTTCCTATCTGGCCAATACTTTTCCTATCTGGCTAACAACTTTTCCTAGTTTGCATATGTGTGACCGAACTATTTCTGCATTTGTCCGACATTTTTCACATTTGGCTAACAGATTTTCCTACTTGCCAAGGTTTTTTTCACTTTGGTAACAAAGTTTCCTAGTTTTCATAAGTTTGAGCGATGTATTTCGTTACTTGGTCATTATTTTTCCTCTTTGAGTAACACATGTCCCTAGTTGGTCAATATAGTTCCCGTTTGGTTATCAATTTTCCTATTTTTTATATGTTTGTTTGAGATATTTCTGTATTTGGCCTAACTTTTTCCGATTTGGCAAATAGTTCTCCTACTTTTTATAACTCTGGCCGAGATATTCCTCTCTTTGGGTGATATTTTTTTACATTTGGCTATCAAATTTTCCTACTTGGCAATATTTTTACTATTTGGCTAACAAATTTTTCCTAATTTTAATAAGTGCGGACGAGGTATTTCTGTATTTGGCCGACATTTTTTACATTTGGCTAACAGATTTTCCTACTTGACCTAGGTTTTTATTCTCGTTGGCTAACAAAGTTTCCTACTTTTCATAAGTTTGGTTGAGATGTTACTATATTTGGACTAACTTTTTCTCATTTGGTTGAGAATTTTCCTTCTTTTTATAAGTTTGGATGAGATATTTCTCTCTGTCTGATATTTTTTCACCTTTGGCTATCACATTTTCTTACTTGGTTAATACTTTTCCTATCTGGCTAACAACCTTTCCTTGTTTGCATGCGTGTGGCCGAACTATTTCTGCATTTGGCCGACATTTTTCACAATTGGTTAACAGATTTTTCCTACTTGACCAAGGTTTCTTCCATTTGGCTAACAAAGTTTCGTAGTTTTCATAAGTTTGAGCGATGTATTTCGTTAGTTGGTCATTATTTTCCTCTTTGAGTAACACATTTCCCTAGTTGGTCAATATATTTCCCGTTTGGTTATCAATTTTCCTATTTTTTTATATGTTTGGTTGAGAAATTCTGTATTAGGCCGACATTGTTCGCAATATTTCTCTCTTTGGGTGATCTTTTTTCACATTTGGCTTTCAAATTTTCCTACTTGGCTTATACTTTTCCTATCTGGCTAACAACTTTTCCTAGTTTGCATATGTGTGACCGAACTATTTCTGCATTTGTCCGACATTTTTCACATTTGGCTAACAGATTTTCCTACTTGTCCAACGTTTTTTTAACTTTGGCTAACAAAGTTTCCTAGTTTCATAAGTTTGAGCGATGTATTTCGTTACTTGGTCATTATTTTTCCTCTTTGAGTAACACATGTCCCTAGTTGGTCAATATAGTTCCCGTTTGGTTATCAATTTTCCTATTTTTTATATGTTTGTTTGAGATATTTCTGTATTTGGCCTAACTTTTTCCCATTTGGCAAATTGTTCTCCTACTTTTTATAACTCTGGCCGAGATATTCCTCTCTTTGGGTGATATTTTTTTACATTTGGCTATCAAATTTTCCTACTTGGGCAATATTTTTACTATTTGGCTAACAAATTTTTCCTAATTTTAATAAGTGCGGACGAGGTATTTCTGTATTTGGCCGACATTTTTTACCTTTGGCTAACAGATTTTCCTACTTGAACAAGGTTTTTATTCTCGTTGGCTAACAAAGTTTCCTACTTTTCATAAGTTTGGTTGAGATGTTACTATATTGGTCTAACTTTTTCTCATTTGGTTGAGAATTTTCCTTCTTTTTATAAGTTTGGATGAGATATTTCTCTCTTTGTCTGATATTTTTTCACCTTTGGGTATCACATTTTCTTACTTGGTTAATACTTTTCGTATCTGGCTAACAACCTTTCCTTGTTTGCATACGTGTGGCCGAACTATTTCTGCATTTGGCCGACATTTTTCACAATTGGTTAACAGATTTTTCCTACTTGACCAAGGTTTCTTCCATTTGGCTAACAAAGTTTCGTAGTTTTCATAAGCTTGAGCGATGTATTTCGTTACTTGGTCATTATTTTTCCTCTTTGAGTAACACATTTCCCTAGTTGGTCAATATATTTCCCATTTGGTTATCAAGTTTCCTATTTTTTATATGTTTGGTTGAAATATTTCTGTATTTGGCCTAACTTTTTCCCATTTGGCACATAGTTCTCCTACTTTTTATAAGTCTGGTCGAGATATTCCTCTCTTTGGGTGATATTTTTTTTTTTTTTTTACATTTGGCTATCAAATTTTCCTACTTGGGCAATATTTTTCCTATCTGGCTAACAACCTTTCCTTGTTTGCATACGTGCGGACGAGGTATTTCTGTATTTGGCCGACATTTTTTACATTTGGCTAACAGATTTTCCTACTTGACCTAGGTTTTTTCGCTTTGGCTAACAAAGTTTCCTACTTTTCATAAGTTTGGTTGCGATGTTACTATACTTGGTCTAACTTTTTTTCATTTGGTTGAGAATTTTCATTCTTTTTATAAGTTGGAACGAGATATTCATCTCTTTGGAATATATTTTTTCACTTATGGCTCTCAAATTTCCCTACTTGTGCAATATTTTATCCTGTTCGACTAACAAATTTTCCTAGTTTGCATACGTGTGGACGAACTATTTCTGTATTTGGCCGACATTTTTTACATTTGGCTAACAGATTTTCCTACTTGACCTAGGTTTTTTCGCTTTGGCTAACAAAGTTTCCTACTTTTCATAAGTTTGGTTGCGATGTTACTATACTTGGTCTAACTTTTTCTCATTTGGTTGAGAATTTTCCTTCTTTTTATAAGTTGGAATGAGATATTCCTCTCTTTGGATTATATTTTTTCACTCATGACTCTCAAATTTCCCTACTTGGTCAATATATGTCCCGTTCGACTAACAAATTTTCCTAGTTTGCATACATGTGGACGAACTATTTCTGTATTTGGCCGACATTTTTCACATTTGGGTCGGTGCCTTATCATCCTATATGTTTATTTGAGTGAGCCTATTGTGAAGTTAGTGAGCGCCTATTTGTCGACCATGATGGAATGGACAACCGATGACCTCATAAGTTTTGTACGTTACACTGTATTCGACGCCATTTTGCCTTGTCGTTGCCTTTTAAGTGGCGTATCGATGTTTGCTCGTAATGGGCATGCACCCCGGATGCTGTCGCTTTGAGAAATGATCGATATCTCACAATGAGCCTTTTTCGTGGCACTGGAGACACTATCAATAAGATGATAGAGTGGTGGGTTATGACGTCATCACCTCTTAGAACTATAAAATACAGATATTTCAGTAACACCTTACATGGCATACAACACAAACTAGCTTTATACTACATACGATATACAAATACTTAGTGAAACAACAAGCACCCTCGCTATTCTACTACTCCTACTATTACCACCACCACCACCACCACCACCACCACCACCACCACCGCCGCTACTACTACTACTACTACTACTACTACTACTACTACTACTACTACTACTACTACTACTACTACTACTACTACTACTACTACTACTACTACTACTACTACTACTACCACTACTACTATTACCAATATTATTACTATTTATATCCATGGTGTCGGAGATCATAGTTTATGGAGTGTCATACTGACCAATGTCAGGCGATAAGTCTCTTGCTGATGTTGGTGACTATTACTACTGGTGCTATTGGTACTATGAGTACCACCATTACATGAAGGTAATGCCGTTAATTGGGGATTTCTGTATTGTGAGTCAACCCCGGAATTGTTCAATGGTATTGGAGATCGCAATGTGTGGGTGGTACGTCCGTTGGTAAGACACGTGACGATGATGATAATTAGTACTATTGTTGGTATTGCTACTACTGGTACTACTACTACCGTTATAAATATCACCTAACATGCCCCTTGATAATGATGACTAACATTACTACGAAACAACTCTACTATTATTACTATACAACCACGCCAATTATAGACAATAGCGATAAACGTATTAGAACCTACTCGCCCTGATCAGCGACATCCTTCCCAGAGCAGATAGTTTGATACTTCATGACTGAGACACCCCAACCTCTAGACCTAACAACTTGACCAACTCTTGATCATCACCATGTCACTACACCTACTCTCCTCTACAATTTATGTGGTCACTCGACCACTTGACCACCACTTGACGAGTACTTGACTACATTTTGATCATCTTCGTGTCACTACACGTACTCTTCCCATCAATTTAAGGGGTAACTTGACCACTTGACCACCCCTTGACCACTCCTTGACCACTACTTGACCACCTCTTGATCATCACCACATCACTAACTGTACCCTCCCATACAATTTAGGGGGGGTCATTTAACCACTTGACCACCCCTTGACCACCTCTTGACCACTACTTGACCACCTCACGATCATCACCAACTTACTACACTCACTTTCCCTGACAATTTAAGGGGTCACTCGACCACTTGACCACATCTTGACCACCACTTGACCACACCCTGACCACCACTTGACCACCTCTTGATCATCACCACGTCACTACACGTACTCTCCCCAACAATTTAAGGGGTCATTTAACCACTTGACCACCCCTTGACCACCGCTTGACCACCTCTTGACCACTAATTTACCACCCTTTAATCATCACCATATCATTACAACTACTTTCCCCGACAATTTAAGTGGTCACTCGACCACTTGACCACTACTTGACCACTGCTTGACCACTAATTTACCACCCTTTAATCATCACCATATCATTACAACTACTTTCCACTAAAATTTTCCTCACTTGACCACCACTTGACCACTGCTTGACCACTGCTTGACCACTAATTTACCACCCTTTAATCATCACCATATCATTACAACTACTTTCCACTAAAATTTTCCTCACTTGACCACCACTTGACCACTGCTTGACCACTGCTTGACCACTAATTTACCACCCTTTAATCATCACCATATCATTACAACTACTTTCCACTAAAATTTTCCTCACTTGACCACCACTTGACCACTGCTTGACCACTGCTTGACCACTAATTTACCACCCTTTAATCATCACCATATCATTACAACTACTTTCCACTAAAATTTTCCTCACTTGACCACCACTTGACCACTGCTTGACCACTGTTTGACCACTAATTTACCACCTCACGATCATCACCATATCATTACAACTTCTTTCCACTAAAATTTCGTCACTTGACCACCACTTGACCACCACTTGACCACTGCTTGACCACGTCATCGGACACTTTAACCACCACCACATCACTACACGTACTTTCCCCTTTAATTTAAGTGGTTACTCGACCACATGAACACCACTTGACCACCTCTTGACCACTGCTTGACCACTAATTTACCACCCCTTAATCATCACCATATCATTACAACTACTTTTCACTAAAATTGTTCTCACTTGACCACCACTTGACCACTGCTTGACCACCACTTGACCACCTCTTGACCATTACTTGACCACGTCATCACACACCCTTAACTATAAGCGGTCACTTACTATATTTTTTTTTTTCTTTTTTTTTTTTCTTCTATATATATATATATATTTTATTAACATTATTATATACCTTCTTTTGATCGTTTGTTTTCTTTATTGATGTTTTATGTCGTATTTTTTATGTCGTACACTACAATTACTTGACCACGCCCACTCTGATGAGTCACTAGACCACGCCTACATTTTTGGGGGAAAAAAGAGTTATCACCCTTTGAGGAGGAGGAGGAATATCAATTCCCTCCTCAAAAATACGCTGGATGGAGCCCCACTTACACTACTAATATGTCACAAACATGGCAGAAGATTGTATGTGCATGGTGTTTTACGAATATGGAAGAAGATTGTATGTGCATGGTGTTTTACGAATATGGCAGAAGATTGTGTGTGCAATATTTCACAAATATGGCAGAAGATTGTATGTGCGGTTTAATTCAATAATGGTCGTGCATATTTCGCATTTCTAAATCACCTTTCCTATATTATGTCTTTTTATCTGTCGATACGTAATCAATGGGTTGAGTAATGTATCAAGGTGGTTTTCTCCCTGTGCGCTGACAAATGCAATCTATGCAACGCCTGTGCAAGTAGATAGAGGGTTTAATCAACATTCTTTTTATCTTTGTTTTGTTGGCTGCGAATTTAAGGACACATATCTTATATAAGCCTTAGGGAACTGTTCTGACAAGTCTCTCCACACACAACATACGAGCACTTCCGCAATCCTGATTAATTCCTGGCTTATTTTGAACATCTCTATGCAAATGCTTACTGCTATATACAGCAACAATACAGTCAGCTCCCTGCTAATTCTGACGCCGCTGTGGCGCAGTGGATAGCATGTTTGTCTGCCTTGCAGGTAGTAATGGGTTCGAAACCTCATCGAGTGGATATATTTGAAAGTGCATGAAGGTTCCATGCCGGCCCAGCGTAACTTAGATATTGGGATATGTGCTGAAGATTACAAGCGCCCAGCCTGGGTTTGAACATATCATTCATAACGTGGACAAGCACCATATATCCACTAGGTCAAAAGACGTGTACATAGGTCGATTATTGCCTTACTTCGTGTTTTTATTTTCTTCTTGAAAAGAAGATCACAACAACTAGAAGTGAAAACATGACACCGCAGAATGAGATCAAGGTCGGCCGATGCAAGTACCCAGCGACAAGAAAGGTCACGGCCGCTTGTTAAATGATGCGCTAGAGCAGTGGTTCGCAACCGGTGGGGAATCCCCCCCCCCACCACCGGGGAGAGGGGGAATGGGGATTTTAGTGTTTCAGGAGGGAGGGTTTCCGGGTGGGGGAGGGGGTTAGGGTTTCCGGAGGGAGGGGGGATTAAGATTATTTCAAATCCCATTAATAAAACAACCAATTACTTGATATTGCTTTTACCTCCATACTTTAGACTTCTTTACTTCTCGCACTTCTGAAATAAGTTTTGTGACGTAAGTAGACCCGCAAATCACGTTTTATGTAGACGTCTAAACTTGTTCTAGTATGTGTTATTAAACTTAGCTTCCATTTTTACGTATACTGTGTAGGAGAGAGAGAGAGAGAGAGAGCGAGAGAGAGAGAGAGAGAGAGAGAGAGAGAGAGAGAGAGAGAGGGGGGAGGGATTTATAGGGAGAAATTACGAAAGAGAGGTGGGAATGACATTCTGAATTTATGGTGAAGGGGTACACGGGCCTTAAAAGGTTGCGAAGCACTGCGCTAGTGGGAAATCTGCAGGGACAGCGTGGAAGTGGACGACACACTTACATGTATAAATAATAATAAGACGAGCTGAAGCAATGAGCTTCACATCACGATTATCTAACGGGACCATGATGTTCTCTAAAAGATGAAGTGGAAAAATGCGGGGTTTGAGCGCATCCACTACAATCTACAGGATAACCGCACTCCCCCCCCCCCCCCCCCCCCACCCCTATCCCCATTTTATGTTCTTTTTCTTTTACCGTTATTGTATATTGTCGCTGCCTGCTACAGTTGTGGCCTGCTCTATGTAGGTTACAAGAGACGAACTGTCTGGAGATCAGTGCTTTAAGGAAATCAATTGTCCCGGAAACCTTTAGATATAAGTACTCTCAGAAGATGAGTACTCTGGTTCAATTGCTACTGTACAAAATGAATGATGTGAAATGTGATTTACTTGTAGAGGATGTCTTGTTACCGATTTCGGCTTGTAGAAGGAACGTACAGTGGAGCAAACAATCGGTGTCAGCACGTACAGTGGAGCAAACAATCGGTGTCAGCACGTACAGTGGAGCAAACAATCGGTGTCAGCACGTACAGTGAAGCAAACAATCGGTGTCAGCACGTACAGTGGAGCAAACAATCGGTGTCATATTGAATCACAGGCGTATACAAGAAGTAGACAGTAAAGTTATTGAATGTGCTGTTGTTATGACATCTGACCACTTCCAGCTCATAGTTCATTATAAAATTATGTCAAACGATGAAATCATAAACAACAGGAAACTGTGTCATTGCGTCAAAGTAGACAGATATGTCACAGTGAGATGACATGTCAAAGTGGGCAGACATGTCAAAGTGGGCATACGTGTCAAAATGGGCAGATGTGTCTAAGTTGACAGACATGAAGCAGACATGTCACAGTTGACAGACATATCAAAGTGGGCATATTTGTCTAAGTTGACAGACATGAAGCAGACATGTTACAGTTGACCGACATGTCAAAGTGGGCAGATTTGTCTAAGTTGACAGATATGAAGCAGACATGTCACAGTTGACAGACATGTCAAAGTGGGCAGATGTGTCTAAGTTGACAGATATGAAGCAGACATGTCACAGTTGACAGACATGTCAAAGTGGGCAGATGTGTCTAAGTTGACAGATATGAAGCAGACATGTCACAGTTGACAGACATGTCAAAGTGGGCAGACATGTCTACTTGGACATACGTGTCAAGTCGGGCAGACCTGAGACAGACATGTCAAAACTGGCAGAAATAACATAGACATTGTTGTGTAATATGTCAATTCTATTGTCTCGCACAGACTATTCCAACATCAGTAATACATTGCTTGCTACAGTGCAACTTGGAGCCTCCTGACGGATGTACTGTTATCCGGAAAACGGACATTACATTAAAATATCAGTGTTGAGATGCTATCTATTGCATATGATTAAGTCGAGACTTCTTTTTTGGTGTCAGAAATCAAACATGTTGATGACGTGAAGACGTCTGTGTGCTGTAGAAAGATAGTGCATGATCATTGTTGGAACTCCGCGTTAGTTGTCGTTGTTCTCATGTTACGACTATTCGGTTGTCTCTCCTTAGCAAGACGTACCCCATCATCAGAGAAATGCAATGATTATCTATGATTCTCTAGGGGCTTCTTTTGCTTTAGTGGTTTAGTGGCTAGGTTTTCTGTAGATTTTGTTATGTTTTATTATGCAATGTCATGTTATATTATATTACATCCTCAAGATCAACATCCCCACACATCGGGCGAGCTCACACTTCTGATGCAGCAGCCATCTCAGAATGTCTCCACTTACTGTTTCCGTGAGGAGCTGGTTGTAATGTCTCCTCTTTCACTGTTCCCACGAGGAGCTGGTTGTAATGTCTCCTCTTTCACTGTTCCCATGAGGAGCTGGTTGTAATGTCTCCTCTTTCACTGTTCCCATGAGGAGCTGTTTGTAATGTCTCCTCTTTCACTGTTCCCATGAGGAGCTGTTTGTAATGTCTCCTCTTTCACTGTTCCCATGAGGAGCTGTTTGTAATGTCTCCTCTTTCACTGTTCCCATGAGGAGCTGTTTGTAATGTCTCCTCTTTCACTGTTAGCATGAGGAGCTGTTTGTAATGTCTCCTATTTCACTGTTCCCATGAGGAGCTGTTTGTAATGTCTCCTCTTTCACTGTTCCCATGAGGAGCTGGTTGTAATGTCTCCTCTTTCACTGTTCCCATGAGGAGCTGGTTGTAATGTCTCCTCTTTCACTGTTCCCATGAGGAGCTGTTTGTAATGTCTCCTCTTTCACTGTTCCCATGAGGAGCTGTTTGTAATGTCTCCTCTTTCACTGTTCCCATGAGGAGCTGTTTGTAATGTCTCCTCTTTCACTGTTCCCATGAGGAGCTGTTTGTAATGTCTCCTCTTTCACTGTTCCCATGAGGAGCTGTTTGTAATGTCTCCTCTTTCACTGTTCCGTGAGGAGCTGTTTGTAATGTCTCCTCTTTCACTGTTCCCATGAGGAGCTGTTTGTAATGTCTCCTCTTTCACTGTTCCCATGAGGAGCTGTTTGTAATGTCCCCTCTTTCACTGTTCCCTGAGGAGCTGTTTGTAATGTCTCCTCTTTCACTGTTCCCATGAGGAACTGGTTGTAATGTCTCCTCTTTCACTGTTCCCATGAGGAACTGGTTGTAATGTCTCCTCTCTAACTGTTCCCGTAAGGAACTGGTTGTAATGTCTCCTCTTTCACTGTTCCCGTGAGAAACTGGTTGTAATGTCTCATCTCTCACTGTTCCCATGAGGAGCTGGTTGTAATGTCTCCTCTCTCACTGTTCCCATGAGGAGCTGGTTCTAATGTCTCCTCTCTCACTTTTCTCATGAGGAGCTGGTTGTAATGTCTCCTCTTTCACTGTTCCCATGAGGAGCTGGTTGTAATGTCTCCTCTTTCACTGTTCCAGTGAGGTGCTAGTTGTAATGTCTCCTCTCTAACTTTTCGCGTGAGGAACTGGTTGTAATGTCTCCTCTTTCACTGTTCCCATGAGGAACTGGTTGTAATGTCTCCTCTCTCACTGTTCCCATGAGGAGGTGGTTGTAATGTCTCCTCTCTCACTGTTCCCATGAGGAGCTGGTTGTAATGTCTCCTCTCTCACTGTTCCCATGAGGAGCTGGTTGTAATGTCTCCACTCTCACTGTTCTCATGAGGAGCTGGTTGTAATGTCTCCTCTTTCACTGTTCTCATGAGGAGCTGGTTGTAATGTCTCCTCTTTCACTGTTCCAGTGATGTGCTAGTTGTAATGTCTCCTCTCTCACTGTTCCAATGAGGAGTTGGTTGTAATGTCTCCTCTCTCACTGTTCTATTGAGGAGTTGGTTGTAATGTCTACTCTCTCACCGTTTCCATGAGGAGTTTGGTTGTAATGTCTCTTCTCTCACGGTTCCCATGAGGAATTGGTTGTAATGTCTCCTCTCTCACTGTTCCCATGAGGACTTGGTTGTAATGTCTCCTCTTTCACTGTTCCCATGAGGAGCTGTTTGTAATGTCCCCTCTTTCACTGTTCCCTGAGGAGCTGTTTGTAATGTCTCCTCTTTCACTGTTCCCATTTGGAACTGGTTGTAATGTCTCCTCTTTCACTGTTACCATGAGGAACTGGTTGTAATGTCTCCTCTCTAACTGTTCCCGTGAGGAACTGGTTGTAATGTCTCCTCTTTCACTGTTCCCATGAGGAACTGGTTGTAATGTCTCATCTCTCACTGTTCCCATGAGGAGCTGGTTGTAATGTCTCCTCTCTCACTGTTCCCATGAGGAGCTGTTTGTAATGTCTCCTCTTTCACTGTTCCCATGAGGAGCTGTTTGTAATGTCTCCTCTTTCACTGTTCCCATGAGGAGCTGTTTGTAATGTCTCCTCTTTCACTGTTCTGTGAGGAGCTGTTTGTAATGTCTCCTCTTTCACTGTTCCCATGAGGAGCTGTTTGTAATGTCTCCTCTTTCACTGTTCCCATGAGGAGCTGTTTGTAATGTCCCCTCTTTCACTGTTCCCTGAGGAGCTGTTTGTAATGTCTCCTCTTTCACTGTTCCCATGAGGAACTGGTTGTAATGTCTCCTCTTTCACTGTTCCCATGAGGAACTGGTTGTAATGTCTCCTCTCTAACTGTTCCCGTGAGGAACTGGTTGTAATGTCTAATCTTTCACTGTTCCCATGAGGAACTGGTTGTAATGTCTCATCTCTCACTGTTCCCATGAGGAGCTGGTTGTAATGTCTCCTCTCTCACTGTTCCCATGAGGAGCTGGTTGTAATGTCTCCTCTCTCACTTTTCTCATGAGGAGCTGGTTGTAATGTCTCCTCTTTCACTGTTCCGATGAGGAGCTGGTTGTAATGTCTCCTCTTTCACTGTTCCAGTGAGGTGCTAGTTGTAATGTCTCCTCTCTAACTTTTCGCGTAAGGAACTGGTTGTAATGTCTCCTCTTTCACTGTTCCCATGAGGAACTGGTTGTAATGTCTCCTCTCTCACTGTTCCCATGAGGAGGTGGTTGTAATGTCTCCTCTCTCACTGTTCCCATGAGGAGCTGGTTGTAATGTCTCCTCTCTCACTGTTCCCATGAGGAGCTGGTTGCAATGTCTCCTCTCTCACTGTTCTCATGAGGAGCTGGTTGTAATGTCTCCTCTTTCACTGTTCTCATGAGGAGCTGGGTGTAATGTCTCCTCTTTCACTGTTCCAGTGATGTGCTAGTTGTAATGTCTCCTCTCTCACTGTTCCAATGAGGAGTTGGTTGTAATGTCTCCTCTCTCACGGTTCTATTGAGGAGTTGGTTGTAATGTCTACTCTCTCACCGTTCCCATGAGGAGATGGTTGTAATGTCTCCTCTCTCACTGTTCCCATGAGGAGTTGGTTGTAATGTCTCCTCTCTCACTGTTCCGTGAGGAGCTGTTTGTAATGTCTCCTCTTTCACTGTTCCCATGAGGAGCTGTTTGTAATGTCTCCTCTTTCACTGTTCCCATGAGGAGCTGTTTGTAATGTCCCCTCTTTCACAGTTCCCTGAGGAGCTGTTTGTAATGTCTCCTCTTTCACTGTTCCCATGAGGAACTGGTTGTAATGTCTCCTCTTTCACTGTTCCCATGAGGAACTGGTTGTAATGTCTCCTCTCTAACTGTTCCCGTGAAGAACTGGTTGTAATGTCTCCTCTTTCACTGTTCCCATGAGGAACTGGTTGTAATGTCTCATCTCTCACTGTTCCCATGAGGAGCTGGTTGTAATGTCTCCTCTCTCACTGTTCCCATGAGGAGCTGGTTGTAATGTCTCCTCTCTCACTTTTCCTATGAGGAGCTGGTTGTAATGTCTCCTCTTTCACTGTTCCCATGAGGAGCTGGTTGTAATGTCTCCTCTTTCACTGTTCCAGTGAGGTGCTAGTTGTAATGTCTCCTCTCTAACTTTTCGCGTGAGGAACTGGTTGTAATGTCTCCTCTTTCACTGTTCCCATGAGGAACTGGTTGTAATGTCTCCTCTCTCCACTGTTCCCATGAGGAGGTGGTTGTAATGTCTCCTCTCTCACTGTTCCCATGAGGAGCTGGTTGTAATGTCTCCTCTCTCACTGTTCCCATGAGGAGCTGGTTGTAATGTCTCCTCTCTCACTGTTCCCATGAGGAGCTGGTTGTAATGTCTCCTCTCTCACTTTTCTCATGAGGAGCTGGTTGTAATGTCTCCTCTTTCACTGTTCCCATGAGGAGCTGGTTGTAATGTCTCCTCTTTCACTGTTCCAGTGAGGTGCTAGTTGTAATGTCTCCTCTCTAACTTTTCGCGTGAGGAACTGGTTGTAATGTCTCCTCTTTCACTGTTCCCATGAGGAACTGGTTGTAATGTCTCCTCTCTCACTGTTCCCATGAGGAGGTGGTTTGTAATGTCTCCTCTCTCACTGTTCCCATGAGGAGCTGGTTGTAATGTCTCCTCTCTCACTGTTCCCATGAGGAGCTGGTTGTAATGTCTCCTCTCTCACTGTTCTCATGAGGAGCTGGTTGTAATGTCTCCTCTTTCACTGTTCTCATGAGGAGCTGGTTGTAATGTCTCCTCTTTCACTGTTCCAGTGATGTGCTAGTTGTAATGTCTCCTCTCTCACTGTTCCAATGAGGAGTTGGTTGTAATGTCTCCTCTCTCACTGTTCTATTGAGGAGTTGGTTGTAATGTCTACTCTCTCACCGTTCCCATGAGGAGTTGGTTGTAATGTCTCCTCTCTCACTGTTCCCATGAGGAGTTGGTTGTAATGTCTCCTCTCTCACTGTTCCCATGAGGACTTGGTTGTAATGTCTCCTCTTTCACTGTTCCCATGAGGAGCTGTTTGTAATGTCCTCTCTTTCACTGTTCCCTGAGGAGCTGTTTGTAATGTCTCCTCTTTCACTGTTACCATGAGGAACTGGTTGTAATGTCTCCTCTCTAACTGTTCCCGTGAGGAACTGGTTGTAATGTCTCCTCTTTCACTGTTCCCATGAGGAACTGGTTGTAATGTCTCATCTCTCACTGTTCCCATGAGGAGCTGGTTGTAATGTCTCCTCTCTCACTGTTCCCATGAGGAGCTGTTTGTAATGTCTCCTCTTTCACTGTTCCCATGAGGAGCTGTTTGTAATGTCTCCCTCTTTCACTGTTCCCATGAGGAGCTGTTTGTAATGTCTCCTCTTTCACTGTTCCGTGAGGAGCTGTTTGTAATGTCTCATCTTTCACTGTTCCCATGAGGAGCTGTTTGTAATGTCTCCTCTTTCACTGTTCCCATGAGGAGCTGTTTGTAATGTCCCCTCTTTCACTGTTCTATGAGGAGCTGTTTGTAATGTCTCCTCTTTCACTGTTCCCATGAGGAACTGGTTGTAATGTCTCCTCTTTCACTGTTCCCACGAGGAACTGGTTGTAATGTCTCCTCTCTAACTGTTCCCGTGAGGAACTGGTTGTAATGTCTCCTCTTTCACTGTTCCCACGAGGAACTGGTTGTAATGTCTCATCTCTCACTGTTCCCATGAGGAGCTGGTTGTAATGTCTCCTCTCTCACTGTTCCCATGAGGAGCTGGTTGTAATGTCTCCTCTCTCACTTTTCTCATGAGGAGCTGGTTGTAATGTCTCCTCTTTCACTGTTCCCATGAGGAGCTGCTTGTAATGTCTCCTCTTTCACTGTTCCAGTGAGGTGCTAGTTGTAATGTCTCCTCTCTAACTTTTCGCGTGAGGAACTGGTTGTAATGTCTCCTCTTTCACTGTTCCCATGAGGAACTGATTGTAATGTCCTCCTCTCTCACTGTTCCCATGAGGAGGTGGTTGTTATGTCTCCTCTCTCACTGTTCCCATGAGGAGCTGGTTGTAATGTCTCCTCTCTCACTGTTCCCATGAGGAGCTGGTTGTAATGTCTCCTCTCTCACTTTTCTCATGAGGAGCTGGTTGTAATGTCTCCTCTTTCACTGTTCTCATGAGGAGCTGGTTGTAATGTCTCCTCTTTCACTGTTCCAGTGATGTGCTAGTTGTAATGTCTCCTCTCTCACTGTTTCCCATGAGGAACTGGTTGTAATGTCTCATCTCTCACTGTTCCCATGAGGAGCTGGTTGTAATGTCTCCTCTCTCACTGTTCCCATGAGGAGCTGGTTGTAATGTCTCCTCTCTCACTTTTCTCATGAGGAGCTGGTTGTAATATCTCCTCTTTCACTGTTCCCACGAGGAGCTGGTTGTAATGTCTCCTCTTTCACTGTTCCAGTGAGGTGCTAGTTGTAATGTCTCCTCTCTAACTTTTCGCGTGAGGAACTGGTTGTAATGTCTCCTCTTTCACTGTTCCCATGAGGAACTGCTTGTAATGTCTCCTCTTTCACTGTTCCCATGAGGAACTGGTTGTAATGTCTCATCTCTCACTGTTCCCATGAGGAGCTGGTTGTAATGTCTCCTCTCTCACTGTTCCCATGAGGAGCTGGTTGTAATGTCTCCTCTCTCACTTTTCTCATGAGGAGCTGGTTGTAATGTCTCCTCTTTCACTGTTCCCATGAGGAGCTGGTTGTAATGTCTCCTCTTTCACTGTTCCAGTGAGGTGCTAGTTGTAATGTCTCCTCTCTAACTTTTCGCGTGAGGAACTGGTTGTAATGTCTCCTCTTTCACTGTTCCCATGAGGAACTGGTTGTAATGTCTCCTCTCTCACTGTTCCCATGAGGAGGTGGTTGTAATGTCTCCTCTCTCACTGTTCCCATGAGGAGCTGGTTGTAATGTCTCCTCTCTCACTGTTCCCATGAGGAGCTGGTTGTAATGTCTCCTCTCTCACTGTTCTCATGAGGAGCTGGTTGTAATGTCTCCTCTTTCACTGTTCTCATGAGGAGCTGGTTGTAATGTCTCCTCCTTCACTGTTCCAGTGATGTGCTAGTTGTAATGTCTCCTCTCTCACTGTTCCCATGAGGAACTGGTTGTAATGTCTCATCTCTCACTGTTCCCATGAGGAGCTGGTTGTAATGTCTCCTCTCTCACTGTTCCCATGAGGAGCTGGTTGTAATGTCTCCTCTCTCACTTTTCTCATGAGGAGCTGGTTGTAATGTCTCCTCTTTCACTGTTCCCATGAGGAGCTGGTTGTAATGTCTCCTCTTTCACTGTTCCAGTGAGGTGCTAGTTGTAATGTCTCCTCTCTAACTTTTCGCGTGAGGAACTGGTTGTAATGTCTCCTCTTTCACTGTTCCCATGAGGAACTGGTTGTAATGTCTCCTCTCTCACTGTTCCCATGAGGAGGTGGTTGTAATGTCTCCTCTCTCACTGTTCCCATGAGGAGCTGGTTGTAATGTCTCCTCTCTCACTGTTCCCATGAGGAGCTGGTTGTAATGTCTCCTCTCTCACTGTTCTCATGAGGAGCTGGTTGTAATGTCTCCTCTTTCACTGTTCTCATGAGGAGCTGGTTGTAATGTCTCCTCTTTCACTGTTCCAGTGATGTGCTAGTTGTAATGTCTCCTCTCTCACTGTTCCAATGAGGAGTTGGTTGTAATGTCTCCTCTCTCACTGTTCTATTGAGGAGTTGGTTGTAATGTCTACTCTCTCACCGTTCCCATGAGGAGTTGGTTGTAATGTCTCCTCTCTCACTGTTCCCATGAGGACTTGGTTGTAATGTCTCCTCTTTCACTGTTCCCATGAGGAGCTGTTTGTAATGTCCTCTCTTTCACTGTTCCCTGAGGAGCTGTTTGTAATGTTTCCTCTTTCACTGTTTCCATTTGGAACTGGTTGTAATGTCTCCTCTTTCACTGTTACCATGAGGAACTGGTTGTAATGTCTCCTCTCTAACTGTTCCCGTGAGGAACTGGTTGTAATGTCTCCTCTTTCACTGTTCCCATGAGGAACTGGTTGTAATGTCTCATCTCTCACTGTTCCCATGAGGAGCTGGTTGTAATGTCTCCTCTCTCACTGTTCCCATGAGGAGCTGTTTGTAATGTCTCCTCTTTCACTGTTCCCATGAGGAGCTGTTTGTAATGTCTCCTCTTTCACTGTTCCCATGAGGAGCTGTTTGTAATGTCTCCTCTTTCACTGTTCCGTGAGGAGCTGTTTGTAATGTCTCATCTTTCACTGTTCCCATGAGGAGCTGTTTGTAATGTCTCCTCTTTCACTGTTCCCATGAGGAGCTGTTTGTAATGTCCCCTCTTTCACTGTTCTCTGAGGAGCTGTTTGTAATGTCTCCTCTTTCACTGTTCCCATGAGGAACTGGTTGTAATGTCTCCTCTTTCACTGTTCCCATGAGGAACTGGTTGTAATGTCTCCTCTCTAACTGTTCCCGTGAGGAACTGGTTGTAATGTCTCCTCTTTCACTGTTCCCACGAGGAACTGGTTGTAATGTCTCATCTCTCACTGTTCCCATGAGGAGCTGGTTGTAATGTCTCCTCTCTCACTGTTCCCATGAGGAGCTGGTTGTAATGTCTCCTCTCTCACTTTTCTCATGAGGAGCTGGTTGTAATGTCTCCTCTTTCACTGTTCCCATGAGGAGCTGCTTGTAATGTCTCCTCTTTCACTGTTCCAGTGAGGTGCTAGTTGTAATGTCTCCTCTCTAACTTTTCGCGTGAGGAACTGGTTGTAATGTCTCCTCTTTCACTGTCCCATGAGGAACTGATTGTAATGTCTCCTCTCTCACTGTTCCCATGAGGAGGTGGTTGTAATGTCTCCTCTCTCACTGTTCCCATGAGGAGCTGGTTGTAATGTTCTCCTCTCTCACTGTTCCCATGAGGAGCTGGTTGTAATGTCTCCTCTCTCACTTTTCTCATGAGGAGCTGGTTGGTAATGTCTCCTCTTTCACTGTTCTCATGAGGAGCTGGTTGTAATGTCTCCTCTTTCACTGTTCCAGTGATGTGCTAGTTGTAATGTCTCCTCTCTCACTGTTCCCATGAGGAACTGGTTGTAATGTCTCATCTCTCACTGTTCCCATGAGGAGCTGGTTGTAATGTCTCCTCTCTCACTGTTCCCATGAGGAGCTGGTTGTAATGTCTCCTCTCTCACTTTTCTCATGAGGAGCTGGTTGTAATATCTCCTCTTTCACTGTTCCCATGAGGAGCTGGTTGTAATGTCTCCTCTTTCACTGTTCCAGTGAGGTGCTAGTTGTAATGTCTCCTCTCTAACTTTTCGCGTGAGGAACTGGTTGTAATGTCTCCTCTTTCACTGTTCCAGTGATGTGCTAGTTGTAATGTCTCCTCTCTCACTGTTCCCATGAGGAACTGGTTGTAATGTCTCATCTCTCACTGTTCCCATGAGGAGCTGGTTGTAATGTCTCCTCTCTCACTGTTCCCATGAGGAGCTGGTTGTAATGTCTCCTCTCTCTCTTTTCTCATGAGGAGCTGGTTGTAATGTCTCCTCTTTCACTGTTCCCATGAGGAGCTGGTTGTAATGTCTCCTCTTTCACTGTTCCAGTGAGGTGCTAGTTGTAATGTCTCCTCTCTAACTTTTCGCGTGAGGAACTGGTTGTAATGTCTCCTCTTTCACTGTTCCCATGAGGAACTGGTTGTAATGTCTCCTCTCTCACTGTTCCCATGAGGAGGTGGTTGTAATGTCTCCTCTCTCACTGTTCCCATGAGGAGCTGGTTGTAATGTCTCCTCTCTCACTGTTCCCATGAGGAGCTGGTTGTAATGTCTCCTCTCTCACTGTTCTCATGAGGAGCTGGTTGTAATGTCTCCTCTTTCACTGTTCTCATGAGGAGCTGGTTGTAATGTCTCTTCTTTCACTGTTCCAGTGATGTGCTAGTTGTAATGTCTCCTCTCTCACTGTTCCCATGAGGAACTGGTTGTAATGTCTCATCTCTCACTGTTCCCATGAGGAGCTGGTTGTAATGTCTCCTCTCTCACTGTTCCATGAGGAGCTGGTTGTAATGTCTCCTCTCTCACTTTTCTCATGAGGAGCTGGTTGTAATGTCTCCTCTTTCACTGTTCCCATGAGGAGCTGGTTGTAATGTCTCCTCTTTCACTGTTCCAGTGAGGTGCTAGTTGTAATGTCTCCTCTCTAACTTTTCGCGTGAGGAACTGGTTGTAATGTCTCCTCTTTCACTGTTCCCATGAGGAACTGGTTGTAATGTCTCCTCTCTCACTGTTCCCATGAGGAGGTGGTTGTAATGTCTCCTCTCTCACTGTTCCCATGAGGAGCTGGTTGTAATGTCTCCTCTCTCACTGTTCCCATGAGGAGCTGGTTGTAATGTCTCCTCTCTCACTGTTCTCATGAGGAGCTGGTTGTAATGTCTCCTCTTTCACTGTTCTCATGAGGAGCTGGTTGTAATGTCTCCTCTTTCACTGTTCCAGTGATGTGCTAGTTGTAATATCTCCTCTCTCACTGTTCCAATGAGGAGTTGGTTGTAATGTCTCCTCTCTCACTGTTCTATTGAGGAGTTGGTTGTAATGTCTACTCTCTCACCGTTCCCATGAGGAGTTGGTTGTAATGTCTCCTCTCTCACTGTTCCCATGAGGAGTTGGTTGTAATGTCTCCTCTCTCACTGTTCCCATGAGGAGCTGGTTGTAATGTCTCCTCTCTCACTGTTCTCATGAGGAGCTGGTTGTAATGTCTCCTCTTTCACTGTTCTCATGAGGAGCTGGTTGTAATGTCTCCTCTTTCACTGTTCCAGTGATGTGCTAGTTGTAATGTCTCCTCTCTCACTGTTCCCATGAGGAACTGGTTGTAATGTCTCATCTCTCACTGTTCCCATGAGGAGCTGGTTGTAATGTCTCCTCTCTCACTGTTCCCATGAGGAGCTGGTTGTAATGTCTCCTCTCTCACTTTTCTCATGAGGAGCTGGTTGTAATGTCTCCTCTTTCACTGTTCCCATGAGGAGCTGGTTGTAATGTCTCCTCTTTCACTGTTCCAGTGAGGTGCTAGTTGTAATGTCTCCTCTCTAACTTTTCGCGTGAGGAACTGGTTGTAATGTCTCCTCTTTCACTGTTCCCATGAGGAACTGGTTGTAATGTCTCCTCTCTCACTGTTCCCATGAGGAGGTGGTTGTAATGTCTCCTCTCTCACTGTTCCCATGAGGAGCTGGTTGTAATGTCTCCTCTCTCACTGTTCCCATGAGGAGCTGGTTGTAATGTCTCCTCTCTCACTGTTCTCATGAGGAGCTGGTTGTAATGTCTCCTCTTTCACTGTTCTCATGAGGAGCTGGTTGTAATGTCTCCTCTTTCACTGTTCCAGTGATGTGCTAGTTGTAATATCTCCTCTCTCACTGTTCCAATGAGGAGTTGGTTGTAATGTCTCCTCTCTCACTGTTCTATTGAGGAGTTGGTTGTAATGTCTACTCTCTCACCGTTCCCATGAGGAGTTGGTTGTAATGTCTCCTCTCTCACTGTTCCCATGAGGAGTTGGTTGTAATGTCTCCTCTCTCACTGTTCCCATGAGGACTTGGTTGTAATGTCTCCTCTTTCACTGTTCCCATGAGGAGCTGTTTGTAATGTACTCTCTTTCACTGTTCCCTGAGGAGCTGTTTGTAATGTCTCCTCTTTCACTGTTCCCATTTGGAACTGGTTGTAATGTCTCCTCTTTCACTGTTACCATGAGGAACTGGTTGTAATGTCTCCTCTCTAACTGTTCCCGTGAGGACCTGGTTGTAATGTCTCCTCTTTCACTGTTCCCATGAGGAACTGGTTGTAATGTCTCATCTCTCACTGTTCCCATGAGGAGCTGGTTGTAATGTCTCCTCTCTCACTGTTCCCATGAGGAGCTGTTTGTAATGTCTCCTCTTTCACTGTTCCCATGAGGAGCTGTTTGTAATGTCTCCTCTTTCACTGTTCCCATGAGGAGCTGTTTGTAATGTCTCCTCTTTCACTGTTCCGTGAGGAGCTGTTTGTAATGTCTCATCTTTCACTGTTCCCATGAGGAGCTGTTTGTAATGTCTCCTCTTTCACTGTTCCCATGAGGAGCTGTTTGTAATGTCCCCTCTTTCACTGTTCTCTGAGGAGCTGTTTGTAATGTCTCCTCTTTCACTGTTCCCATGAGGAACTGGTTGTAATGTCTCCTCTTTCACTGTTCCCATGAGGAACTGGTTGTAATGTCTCCTCTCTAACTGTTCCCGTGAGGAACTGGTTGTAATGTCTCCTCTTTCACTGTTCCCACGAGGAACTGGTTGTAATGTCTCATCTCTCACTGTTCCCATGAGGAGCTGGTTGTAATGTCTCCTCTCTCACTGTTCCCATGAGGAGCTGGTTGTAATGTCTCCTCTCTCACTTTTCTCATGAGGAGCTGGTTGTAATGTCTCCTCTTTCACTGTTCCCATGAGGAGCTGCTTGTAATGTCTCCTCTTTCACTGTTCCAGTGAGGTGCTAGTTGTAATGTCTCCTCTCTAACTTTTCGCGTGAGGAACTGGTTGTAATGTCTCCTCTTTCACTGTTCCCATGAGGAACTGATTGTAATGTCTCCTCTCTCACTGTTCCCATGAGGAGGTGGTTGTAATGTCTCCTCTCTCACTGTTCCCATGAGGAGCTGGTTGTAATGTCTCCTCTCTCACTGTTCCCATGAGGAGCTGGTTGTAATGTCTCCTCTCTCACTTTTCTCATGAGGAGCTGGTTGTAATGTCTCCTCTTTCACTGTTCTCATGAGGAGCTGGTTGTAATGTCTCCTCTTTCACTGTTCCAGTGATGTGCTAGTTGTAATGTCTCCTCTCTCACTGTTCCCATGAGGAACTGGTTGTAATGTCTCATCTCTCACTGTTCCCATGAGGAGCTGGTTGTAATGTCTCCTCTCTCACTGTTCCCATGAGGAGCTGGTTGTAATGTCTCCTCTCTCACTTTTCTCATGAGGAGCTGGTTGTAATATCTCCTCTTTCACTGTTCCCATGAGGAGCTGGTTGTAATGTCTCCTCTTTCACTGTTCCAGTGAGGTGCTAGTTGTAATGTCTCCTCTCTAACTTTTCGCGTGAGGAACTGGTTGTAATGTCTCCTCTTTCACTGTTCCCATGAGGAACTGCTTGTAATGTCTCCTCTTTCACTGTTCCCATGAGGAGGTGGTTGTAATGTCTCCTCTCTCACTGTTCCCATGATGAGCTGGTTGTAATGTCTCCTCTCTCACTGTTCCCATGAGGAGCTGGTTGTAATGTCTCCTCTCTCACTGTTCTCATGAGGAGCTGGTTGTAATGTCTCCTCTTTCACTGTTCTCATGAGGAGCTGGTTGTAATGTCTCCTCTTTCACTGTTCCAGTGATGTGCTAGTTGTAATGTCTCCTCTCTCACTGTTCCAATGAAGAGTTGGTTGTAATGTCTCCTCTCTCACTGTTCTATTGAGGAGTTGGTTGTAATGTCTACTCTCTCACCGTTCCCATGAGGAGTTGGTTGTAATGTCTCCTCTCTCACTGTTCCCATGAGGAGTTGGTTGTAATGTCTCCTCTCTCACTGTTCCCATGAGGACTTGGTTGTAATGTCTCCTCTTTCACTGTTCCCATGAGGAGCTGTTTGTAATGTCCCCTCTTTCACTGTTCCCTGAGGAGCTGTTTGTAATGTCTCCTCTTTCACTGCTCCCATTTGGAACTGGTTGTAATGTGTCCTCTTTCACTGTTACCATGAGGAACTGGTTGTAATGTCTCCTCTCTAACTGTTCCCGTGAGGAACTGGTTGTAATGTCTCCTCTTTCACTGTTCCCATGAGGAACTGGTTGTAATGTCTCATCTCTCACTGTTCCCATGAGGAGCTTGTTGTAATGTCTCCTCTCTCACTGTTCCCATGAGGAGCTGTTTGTAATGTCTCCTCTTTCACTGTTCCCATGAGGAGCTGTTTGTAATGTCTCCTCTTTCACTGTTCCCATGAGGAGCTGTTTGTAATGTCTCCTCTTTCACTGTTCCGTGAGGAGCTGTTTGTAATGTCTCCTCTTTCACTGTTCCCATGAGGAGTTGTTTGTAATGTCTCCTCTTTCACTGTTCCCATGAGGAGCTGTTTGTAATGTCCCCTCTTTCACTGTTCCCTGAGGAGCTGTTTGTAATGTCTCCTCTTTCACTGTTCCCATGAGGAACTGGTTGTAATGTCTCCTCTTTCACTGTTCCCATGAGGAACTGGTTGTAATGTCTCCTCTCTAACTGTTCCCGTGAGGAACTGGTTGTAATGTCTCCTCTTTCACTGTTCCCATGAGGAACTGGTTGTAATGTCTCCTCTCTCACTGTTCCCATGAGGAGTTGGTTGTAATGTCTCCTCTCTCACTGTTCCCATGAGGAGTTGGTTGTAATGTCCACTCTCTCACTGTTCCAATTAGGAGTTGGCTGTAATGTCTCCTCTCTCCCTGTTCCCATGAGGACTTGGTTGTGATGTCTACTCTCTTCTGTTCCAATGAGGAGTTGCTGTAATGTCTACTCTCTCACTGTTCCAATGAGGAGTTGGCTGTAATGTCTCCTCTCTAACGGTTCCAGTGAGGTGCTAGTTGAAATGTCTACCCTCTCACTGTTCCCACGAGGAGTTGGTTGCAATATCTCCTCTCTTGATGTTTCCAAGAGGAGTTGGTTGCAATGTCTCATCTTTCGCCCCCGAGAACACTCTATTGTTAAATGCTCTGACTCTGTGAACAGAATAGTTTGTTGTTTGATATGAGCACCATTCTGAAAGGTCGAGGCTTCTGTATATAGACAATGGACCGAATCGCTGTGGAGGTCTCAACGTGGAGTCATCTTCATCGTCGTTCCGGGACATGAGGGAGTTGAGGGAAATGAACGAGTTGATAAAATTCCTGACTCTGCATCCCCTACTGATGGCCAACCCATTGGTTGTGCAGATGTTATTAACACACTAAGAGAGATGCTGAGAGCGGAGGACTTTCAATTCAGTGTATCCACGTCGCTGTCCTGAATGAGAGACTTGAGAGTAAGAATTGGCACGACAAGTAGGGAGAGGCACATAGGCAGCACAGGTAGCTTCGCCAGCCAACTCAGAAGTGGCACTATTAGCCGCCAGACGCAGATGCATATTGGGGGGGGGGGGAGGAGGGGGCACTGAGCACTTATAGACTTGTCCGGAGTTCAAGAATGATACCCCAACTGATAACAGATAAAAGCAGGATCAAATAGACACAACCTTAAACCGAAGGAAAGAATATCAATGGCCAGAATACAGGCGTTCTGTTTAACGACGGGTGTAACCAGGATCGAGCAACACACCACGAGAGGTCACGTCATTTAACTTGGGACTGACACAGTTATTCGCTTCACCATGACTGATTTATGGAGAGGGGATCGGAGAAATTATGTACGTGCCGGTGAGCAATAATATATCATCTAAACTCAGCTAAACTGAACTAGAGTGGATGCCAGTAAAAAAAATGCCCGGACGTGCAAGCTGTAGGATTGATCTACTCAGCCCGGACGTGAAAAGTGACGGATTAATACACTGGCTATGTTTATGGATCCTGCCTGTGTGATATATAGCATGCTAAAGGCGATTGTTGTTTAGGCTTCTCAAATCTATACAGGCCAATCGTCGTCAGTGAGGGTATTTTGGTGCACAGAGCTCTACAAGCTGTTCATGTAGAGCAGAAGGCGAAACATGTGAAGAAAAGGATGTGGAAGAGAAAGCAGAAGAAGAAGAAGAAGAAGAAGAAGAAGAAGAAGAAGAAGAAGAAGAAGAAGAAGAAGAAGAAGAAGAAGAAGAAGACGAAGAAGAACGAACGAACGAACGAACGAACGAACGAACGAACGAACAAACTTTATTTTCAAAGGGTTAAGAATTGGGCACGCAGGCCCGTCTAACATTCTGCCCTTCTCTCACTCTCTTTCATACATTATTTCATTCACACATCATTCAAGGCTAACAGAGAACAGCAACAATAAAAAAAGATATGCATTATAAAGGCATGGGCAAAATGCGAACATCAAAACTACACGACACAGTAAAATTAGATAATGGTCTGACACTTGTTATTAGCCATGTGGAATATACTGGCCTACCAAAAGGGGACTGGCTGTTATACTAGGGTTTTGTTATTATTATTATTATCTCTATTATTAAGGGGGAAGATAATCCGTACTGAGATAGTGTTCGAGTAATTTGCGATTATATGAATAGGGATTGGTGATGTCTTTGATTTCTTGTGGAAGATTGTTCCACAGCTGAGCTGCAGAGTACGTTAAGCTTGTTTTGTATAAGTCAATCCTAGGCTTTGGAATGTGTAATATATTTAAACGTTTACTGTGTCTAGCATTATATTTAAACAATGGCCAAAGGTAATTTGGGGCATTCCGATGCAGGATTTTGTGAATTAGTTTAGCTTTATTGAAAAGCAGGCGTTTGCGGAGTGGTAGTAACTGAAGGCGTTTATACAGGCTAGGATTGTCAGATAAATGTTTGTTATAAATTAGACTCATGGCCCGTTTCTGGAGTGAGTAAAGTCGCTTGATGTTTGAATTAGAACAACCGTCCCAGATTGTAGAGCAGTAGTCAAAGTGGGTCTGTATATGAGAAGTATAGAATAGTTTCCTTGTGTCCTCATCAAGGAAGTTTTTAATCTTGGCGAGTTGGTAGACTTTTTTCGCTGTTTGTTTAATAAGCGCTTGAACGTGGGAATTAAAGGTTATGATTTCTATCAATGATTATGCCTAATGTTTTGTGCTCAATTACACTTTCCTACTGGCATGTTATCGATGTGAAGTTGAAGTGATGTGTGTGAGCTTAGAGTTTGAAGTCTTTGTCTGGTTGTTAGTAACATTGATTTTGTTTTAGTGATGTTAATTTGCATACGGTTTGAATAGCTCCACCTAACTACATTATTTAATTCTTGTTGTAAAGACGACTTCAATAAAATACAGTTTTCAGCATTTGTGTACACTGTACAGTCGTCTGCAAATAGATCGCAGGACGACGAAAGATGTAAAGGTAGATCGTTAATATATATGGCAAACAATAGAGGGCCAAGAATAGAGCCTTGCGGTACTCCAATATTGAAGGTAGTGGTATGAGACAGACATTTATTATGTGATACTACTTGCTTTCTGTTTGATAGAAAAGATGATATTAGAGTGACTACATTAGGGCCAATTTTCATTGTCTGAAGTTTTTAATTAAAATAACATGGTCTATCATATCAAATGCTTTCTTGAAATCAATAAACACAGTTCCACATAGACTGTTGTTGTTTATATTCTGGTGCCAATTTTCTATCATGTTTGTTAGGGCCGTATGGCAAGAATATTTTGGTCGAAATCCTGATTGGTTGTCAACAATAAGCTTGTTGCGAACTAAATACTGTAATGTTACTTTATGGATGTGTTGTTCTAGTGGCTTAGATAGTGATGATAGTAAGGAAATGGGTCTGTAATTGTTCGGGAGATCATTGTCCAATGAACCAGATTTAAGAAGAGGGTACACTTTAGCGATTTTGAGAGCTGATGGAAAGTGGCCTTTGGTGAGACACTGATTATATACATAGGTTAGTGATATACAGATCACTGGCGCAGCACAACGGAGAATCCGGTTGCTGATTCCATCTAACCCAGATGAGGTTGTGTTTTTTAGGTTACTGAGGTAAGTGAATACCTCAGTGATTGTCATTAGCGGTATGTCGGAAAGAATATCGCCGGAGCATCTATTCTCGCAAAACGATGACAGTAAAGATAAGTTGCAAGGAGAATTAGGTATTGAAGCCTTCAACTGGTCTATGTCAGTTTGAAAAAAATTACTGAATTGGTCGCATGTAATATGATTTGATGGTAAAGAATTTCGGAAGTTACACTTGTTTGTCAAGGTGTTAATTGTCTTACCATATATCCTTACTATTTGTTTTATCCATTACTAAGTTCTTAAAGTAATTTTTCTTTTCCCGTCGTATGGTATATTGAACTTTGTTTCTAAGAGTACGGTATGCGCTGAGATCCCGCTTTTTATGTGCTTTATCCCTGTCTCTCATAATTTGAAGTATTTCCTGGGTGATCCAAGGTGGCTTGACGTGGTGTTTTACTCGAACTTCCTTGATTGGCACATGTCTATCAAAAACATCAATAAATGTTTTCATCCAGAATTCCAGAGCATCATCCGGGTAAGGAAGCTGACAAACATTGTCTAGAGGTGAACTGAGCAAGTCCTGTAAAAATGCGTTTTGGTTGAAATGTTTGTAACTTCTATATTTTACACTTATGTGTTTATGTTTAGGAGTTTTAATTCCTTGTTTAGACCACGTGCAGCATATTGGGTAGTGATCGCTCATTGCACAATTGGGTACAGCGGATTCTATGATGTTGTCTGAGCAAGTTACATAAATGCTGATCTATGACTGTTGAAGATGACTTTGTTACTCTAGTAGCCTGTTGTACTATTTGTTGGCAAATTGTATGATGCAATTATATTTCCCCATATTATGTTGGATTTGTTGGTGTCAATGTTAAAGTCTCCGAGTAGTATAATTTCCTTCCCGGAAGCGAAAACCACATCCATCATGGTAGTGAAGTTTTCGTACCAGACGTGTCCAGCACTGGGATTTCGATAAAGGTAGCCAATTATCAGGGGTGTGCGGTTTTGAAGATTTAGCTCTAACCACATACATTCTATTTCGCAAGTTTCAAAGTCTAGCCTACGGTGAGCATTTAGTAAATTAGAAACATAGGTTACTATGCCTGTCTCTTGTTTCCTACAGGGATCCCTTCTAAAAACTTTGTACCCTTTAATAGATATGTCCTCATCTGAAATGTTATCATTAAGTCTACTTTCACTAAGGCCGAATAAATGAAAATTTTGATTAAGAATAGAAGATAACTCTTGTAGCTTGTTAAATAAGCTGCAAATGTTTAAGTGTCCAAGGCGTATTCCTGACTTATTGAGCCAGTGTTGCCACTTCTCAGACATTTCATCCATGAAGAAAGTGTAAATTAGTCAAAGTTAAGCAAAAATACAAGATCATTAAAAAAAAATCACAATTACATTAACTTACAAAATATCAGTAATACAAATAGATATGTAAATGACAATATTATAACGATATAACTAATTAGACCAACGAATATAATGCAAACACGGAACAAAACGAATTAAAGAACATACAACAAATAATTAACCTGGAAAAAAAAACTACTTCACAAGCTAAGTAACCAACTGTTATCCAAAAGAATTAATAAATGACCATACAAGTCAATGTCTCTGTTTAAAGCGGAGTATCCCACACGGGAAATAAAACGTTAAACAGTAAGCAGAAGGAAGAACAGTGAAGACCCCCTCACTCACAGTAAAAACACAATGAAAAGTATTATAAAAGCTATACAGCTAAGTACTATCAATTAATATAAAGTCAAAACAAGTCAATGTTTGTAGTTGCTTATAACCTAATACGTTACTAGACCAAGTAGTAACCAAATATGCAGATAAACTTTCAAGGAGAGGCTCTTTCTTGTACCGAGATCCGGTGTAGCTTTGTGCTAAGTTGCTAGTAAATACCAGGTTGTGTTGGTTGTTGGTATAGCGACATTATAAGTGCTTGACGAAGTGTAGCTGGGCTATACCGTGTGAGGTGCAACCATTCTGGGTTACAATGAACTGGGTACTGATGATGTCTCATCGGTATGTAATGACTACCAACTAGAGCCTCTGGTTGGTGGCTAACAGGAGGTTGTGGTGGCACATCGTTGTTGCTGAGAGTTGGTTCCTTTCTGGGGAGAATAGGATAAATATCTTCGTAATTATTACCCTCCTGTGTGAACGTATTTAACGGACTTGGTGTAGTGGTAGTGTCCCGTCTGGCTTGGATTTCAGGTGCAGTGGTTATGAGTGGTCTGCAAACTTCTGTCCTATTGGTACTTGATGTGACGGGAGTATGTCGTCTGGCTTGAGTTTCAGGAGTAGCTAAAAGTGCCCGGCGCGATCCCGTATTGGATGTATGGTATGTCCGTTCAGGATATTTGATATTCTTGGCGAGAAAACTGGTGCCCAATGTAGACAAATGTATTTGATCCTTATAAAGACTCTTTTTTGGTGCACCAGCCTGTGAAGTGAATGATGCTGTATTGTTGATGAATTGTATCATGTTTTGAGAACAGAACTTCTGCAAAATGTTGTTATTTATGTCAGCTAGACGGCGCTGCTGTCCATAACTTGGTGATATGATGGAGGAGAAGAAAATGGATGAGTTAGGAAAAGTGTGACGTAATCCGTTCAAGAGTGCCAGTAGTTGAGACCCTGTGATGTGTTGGTTGTTCATGGTGTCGGTGATACCAATATGTACGCTTGCTCTTCTAACGCTATGATTAACAGCCAACCTGCTAATCTTGTCTGTTAGCCGGTCTACACCAGCCCCAGGCAGTGGGATTATTGAAACAATGTCTGTGTCTGATGTGGCCATCCTGTCGCTGTATAAACCTTTCATTAAGGAATCGCCTATTATAATATGTGTACAGTCAGGTCGTGCTGTCTGTACATGTTGGTATTCAGCACGTCTCGCCCGTTGTTTCATCCATTTCCGATTATCAGCAGTCTTTATGTCTCCATGTGGTTCTCTCGATCTTGTAGGCTTGTCTTGTCCGTTGGCAGCATGTTAGAGCACTGTAGGTTTTCTGGTGACTTTACATGAAGTACTTCGAACCTATTGCTTATTTTGACGTCAATGGGGTAGACTGCTTGTTGTTGTTTATCTTCGTCTGCGCATTGAGGTATTTGTTGTTGTTTATCTTCCTCTGCGCATTGAGGTGTTTTCATAGCGCTTATCTGTTCTGGGTGGGATTGAGCTTCCCCAAGATTTCCTAAGGATGAAGCGGTTGCTTGGGAATTACATGCTTCTTCGGTTTGGTTGGTAGAGGACACGTTCTGTAAGATTTGAACTGTATTTCTCAGCAGCAAATTTTCGTCTCGCAGGAGTGCGACTTCTGTCTTGAGAGCATTGTAATCACTGCTTATCTTGTTGTTTGAAGAAGAAGAAGAAGAAGAAGAAGAAGAAGAAGAAGAAGAAGAAGAAGAAGAAGAAGAAGAAGAAGAAGAAGAAGAAGAAGAAGAAGAAGAAGAAGAAGAAGAAGAAGAAGAAGAAGAAGAAGAAGAAGAAGAAGAAGAAGAAGAAGAAGAAGAAGAAGAAGAAGAAGAAGAAGAAGAAGAAGAAGAAGAAGAAGAAGAAGAAGAAGAAGAAGAAGAAGAAGAAGAAGAAGAAGAAGAAGAAGAATATGTCGAAGAAGAAGAGGAAGAAGAAGAAGAGAAAGAAGAAGAGGAAGAACAGGACGAAGAACAGGAGGAAGAACAGGAGGAACAAGAGGAGGAAGAAGAGGAGGAAGCAGTGAAGGGAGAAGAGGAGGAAGAAGAGGAGAAGAAGAGGAGAAAGAAGAGGAGAAAGAAAAGGAGCAAGAAGAGGAGAAAGAAGAGGAGGAAGCAGACGAAGAAGCGGAGTAGGAATAAGAGGACGAAGAGGACGGAAAACGAAGAAGAAGAAGAAGAAGAAGAAGAAGAAGAAGAAGAAGAAGAAGAAGAAGAAGAAGAAGAAGAAGAAGAAGAAGAAGAAGAAGAAGAAGAAGAAGAAGAAGAAGAAGAGCAACAACAACAGCAACAACAACAACAATATTTTCTCGTAAACATATTATGCTCAGTCATATTTTTGTAAGGTGTGGAATGCGCCTGGCCCTGCAGCCAGCAGGGTTAGGATCGGCTAGCCTCTCCCAGGAGGGGTGAAGAGCGAAAATTAGTAGCCTGCCGATGACCCGCAGACTACACAAGTCAACCCCCACCTCCACGTGGTGCAGACCGGGCAACCATGACCGCGAGGTCATGGGCTAACGGGGCTATGGCTCGCCATAGGGGATGGACTCCCTGTGGTCAGATTAGTGTCCTAAACCTGCGACTGGCCTAGCAAGCCGGCAGGGGATCTTCATACTGCTCGTAGAAAAACTAAGAAGATCAAGAAGAGATAAGATCAGAAATGAAGAAATCAGGACTAAAGTGGGGGTTAAAGCTGCTCTAGATTTTATTAGAAAGCAGCAAGTCAAATGGTTTGGCCATGCATGTAGGCTACCAGTCAACAGCATGCCACAACAAGCAATGATGTACAGACCAGATGGAAACAGAGGAAGAGGCCGACCACGTAAACGTTGGACGGAGGGAATAGCAGAATCCATGGGAATGTCGATATACGAAGCCCATAACTCGGGCACTCTCACGAAGTTTATACTTCACCTCGACACCGCAAGGTACAAGAGGAACATGATGAGATGAGATGAGATATTTTTGTCACATCTTCTACCGCAGTGGTTCTCAAGCCTTTTTCTCCCCAAACACCCTTTCGCCATATGTCAAGATGTTATCGCCCCCCCTCCCCCCCCCCTTTTTGTAGCAAACGAAAGAAGAAGAATTCCCCCCTTTGCAATATTTTCAGCCTCAAAAGGTGCAGTTTTTATATTCACAATATTTTATTAACACGCCATATTAATCATATTACAATAAACAAACAGTTAAAAATTGCAAAGAATTGTCACTTAATACACGACACCAGAATGCCAAAAACATTGTGCTTCATCAAACAAAACGCTCTTTAGAAAACCAGGATATTGTGCCTGAAGCTATTTTGAGTCTGCCAATCTGTGGTCTTAATTCCCCCCATTGGAAACCTTAAATTCACCCCTTGGGGGGAATTCCCCACTGGTTGAGAACCACTGTTCTACCGTATGTTAAGGTAGCGGGATTTGGACGCGCTGTGATTAAGCAGCCTGCCTGGCGGTCCGGCGGTTTTAACTTTCTGTTTCAACTTCGCCATTCAGTTCAAGGCCGGCTTCCTGGCCAAGAGGCTAGCGACTTTTCCCGTAATCTCGTATACTCTCGTAAGTAACGTGACGACGGTGAGAATCAGCAGTGGTTCTAATCGCGTCGGTAACTTACGGGGTATGATAGCCGGCTGCTCAGAAAGCAATGGCAAAATACTGAGCGTAATCTTACCGAGAAATCAACAATCAGCTGAAAGATGCTGATGTTGACAGCAATGTCCTGTAAAGGATTTGCAAACACTTTAAACATTCGGTTCAAGAGTGTAGGTCGTCCTGTAGGTCGTCGCTTGAACTACGGATTTCGTGTTCTGTACGCGGATTTCTACAGACCGTTCTGCAGATTGAGACCCATCCATATGTGATAAAACTCGGAGCAATGAAGTGGATCCTCTGTCATAAAACACTATGTGAAACGCTGTAAACCTTGTGTTAGATGGTCCGGCTAAATGAAGTTTGCGATGTTGTAAACTTGATAGAAACAAGAATTCTGTACTAAGGTGACCCACTAACCCCCCCCCCCCCCCCCCCCTCTCTCTCTCTCTCTCTCTCTCTCTCTCTCTCTCTCTCTCTCTCTCTCTCTCTCTCTCTCTCTCTCTCTCTCTGTGTGTCTGTGTGTTCAGCTCCCTGGGGTAAGGCATCATGTGACGTGTCGCAGTATTTCATGTCGCGTAAGAACTCACAAAGAATTCATTTGAGGGTTGAGGTGTCTCATGTGGCGAACACAATTCTCAGCTACAGGAATCCTGGGTTGTTACCAACTAGTTCACTAAAATATTTCAATACTGACTCATTGTCAGTGATGCCCTCTAGTTCACCAAAATCCTTTAATAGATGTGACACATTGTCCAGCAAGTGTTGCTAGCTAGTTCACTAACATCCTTCACTTCTGACACATTGTCTAATGAGTGTTGCCCGCTAGTTCACTAACATCCTTCACTTCTGACACATTGTCTAATGAGTGTTGCCCGCTAGTTCACTAACATCCTTCACTTCTGACTCATTGTCTAATGAGTGTTGCCCGCTAGTTCACTAACATCCTTCACTTCTGACACATTGTCTAGCGCGTGTTTCCATCTATTTAACTGAGATTCTCGAGACATGAAAGAAGACCTATGAGGACTAGAAGGGGGCACGTATAGCACGAGCTCCACGTAGAAGCATTGTTTGACTGGGTCACGCTTCTATCCTTGGTGGAGACTTCTCCAGGCTACAGCTGAAGGCAAGCCACGAAAAGTGAGGCACGGTTCATCCTGGACTGATGTTATCACATAGACAAAGTACAGTTAATCCGGCGCCGTGGTGAAGGTATTCGGGACACAATTCGAAATATGGCATACCGCGTTCGAAACACAGCTGCTGGCATTTTGGCAGTAAACTGCCTTGCGTTGGTTTTTTATGAAAATGACATGAGTGCCGGCAGTTCAGAAAGCAATGGCAAACTACTTAACGTAGTCTTGCTTAAAAAAGTCATAAACAGTCCCAAAAAAATGATGGGATTGTTCGCGGGGTATGTGAGCCGGCCGCTCAGAAAGCAATGGCAAACTATTGAGCGTAATCTTGCCATGAAATCGACAGACAGCTGAAAGATGCTGCTGTTGACAGCAATGTCCTGTAAAGGATATGCGGAAAAAAAAAACATCTCAGTGTTAAATGCAATTATTAAATATTCATTGGACAAAAGGTGAACAAGCAGATATATCTATAGTGCCTCAGCCATGAAGAATATTGCCTAATTAGATTGATTTTAAAGAGGAAAATGCAATATGTTGGGCTTGAATGTCTGTACAAGATAATTGTCCAGTGAAAAAAAACCAGGGAGTTGAAGATAGGCGGACGATAACGTGGATGGATTCATAGCTTGATAGATAATGTACCAGAAGAGCAACACATTTACCATATGTGGCCTATGATTGTGTGGCATTTCAAACTTTCTCCTGGACACACGCCACTAGATGATGGTGAAGCGTACTCGGACGGTCTACAGATGGGAGAATGTAAACAAAGAGGAAGATAGAACATACACATATTGCTGTCAATTAAACTGAAAGTATATTTAGTCATATCAAACAAAGAAATATTATTACAAGCCTGGTACAGACTAGGTCAAACGCCATCGCCACCAAGATATCTGGCATCGCCCACAGTTCATTAAGTTAGGAAGCGAATGCTGTTTTGGCGTATTCATGAGATGCAGCTCAGATATTCCAGCTCACGTGACGCCTCGCGGCACATCATGTAACAGCCACGTCATAAGCTGTCTGTTTACAATTTATATCAAATTCAGATGGGGAGAAATTCTTTCTTTCGCCGACCAGAACACAGAATTACTCTCTGAACATATCAGATGGAGACGTTAATTTGGAAAATAATGATTCTGTCTTGGCCATGATGGACTTTGGTTCATCAAAATGAGAGCATTCATTCAGGGGGATCATGTCTAGTACTTGGCCATACAACAATTTCCGTTCTCAGTTATCAATATTTTCCGCAGTAAATGAAGTCATTTTGTATTTGTCCACTGTACAACAGTGTGCGATGTTCAAGTCATTGTCAGCTGTCTCCAGTATCAAATATGTTCTTTTTGTCTGCGTTTGTTCACTTGTGGTTTGGTAATTTCAATCCATCTCATTACCAATCTGTTATTAATTATTTATGTCTGGCTTCATTATTTCTTACTGCCCGAGCTCTCTTCTGTTGTTATATACTTTTATTCGTATTTCTGTCTATCTGCACAATGCTGCCTTCATTAGTCTCTTCAATGTGTTGTTTGTTTTCTCCTTTATTTCTGTGCAACTGTTCTATTATTATTATTTTGTTCGCATTTCTTCTTCCCGTTGTGCTGTTCTCCTTAGATCCAAAAGCGACTGACCCAAAGGCTAGAACACCGAGCTCATATCCGGGAGACCCGAGTTCGAATCTTCAGTAGGGAGATGAATTTGTCTCTGTCGCGAGCAACAAGAGAACCCTAACCTGTACAGTTCGCCATCGCTGCACTAGCCAGGCGGTCTTAATTCCTCAGGCCCAAGGAACTAACTATAGGCATTGATAACAGCACACGGTTATAATCCGCTGTTATTTCCCTATAACTATCCGCGTCTACTCGGTGGCGGATGGTGGAATGGCCTTTAGATATGGGGTTAGCTTCGAGTATGTTGAACAAGCGGCCCTGACCAACACATACGGTGGTCATTGAGAATATCCGGGATAGATTACGAGGCAGCTTTATCTTTAAAATACCTAAACAAACTCATGATGTGTCCATCTGAGGGTTGGATGGGACATAATATCCTCTGTCCCCAGCTGCCGTGCAGGGCTCTTCTATTTAGACATAGGCCAGCTAAGTGAAGCCTTAGAAAAACCAGTGGAAGGTAAGGGGAAACCAACGATTTAATCCCTATCACATTATCAATCAAGATAGTTTGGATAAACAGTGTAAATGTGTGCTTCTGGAGCAGCTTCGTCCGGTAGAGAAAGTTACCTGACTCCAGACTGCGAAAACATGACTGAATGCAAACGATTTACAATACTTCGAGTAAAGATATGGAGTGTTTACACCATGAACTCAGATGGTGACATGGAGAATATCAAACAAGTCCTGAACAGACTAAACATTAACATCTAGAGGAATGTGTGAAACCACCCGGAAAGGGAGATCATTGGCTTCTGACAACCATACAATTGTGCAGTCTATGCTTGAGAATCAACAAAGACGTGTAGTCGTGCTTATGGAAATATCAAAACATATGAAACTACAGTTTCCCCGAAAATAAGACAGTCTTATACAAATTTAGCTTAACAAAATGCACTTAGTGTTCTTATATTAAAATCATCCTGAAAAATCGTGCTAGGGTTTATAATAGGGGTAGGTCCTATTTTCGGATAAACACGGTATTAGTATTAAGCAGTCAAGATACTATAAATACAGCGGTAGACATTCCTCCGCGGAGCAAGCACGACAGGATGTCGTTCCCCTCTGACGAATGCTTCGGCCCCTTTACCTACTTGAGAGTCTTAGAGGGCGGGACCTGGTGGGTCATTGTTGTGTAAATAAAAAATGACTGTCGTATTAGTTACTTGTTCTTCTTTACCACTTTAGTGTCGTCCCTGGAGTGGTAAGAATCGATACCCACATTTGTTTTAATTCAATATCTCTATTCTGGAGATATCCAGCAGACTCCGTCCACACACTCCCTCAATCAGAAGACACCTTCCTCTCACTCTTACTCACCCCTGGATCATGCCCCCTCTCATTCTTCTCCAAGATAACACACTTGACAGCTCTCACTTCAACAATTAAAAACAAGAAATTTATTAAAGCAAAGAGTATATGTAGGAGAAGTGTATGTGTGTATAAGGTGTAGAATGTGTGACGTGTATTCTAAATCGTCTATAGACTCAGATCAGTGTTCAAGAGTAGTTCATTCTCATCCCTGTGCTGAAGACACACCAGCACCATGTATCCCATACAGGTAGCCTCACCCAGGTGATGCTCCTCCGGTCACGTGAAGACTTCCTCCGTTGTCTCTGGAATCACTAGGATGCTTGGACACCCCTGACAAACACTGTCTAATTAGAGTCTGATTCACACTATGAACTTCCTCGGTTATTTAACGGATTGTTAATCAGGAAATTCTATTCCTTAATGGATCTAGAGTCACTGGTTCTAAAGATTCCTCATATTAACACCACAATCTAACTGTTCTGGGTATCAGTATAAATTATGCAATGTTCTGACTGTTTATTGGTACATCTATCACTTGGCTAAACCTCCCTCTCGTCAACATGTCCTGCTCAGCAGAAGCCAGGTTCCCGCAAACCAACTTGGGTATAAGCCCTATGTAGCGGCCTCTCAGCAACCTCTTTCTTCAGATGCTGAGCCATCATTGTCAAACTTTGAACTGCTTCTTCGTAGTAAATCCTCTCCCACTCACGTGAAACACTCAAGGGGAACTGTACATGGAACCATATGTCTATTCCTGTTGTTACTCGAGAAACTAGGCAATCCGATTGGATCTATGTCCGCGGATAACTATCATTACTTAGATAGGCTAGTCCCTCTAATATGACACAACTCGGGATTATCCCCAATTCTAACACTACATAATGTTTTCCTCGACTCCCTCCACCTGTTTACTGCACTGGGTTTTATATGGGTGCTTGAGTGAGTCACCGGAAAGTCCAGACGCCAATCAGTCCAGAATCTGGCTTTGTCCTCCTGTTTCCAGACTAACCAGAGTCAATTAGCTGTCAATTTTCCTTTTCATCTGGGGAGTTCTTTGTCTCATCCAACAAATATCCGGGTTGTCTGTGAGCCAGAGACCTTTCTTTCATTACAGAATCCTTCTGACCTCTAGCAGGCATTCTGTCTATCACTTGCAACGACCAACTTCCGTTTTGTAGACAAATGTCGCCAGTACACACCTCTCGAACAACATCCTGTCATCAACTTTCGATTGTGTGTAGACAACTCTACGTGACTCCCTTTGATCTCATACACACTATTGACCAGGTGTCGAGAATCTGTACCGACGTATTTCCCTCAGTTTGTTCACCATAACAGAGTCAATTGTGTTAGCAAAATAATGTCGGGTTTGGTTATCATTGATCGACTGACAAGTTACTTTATCCTGTGACAGTCATGATGCCCAGTAGTTTGTCTCCTGTTGTTAGGACAAACCCACCTTCGAGACGTTTTGTGTATTGCACTTAACCACATTAGCATCCTTCAGGTGGCTACCTCAAGTCTGGGGCAGTGCCTCCTCTAGTCTTCCTCATTCCGGCTTCTCTCTAGCGGGTGCGTACTTGATTGTCTCACATGGCGCTCCAATGCATTGCCAGGGCCATCAAGTTAAATCTTTTCATCTATGTGAGGTTCTTCTGAGCTGGGTTCTTCAGTTGTGGCATTGTACTGTAGTAAATGTCGACGTATGGCATACAAACTGTGGACAGATATGTAATTGTAGCAGTGAGTGTTGACGTGTGTCCTACACACTGTGGAGAGATGTGTTATCGTGGTAGTCAGTGTCGACCTCTAGCCAACAAACACTGGGGACGTATGACCTACCAACAGTCGTGGTAGCGCACGCATACAAAGGCTTGCAACACATCTAGCACGTACAAAGTACCTATGGCCCTCAGAGCACGCACGACAGGATGTTTCGGCCTCTCTCTGACGAATGTTTCGGCCCATTTACCTGCTTGTGGTTTGATCTATACAACCAAAATAATAAAATGCATTGGAGGATTTGATTCTACAATACCTAGTGTAACAATCAACCTTGCTGACCCTATTTGATACGGAGACAACAACTGTGTTTGTAAATAATTTAGAAAAAAAGAAGGGACGGGGTGCAGAGGCGGAGTTGCACACCTGTGTAGAGCCATTAGTAGCACATCACAGTACAGCCTACAAACAAACGGAAACATGCAAAGGTGTTGTAGTGGCCAGTTTACCCCAACACTTTGTTTTACGTACGCACTGAAACATACCAGATTCTAACAACAGCACGTTGTCCTACAAACACACGGAAACATACCAGTTTCTCACAACAGCCCGTTGTCCTACAAACACACGGAAGCATACCAGATTCTCACAACAGCACGTTGTCATACGAACACACGGAAGCATACCAGATTCTCACAACAGCACGTTGTCCTACAAACACATGGAAGTATACCAGATTCTCACAACAGCACGTTGTCCTACAAACACGGAAGCATACCAGATTCTCACAACAGCACGTTGTCCTACAAACACACGGAAGTATACCAGATTCTCACAACAGCACGTTGTCCTACAAACACGGAAGCATACCAGATTCTCACAACAGCACGTTGTCCTACAAACACACGGAAACATACCAGATTCTCACAACAGCACGTTGTCCTACAAATACACGGAAACATACCAGATTCTCACAACAGCACGTTGTCCTACAAACACACGGAAACATACCAGATTCTCACAACAGCACGTTGTCCTACAAACACACGGAAGCATACCAGATTCTCACAACAGCACGTTGTCCTACAAACACACTGAAGCATACCAAATTCTCACAACAGCCCGTTGTCCTACAAACACACGGAAGCATACCAGATTCTCACAACAGCACGTTGTCATACGAACACACGGAAGCATACCAGATTCTCACAACAGCATGTTGTCCTACAAACACACGGAAACATGCCAATTTCTCACAAAACACTTTGTCATACGAACACATGGAAACACCAGTTTCTCACAACAACATTTTGTCATATTACAAACACACGGAAGCATGCAAGCAAATTGGTGAGACCGGTTTTTCACAACAATACTTTGTCAATCAGAAGGGGTTGTAAATATCATCATTTGTGTTGTTTCTCTTACACACATACAACAAGAGAAAACCTGGGTGTTACGCATCAGTGCCACACAGTATAATAATCTCGCTTCGCTGTGCCAAGCCATCTCATCTCATCGCATCTCATCTCATCTCATCATGTTCCTCTTGTACCTTGCGGTGTTGAGGTGAACTATAAACATCGTGAGAGTGCCCGATTATGGGCTTCATGTATCGATATTCCCATGGACTCTGCTATTCCCTCCGTTCAACGTTTACGTCGGGCTCTTCCTCTGTTTCCATCTGGTCTGTACATCATTGCTTGTTGTGGTATGCTGTTGGATGGCAAATTGCATGGCCAAACAATTTGACTTGCTGCTTTCTAATAAAATCTAGTGCAGCTATAACCCCCACTTTAGTCCTGATTTCTTCATTTCTGATCTTATCTCTTCTTGATACGTTGAGTATTCTTCTACTCTACGGGTCTGAATCCTGGACCCTGTACTCAAGACAGGAAAGGAAGTTGAATTCCTTCCACATAAGATGTCTGAGACGTATCCTGGGCATAACATGGAAAGACCACATAACAAACAAACAGGTGCTTGAAAGAGCAGATATTACCACAGTGCACACCCTCCTCAAGCAGAGACGCCTCCGGTGGTTGGGCCACGTATCTCGAATGGAGGACGAACGTATTCCCAAAGATCTCCTTTACGGAGAACTAGCCACAGGAAAGAGGCCAACCGGAAGACCCCAAATGCGATATAGGGATGTGTGTAAACAAGATATGAAAACCATTGGAATAGATCCAGACACGTGGGAGAGAGTTGCAACAGACAGATGCTCCTGGAGAAGAGATGTACGAAACGGACTGGTGCTCTTTGAGCGCAATCAGATCCAAAAAACTGAGGAGAGACGGCACAGGCTCAAAGAGCAGTCACTTACTGCGGGACTTGCCTCGTCTCACAGATGCGGAAACTGTGACAGAGATTGTCATTCTCGAATTGGACTATACAGTCACCAGCGGTGCTGCCAGGCACCTCCCAAGCGGCACAACTCTATAGTCCTTCAGGACTGAAAGAGGCCTGCTACTACTGTGATATTTCATTTCTCTTTTTCTGTCATTGTCCAGGTTTGGCATTGGTAGCATAGAGTTGGTAGGAAGATTGTGTTGTAAAGTGCTTTCTTAGTAATTATTGATACATGTTTGTTCTTTAGTATTGGTGCCATTTGTCCAATGAGTTGGTTAGCATTATTGCATCTATTTTCTATCTCGTCTTCTTATCTGCCATTTGATGATATTATACTTCATAGGTGCCTGAAATTCTTTACTTGTTTCAGGGTATGTTCGTTAAGGCGAATTGTTGTTTTTTCTTCTTTAGTTATAGTCGTTACCTCTGTTTTGCTTGTGCTAATTTTCATGTTATGTTCCCTTCACATTTCGTTTAGACCAGTGGTTCTCAACCGGGGTGGAATCCCCCTCCCCCCATGGGGGAATTTTAGGGTTTCCAGGGGGAGGGGGGATTAAGATTATTTCAAGATCGCATTAATACAAGAACCAGTTACTTGATATTGTTTTTCTCTATATATTTTACGGTACTGTACTTCTCGCCCTAATGAAATATTTTTTATAACGTAAGTAAACACGCAAATCACGTTTTATGTAGATGTCTAGACTTGTTCTAGTATGTATTATTAAATTTAGCTTCATTTTTATGTATACTGTGTAAATGTGGGGACGATTTATAGGGAGGAAATTCAAAAAAAAGGGGGGGGGGGGGAGTGACGTTCTGAACATATGGTAAAGGGGGACATGGGCCAAAAAAGGTTGAGAACCACTGGTTTAGACTATTCATGTGGTCTTGTAATTCAGCTTCTGATTTTGCTATTAGTGCTTGGTCGTCCGCAAACAGGAGTTCTCTAATGGTTAGATTTGCAGATGGTTCTTCTTCTGTGTTCTCGTCATGCTGTATTCTTGCAGTCTCTGTTTGGCTGAATGTCGTGTCCTCCTTTAAAGTGTCGTCCCTGGAGTGAAGAGAGTCGACACCCACATTATAATATTTTTTTCCCCTCTCAATATTCCTGGAGAATCCACCAGCTTCCGTCCAACACACTCCATCAGCCTATGGACACCTTTTCCTATCACTCTCTCACTGTCGTACTATGCCCCCTTCTCATACTTCCCAACGCAACATACTCAACAACTCTTGCTTCTAAAAATTAATAAAGATAATTTATTAAAAGAAAAGTGTAACGTATATGAGACGTGTATGTGAAGAAAATGTGTGACGTGTTCTATAAAGTGTGTAGAATCGGACTCTCAGACAACAACCCAGTCAGCTGATCCCAGCAAGGATAGACCACAGCACGTTACGTCAGAACATGTACAGCTCACCCAGTGCAGAAACCATCTTGCCGGATACTGCTTTGCCTCTGTAGACCTCTGGTAATCCAATTTCATGATCATCCGAAATAGACACCGGTGGTATTAACAGTTAATCATGGACCGGTTGCACCCTACACAATGTCCGTTCCTATCGTTCCTTAAAAAAAAACTGCACAAGTCCTTTGTAGTGTGTACACAGTCATTAATGTTAATTGTTACTGTACTGGATCCTCCCTCGTGTCTATCTAGCCTCAAGTATCAAGTCTTGTGTTCTATTACACGAGATTATATCACACTATGTAATTATTAGACTTAATGTTTTCAGTTCGTTACTACTGTCTGATGCTGTGTGGTGCATCAGTACGCATCACTCTCTTTGGTGAATCAACTTCCTTCTAGCTTTAGTTACGTTCTGTATGCAACTTTATTGATTGTTGAACTGGTGTTCTTCCGAATGGGATTGGATTCTTTCCCAAAAACTTGTTGAGTTTCCTTGGATCTGGTAGGGAACCTAGGATAGAAACAACACATCTGGTGATAGTACTAGTCACTGATCCTTTCGGCCGAGTGTAAGCCTATCACCTTGCTTAATGATCTTTAGCTAACTAGACTTAGTCATAGAGCAGATTAGCTACCCACCTAGAGCCGAATCAGGCTATGACAAAGAAAATATCAGCAAACAGAATGCGGAACCCCGCCCACCAGGGACACCTACGGGAAGATCCCAATTATCCCTCATTACTCAAATCTCAACTAGTAAAGCTTATCAACACTTCACTAATCTATTCTTAACTAGCAGAGTTAATATCACTATTCTACTCTAACTAGTTTCCACTAACAGTGCTAATCATCACACTATAGTTTAACAAGGCCACAGTCTATATTAATTAGAACTAATATTATAATAGGTTATACCTTAAATGGCACTACTGCAGTCCTATCAATCATATCTACATCTGCCATTATAGGCACGTGTAAAATTAAGTCACTAATTAACACACGGTAGATATTATTTCCACTAAGCACTGCAGTGCCCTGGCACTCCGACTAGAGCATTTTCAAGTCCCCCTAGTTGGTCCCAACTCGGGTTTATATGGCAAACTACCAAAGTTGGCCACGTGACGTTATCCTTTATGCCCCCACACAGGTGGCACATTGGCAGATCATCCCCTGTCAGGGATCCATCCCCCCTCTGGCTCCCTCCATGTTAGATCTGTCATCACTGGTTGTGATTCCCAAAACAAGCCAGCGAGTTACTGTCGAGTTCCAACAAAGAGTTTTTCTCAACAAGCTGTCAGTAGCAATCTGCCCCTCTGAGTGATGTCCGGAAACTATATGACATATGGACTGTTTACTTCCGTGCTGAGTACTTCCGTTTTCCATCCGACTTGTCAAAACGATGTATGATTCAGCGCACTCACTTCCATCTTTACATCTGCCCCTGTGATCTCACGGCTTCCATCTGCATTCAAATGTTGACAAACTTGTCAAGGCGATGCCGGGACCTGTCACCATCAACACCGAATGTTCCAAATCCGTTAGAGATGTACACGTGCAGCTACAAATATTGTCCTGGGATTTTGACAACCCATTTGTTTTCTCTGTTAGTAAAAATAGTTGTCGCTGGCAGATAGTCCTTTCAATCAAAAAATCCTCTATAATAATCAACCGGTTAAACACACGGTTTTATTTTGTGACATAGGCCCCCTCCTAAGAGAGTAGTCCATCTCACTCTTCTCCACCGTGAGTTTAATCCATATGATTCATTCTTCTTCTTCAGGAGCTGGGTGTCTTGACAAGAAATCCGCTCCAACATTTTCCTTCCCAGGAATGTACTCCACGGTGAAATTATAAGGTTGAAGTAACAACGACCACCGCATCAAACGTGCGTTGAGCTTCTGAGAAGTAGCCAGGAACATCAGGGGCCGATGATCCGACTGGACCCGAAACTTAACTCCATACAAATAGGGCTGGAATTTTTGCACTGCCCATACGAGGGACAAGCACTCTCTCTCGACGGTTGAATAATTCCTCTCTGCCTGTAGAAGTTTCTTACTTGCGTATGCCACAGGTTGCAAAACCGAAGCATCGTCTTTTCCTTCCTCTAACAAAGCGGCTCCAATTCCAATCGCACTTGCATCCGTTCTCAACACAAATTGTTTGGAAAGGTCAGGGAGCTGTAATACAGGTTTGCTGACCAATGCCTCCTTTAACTGACTATAGGCATTCTCACATTCTGGTGTCCAAATGATTTGATCCGGTAATCCCTTTTTCAAGGTTTCGGTCAACGGAGCTCCCAGTTCAGTGAAATGTGGGATAAATTTGTGGTAGAACCCACATAACGAGAGAAAAGATCGCACACCCTTCTTCGTTTTTGGCCTTGGTGCATTTCTGATTTTCTCCAGGTTCTTCTCTTCTGGGACAATGTGTCCTGGAGTGATGGTGTGACCTAGAAATTCCAGAGTCTGGTAACCAATCATGCACTTGGTTGGACGAGCAGTAAGCCCTGCTTCCTTGAGCCTATTAAACACTCTCTCCAAGGATTGTAAGTGGTCATCCAGGCTGTCACTGAAAATCAGAATATCATCCATGAATGAGATGATGGACGGATCCTGTAACGGATCTAGTAAAGTCCTCATCATGCGTGTAAACACACTGGGTGCATTGCTGAGTCCAAAGGACATGACCTTGAATTCGTAGTGTCCACTGGGTGTACTGAAAGCTAACAGTGGTCGAATCTCCGGTTTGACTGGTATCTGATAATACCCCCGACTCAGATCCACCTTTGAAAAGTACCGAGCCTTATGGAGCCTAGCGAATAACTGAGTTGGATTCGGCAAAGGTTCCACCTGAAATTGTGTGTGACTGTTCAGAAGTCGGTAGTCTATACACAACCGGTGTTCTCCACTTGGTTTTCGTAACAAAACTACCCCTGCATTGTATGGGGATGTGGATGGTGCAATCACGTCATCCTCCAGCAGTTTCTGTATTTCCTCCTCCAGGGCCTTTTCTTTAGAGAATGGCACTGGGTAAACCTTCTGACGAACCGGCTCCTGTGTGGTCAAAGTCATCTCGAACTCCACCAACCTCGTTCGTCCTGGTTTATCCGTCAGTATCTCCTTATGAGACTTGAGAACCTGGGTTATCTTTTCCCTCTCCTGTGAGGTCAGATCAGGGTTCACTTGTACATCCATATAGGTTTCCTGGTGTACCAAGGGATATTCCCTGCCCTCGTTGGTTCCCGCTTCTGTCTCCACTGCAACTGCCATTGCCATGAGGTGAGCTGCCTTGTCTCCGGGTCTCTCTTCGTATTTCCGCAAGAGATTGATATGGAAAATCTTCGACTTTCCCCGGATCCGGATCTGATAGTTGGTTCTGGATATCACCCTTTCCACGGGAAATGGTCCTTGCCAACCTATCTCCAGTTTGTTGTTTCTCGTTGGGAGTAGCAACAAGACTTTATCTCCCACCTCTAGAGATCTTTCTTTAGACCTACGGTTGTAGTAAGCCGCATGTCTTTTCCTGGCCTTTTTCAAGTTTTGATTTGCCAGAGTCCATCCCTTGTGGAGTTTTTCTTTCAGTTCCTAAACGTATTGATAGGATGAGATCACTTCTTCTGACGTCCCCTCTTCAGTCCAACTCCTCAACATGGCTTCCAACGGTCATTTGATTGGACGACCAAACAGCAACGTAGCGGGTGGAAGTCCTGTTGAGCCATGAGGAACTTCCCGATAGACAAAGAGTGCTGCTGGGATATATTCATCCCACCTATCAGGTTTTTCCTGCGCTAATTTCCTGAGCATTGTCATCAACGTGCCGTTGAAACGCTCTACTTGTCCATTGGCTTGAGGGTGGTAAGGGCTGGTATGTATGTGGTTAGAGTGAAACACCCTAAATACCTCCTCCATGAGTTTTCCACAAAACTGAGATCCATTGTCCGTCAGAATTTGATCCGGAAAGCCTAATCTGGTAAAGGCCTCCATCAGTGCGTCCGCCACTCGTTTCGAGTCAATCGTGGTCAACGGTATAGCTTCACCCCACATTGTACAGCAATCCACCATTGTGAGTATATACATGTTCCTCTTCCTAGTCCTGGGAATTGGACCCACGATATCGATGGCTACCCTCTCGAAAGGAGAGTTCATTATGGGCATCTCACCCAACACCACCTGTGCTGTCCAGTGTTTCGGTGCCACCCTCTGGCACTCAGGGCATGACTTCACATACCGACGGACATCATCTGTCATTCCCGGCCAATAGTAGTGGCAGGAAATCCGCTGCATGGTGGCGGCAATACCCATATGTCCACTAAATTAGATGGTATGCCCCATATGAAGAATCTGGGACCGGTGAGCTTTCGGGACGACCAACTGACCGTATAGGTTGTCTCCCCTTCCTGCTCTCCTGTAGAGTATCCTATTCTTCATGTAGTACTGCCCCCGTCCTGGTGGATCAGCACTTTTCTGCAGCTTTTTGTAGCAAGGACGTAAAGTATCATCCTCACTCTGGGCAGTTCGTAGCTCCCCCGGCATTGGGTTAGTCACAATTGCGTCTGCCTCTTCCGTTTTCGTCTGAGAGCGAGTCTGCATTGCTCCCATATGAATTGGCTCCCTGGGCATTCCCAGAAAGACATACCGGCAACCTAGGATGACTGGAAAAATGGGATCGGTCAATACAGCGGCCTTGATGGTGCCGGTGACGTACCTTGACCGAATCTCCACATTAGCAATGGGCAACTTCATGGTTACAGCACTCTTCTGTGCAGGCTGTATATCCAAGGTTTCACCTGTGAATTGTTCTGGATGTACCAGATCCGCAGAAATCACGGCCTCCCCGTCCAGTCCTGTGTCGTATAAACACTCCACTTGACGACCGTTAACCTCTACCAATTCCACTACAAGGTGGTTTTTCCTGGTCTGGAGTCTCTTCCTCGGCCTCGACCTGTTCAGTGGGCTCCACCTTAGGTTTCCCTGAGCACACGACGAATTGAGTGTCTCCTGACTTTCCCCTGCAGTCAATAGCATTGTGCGTGTTTGACTTGCATTGGTTGCACCATTTCCCTGTCCTAGATTTTCTATTGTCGGACTTGAGTGAGCTCTCCTGGTGGCGAGCTTCCTTGTTGACCTTGGCATTTTCCGTGACAACCTCCTTGGAAGTCACTTGACATGCTGCAAAGTGAGGGTTCTTAGCCTTCGATTTGCAGTCCCTCGTATTGTGAGAGGGTGACTTACAAATTGAACACCACTTCTCCGACCACGGTCGTTTAGGTGTAGAGCTTGAAGTGCTCTTGCTTCCCTCCTTCTTCTTCTCTGAACTATCCTCTGATTTTTGCACATAAGGTTCCCACTTTTTTGTTCCTGAGTTTTTGGCTTTCTTCTTGTCATGTTTCTCTTGACTTTTGGAGTTGGTGGAAAGGTTTTCCCCTGCCTCCCCATGTACCTCGACGAACCGTTCTGCTAATTTATTCACTAGGTCAATACGTTCCGCTCCTTGTTCTCCCAGGAACGTCCTGAGAGGTTTAGACATTTGCTTCTTCAGCTGGTCGACCACCATGAGCTCTTCCAGACTCTCATAGTCATGTGCGAACCCAGCCAAATCCATCCACTTATGGAGATAAGATTTTAAGACGCAAACTGTAGGCGGCAAACAACTCTCCCGGTTCTCGTTTCGCTGCTCGAAATTTTTTCCGGTAGGTATGTGACGTAACCTCGAATCGTTTCATCAGAGCCGTCTTTAACTCATCATAATTGTTCTCATGTCCTGGTGGCAGGCGAGTATAAACCTCGTACCCGAACCCGCGTAATCCCTGGGATAGCTTAAGATTCCATTTGTTACGCTCCAGACCCATAGCAACTGACATAGCCTCGAAGCGTTGAAGGTACTGGTCAATCTTCTCTTTGTCCTCCTCGTAGACCGCTAAAGGAAACTTCATAGCATGGTACCCATGTCCACCTACTGGTGTTGATCCTGGGATGGAGGAACCTCCAACTGCTCCCTCAGTTTCTCCATTAGATTGACTTTTCAACTCGAGTTCCCTCATCCGGTACTCGTGCTCCCTTTTATGTGCTTCCTGTTCAGCTTCTAATTTCCTAGCTGCTTGCTCAGCTTCAAATTTCCTAGCTGCTTGCTCAGCTTCCAATTTCTTAGCTGCTTGCTCAGCTTCCAATTTCTTAGCTGCCTGCTCAGCTTCCAATTCCATCCTTCTCAATTCCAGCTCGGCCTTTCGATCTTCCCTTTCTGCTTGACGATACTCTCTCTCCACTTCCTGTATGTAATCCGTTAGAGCAGACCCCGCCAATCCCATTTCTTCCCCCCTTGCCTTTAATTCTGCTGTGCTAAGTTTAGGGGTGGCCATTATACAGAGAGGTAAGCTAGCAGGTCTAGTACAATATAACTGCAAATTACTATACAGATATATGAACAAGTACTATAAATCTAGATATTACCACACACAGCACATTCACTCAGTGACAAGAGTAGAATCAGGACCACAGACCTATGCAGACGTGTGAAGTGTGAACAGGTAAGATAATAGTCCCCTATCCACATTCACTCTAGCTGGATTCTCCAAAATGATATCTCCCTCTAATAACTAAGGATCCCGTGTCAAAAGACCCCGTTGTCAGAAGATCCCCCTGTCAAACGTTCCTGCTTGCAGGAGATCTCGCTGTCCAAGGATTCCGTTTACGAGAGATCCCGCTGTCCAAAGATCACGTTTACGAGAGATCCCGCTGTCCAAAGATTCCGTTTACGAGAGATCCCGCTGTCCAAAGATAACGTTTACGAGAGATCCCGCTGTTCAAAGATCACGTTTACGAGAGATCCCGCTGTCCAAAGATCACGTTTACGAGCCCCCAATAATGTCGTGTCCTCCTTTAAAGTGTCGTCCCTGGAGTGAAGAGAGTCGACCCCCATATTATAATATTTGTCCCCTTATTCATATCCTGGAGAATCCACCAGCTTCCGTCCAACACACTCCCTCAGCCTATGGACACCTTTTCCTATCACTCTCTCACTGTCGTACTATGCCCCCTTCTCATACTTCCCCAACGCAACATACTCAACAACTCTTGCTTCTAAAAATTAATAAAGATAGTTTATTAAAAGAAAAGTGTAACGTATATGAGACGTGTATGTGAAGAAAATGTGTGACGTGTTCTATAAAGTGTGTAGAATCGGACTCTCAGACAACAACCCAGTCAGCTGATCCCAGCAAGGATAGACCACAGCACGTTACGTCAGCACATGTACAGCTCACACAGTGCCGAAACCATCTTGCCGGATACTGCTTTGCCTCTGTAGACCTCTGGTAATCCAATTTCATGATCATCCGAAATAGACACCGGTGGTATTAACAGTTAATCATGGACCGGTTGCACCCTACACAATGTCCGTTCCTATCGTTCCTTAAAAAAAACTGCACAAGTCCTTTGTAGTGTGTACACAGTCATTAATGTTAATTGTTACTGTACTGGATCCTCCCTCGTGTCTATCTAGCCTCAAGTATCAAGTCTTGTGTTCTATTACACGAGATTATATCACACTATGTAATTATTAGACTTAATGTTTTCAGTTCGTTACTACTGTCTGATGCTGTGTGGTGCATCAGTACGCATCACTCTCTTTGGTGAATCAACTTCCTTCTAGCTTTAGTTACGTTCTGTATGCAACTTTATTGATTGTTGAACTGGTGTTCTTCCGAATGGGATTGGATTCTTTCCCAAAAACTTGTTGAGTTTCCTTGGATCTGGTAGGGAACCTAGGATAGAAACAACACATCTGGTGATAGTACTAGTCACTGATCCTTTCGGCTGAGTGTAAGCCTATCACCTTGCTTAATGATCTTTAGCTAACTAGACTTAGTCATAGAGCAGATTAGCTACCCACCTAGAGCCGAATCAGGCTATGACAAAGAAAAAATCAGCAAACAGAATGCGGAACCCCGCCCACCAGGGACACCTACGGGAAGATCCCAATTATCCCTCATTACTCAATTCTCAACTAGTAAAGCTTATCAACACTTCACTAATCTATTCTTAACTAGCAGAGTTAATATCACTATTCTACTCTAACTAGTTTCCACTAACAGTGCTAATCATCACACTATAGTTTAACAAGGCCACAGTCTATATTAATTAGAACTAATATTATAATAGGTTATACCTTAAATGGCACTACTGCAGTCCTATCAATCATATCTACATCTGCCATTATAGGCACGTGTAAAATTAAGTCACTAATTAACACACGGTAGATATTATTTCCACTAAGCACTGCAGTGCCCTGGCACTCCGACTAGAGCATTTTCAAGTCCCCCTAGTTGGTCCCAACTCGGGTTTATATGGCAAACTACCAAAGTTGGCCACGTGACGTTATCCTTTATGCCCCCACACAGGTGGCACATTGGCAGATCATCCCCTGTCAGGGATCCATCCCCCCTCTGGCTCCCTCCATGTTAGATCTGTCATCACTGGTTGTGATTCCCAAAACAAGCCAGCGAGTTACTGTCGAGTTCCAACAAAGAGTTTTTCTCAACAAGCTGTCAGTAGCAATCTGCCCCTCTGAGTGATGTCCGGAAACTATATGACATATGGACTGTTTACTTCCGTGCTGAGTACTTCCGTTTTCCATCCGACTTGTCAAAACGATGTATGATTCAGCGCACTCACTTCCTCTTTACATCTGCCCCTGTGATCTCACGGCTTCCATCTGCATTCAAATGTTGACAAACTTGTCAAGGCGATGCCGGGACCTGTCACCATCAACACCGAATGTTCCAAATCCGTTAGAGATGTACACGTGCAGCTACAAATATTGTCCTGGGATTTTGACAACCCATTTGTTTTCTCTGTTAGTAAAAATAGTTGTCGCTGGCAGATAGTCCTTTCAATCAAAAAATCCTCTATAATAATCAACCGGTTAAACACACGGTTTTATTTTGTGACACTGACCAAACCATATTATGTGTATTACCGGTAGTTTGATCTTATATAGCCCCAATGACGCAATGCTTTGGGTGATTTGATCCTACAATACGTGGTATAACAATCAACCCTACTGAACAGGGGAACCCTAGGGAACAGGATGAGCGAAGCCTCGTATTGTTAGACTTTTTAATCCCGCATATCCCACGTGGCATATTGCCGGAGCTATACCAATCCCACCCACCCACACCCCCCCCCCTCTCTCTCTCTCTCTCTCTCTCTCTCCTCTCTCTCTCTCTCTCTCTCTCTCTCTCGTAACCTATGTTTCTAATTTACTAAATGCTCACCGTAGGCTAGACTTTGAAACTTGCGAAATAGAATGTATTTGGTTAGAGCTAAAACTTCAAAACCGCACACCCCTGATAATTGGCTACCTCTATCGAAATCCCAGTGCTGGACACGTCTGGTACGAAAACTTCACTACCATGATGGATGTGGTTTTCGCTTCTGAGAAGGAAATTATACTACTCGGAGACTTTAACATTGACACCAACAAATCCAACATAATATGGGGAAATATAATTGCATCATACAATTTCCAACAAATAGTACAACAAGCTACTAGAGTAACAAAGTCATCTTCAACAGTCATAGATCACATTTATGTAACTTGCTCAGACGACATCATAGAATGCACCGTACCCAATTGTGCAATGAGTGATCACTACCCAATATGCTGCAAGTGGTCTAAAAAAGGAATTAAAACTCCTAAACATAAACACATAAGTGTAAAATATAGAAATTACAAAAATTTCAACCAAAACGCATTTTTACAGGACTTGCTCAGTTCACCTCTAGACAATGTTTATCAGCTTCCTGACCCGGATGATGCTCTGGAATTCTGGATGAAAACCTTTATTGATGTTTTTGATAGACATGTGCCAGTCAAGGAAGTTCGAGTAAAACAACACGTCAAGCCACCTTCGATCACCCAGGAAATACTTGAAATTATGAGAGACAGAGATAAAGCACATAAAAAGCGGGATCTCATTGCATACCGTACTCTTAGAAACAAAGTTCAATATAACATACGACGGGAAAAGAAAAATTACTTTAAGAACTTAGTATAAGTTCCATAAAGTAACATTACAGTATTTAGTTCGCAACAAGCTTATTGTTGACAGCCAATCAGGATTTCGACCAAAATATTCTTGCCATACGGCCCTAACAAACATGATAGAAAATTGGCACCAGAATATAAACAACAACAGTCTATGTGGAACTGTGTTTATTGATTTCAAGAAAGCATTTGATATGATAGACCATGTTATTTTAATTAAAAAACTTCAGACAATGAAAATTGGCCCTAATGTAGTCACTCTAATATCATCTTTTCTATCAAACAGAAAGCAAGTAGTATTACATAATAAATCTCTGTCTCAAACCACTACCTTCAATATTGGAGTACCGCAAGGCTCTATTCTTGGCCCTCTATTATTTGCCATATATATTAACGATCTACCTTTGCATCTTTCGTCGTCCTGCGATCTATTTGCAGATGACTGTACAGTGTACACAAACGCTGAAAACTGTATTTTACTGGAGTCGTCTTTACAACAAGAATTAAATAATGTAGTTAGGTGGAGCTATTCAAACCGTATGCAAATTAACATCACTAAAACAAAAGCTATGTTATTAACAACCAGACAAAGACTTCAAACTCTAAGCTCACACACACATCACTTCAACTTCACTTCGATAACATGCCAGTAGGAAGTGTAATTGAGCACAAAACATTAGGCCTAATCATTGATAGAAACCTAACCTTTAATTCCCACGTTCAAGCGCTCATTAAACAAACAGCGAAAAAAGTCTACCAACTCGCCAAAATTAAAAACTTCCTTGATGAGGACACAAGGAAACTATTCTATACTTCTCATATACAGACACACTTTGACTACTGCTCCACAATCTGGGACGGTTGTTCTAATTCAAACACCAAGCGACTTTACTCACTCCAGAAACGGGCCATGAGTCTAATTTATAGCAAACATTTATCTGACAATCCTAGCCTGTATAAACGCCTTCAGTTACTACCATTCCGCAAACGCCTGCTTTTCAATAAAGCTAAACTAATTCACAAAATCCTGCATCGGAATGCCCCAAATTACCTTTGGCCATTGTTTAAATATAATGCTAGACACAGTAAACGTTTAAATATATTACACATTCCGAAGCCTAGGATTGACTTATACAAAACAAGCTTAACGTACTCTGCAGCTCAGCTGTGGAACAATCTTCCACAAGAAATCAAAGACATCACCAATCCCTATTCATATAATCGCAAATTATTCGAACACTATCTCAATACGGATTACCTTCCCCCTTAATAATAGAGATAATAATAATAATAACAAAACCCTAGTATAACAGCCAGTCCCATTTTTGTAGGCCAGTATATTTCACATGGCTAATAACAAGTGTCAGACCATTATCTAATATTACTGTGTCATGTAGTTTTGATGTTCGCATTTTGTCCATGCCTTTATAACGCATATCTTTTATATGGTTGCTGTTCTCTGTTAGCCTTGAATGATGTGTGAATGAAATAATGTATGAAAGAGAGTGATAGAAGGGCAGAATGTTAGACGGGCCTGCGTGCCCAATTCTTAACCCTTTGAAAATAAAGTTTGTTCGTTCGTTCGTTCGTTCTCTCTCTCTCTCTCTCTCTCTCTCTCTCTCTCTCTCTCTCTCTCTCTCTCTCTCTCTCTCTCTCTCTCTCTCTCTCTCTCTCTCGCATATACCATATACATATGTATGTATATGATTGTATGAATGTTTAGTGTACATGTATGTGCTGTGTTGTTATGTGTTGTTTGTCCATCAAGAATGATGATGACCATTCATTTCATCCAGTGGGGTTGAAGGTGTGGAGCCGTGGGTTCTAAGATGGCTGATAAGGCCTATTTTGGTTCGAAATGTTCTTTGACAATGTGGGCAAAGAATGCTTGACGTTCCAGGAGGAGGATCTCCTGCAGTAGGTTTTTCTGTCCTGCCTTTTCTTCACAGCTCTTGCAGTCCTAATTGCCTCACATGTGACTGCACCCTTGCGTAATGATGCATGCCACGAATTTCGGTCTCTGGCTGCAGTCTCCCAGGTGTCATGATGAATTCCAATAGCATTCAGTGAGATTTTCGGAGTGTCTTTAAAGCGTTTTCCTCTGGCTGCCTTGGGAGCGTTTACCACAGCACAGCTCGCCGTTGTGCGCTCACACATATTAGTTCAGCCAGACGTTAAAATTCTATTGGTACACACACAGAGGAGCACAGAAAATGATTATCACCATCATCCGTAGGTGCACATATCGTCGCTCTTAAACATTCGTTCACTATGGCCAACACTTTACTGGCACTCACTAATAAATTGTATGGATCCATCCATCAGGCACTCCTTATTTTTCATGCTATCAAATCACCATTGCTTCCAGTTTACTTCCTAACCTTCCTCCACCCTTTTTCATGTACTTGTACCACTTCCACTCATTTTACCTGGGATCTTCACTGAACAGTTACCATCCCCCATGACTCACAGACTCCCATACACACACACACACACACACACACACACACACATATATATATATATATATATAATATATATATATATATATATATATATATATATATATATATATATATATATATATTTGCCGGCTTCCTGGCCTAGCGACTTTTCTCCGTAATCTCGTATACTCTCGTAAGTAACGTGACGACTGTGAGAATCAGCAGTGGTTCGAATCGCGTCGGTAAGCTTACGGGGTATGTGAGCCGGCCCGCTCAGAAAGCAATGGCAAACTACTGAGCGTAATCTTGCCAAGAAATAACAATCAGCTGAAAGATGCTGATGTTGACAGCAATGTCCTGTAAAGGATATGCAAAACAAACAATATATATGTGTGTGCGTGCGTGCGTGCATGAATGCGTGCGCGCGTGCGTGCGTGCGTGTGTGTGTGTGAGTGTGTGTGTGTGTGTGTGTGTGTGTGTGTGTGTGTGTGTGTGAGTGTGTGTGTGTGTGTGTGTGACATTCATATTAGTATCAAAGTCTGATATTCAGAGACAAGTAGCAAACAATTTTGTTTTCAAATTTAAATTTTTTTCTTCATTGTTCTAATTTCTTTCATCTGTCCATTCTTCTCATCCCGTTATTGTGCCGCCTTAATGTAGTCACTGGAGGGTTTTCTCCGTGATTATATTTTGTATTTTGTCTACGTATTTGTTTGCTGATGAAGACTAGTCGCCGCAACTTTCTGTATTTTTCGTAATTCTGTTCTGTAAATCTGCATTACTTTGTGTTTGTGTTATTTTATATTGTTTGTCATACACGGAAGCTGCAAGCAAGTTGTTGAGACCAGTTTCCCACAACAATACTTTGTCATTGAATACAGAAGAGCGCAAACAAGGTTTATGTGAAAGGTCAGTAACAGAAATGTCCAACAGCTGGGATTGGATGGACGGTCCCAGTGTAAACAATAGATGACATTAATTGAGCTGGCAGCCAGACCCATGGCGAGCGGGAGCAGGCAGCACAAGATAATGTCATTAGATCAGTCTATGGGCAAACTGATGGCACTAGACATGCAGGACTAATCGGTTCTGAAGGATGTCACTTTGAAGTCTCTGATTGCTTCACTGGAGCCAAGATTGACAATGGCAGCAAGACGACGCTTTATTGACAAACTGGCCCTGATGATTTCAGTTCTGTTAGGGCACATGTGCAACCACATACTGTTGACGTGTGTTATGTCTGTATATCAACAGAGAACCGGTCAGATCAAACTGCAACATATGTGTTCCTGAAGACTTCTATCACGCCAGAGAAGTCAGGTGTCCCAGTTACCATGGAAACTGTTGGTACAAAAAGGTATTTAAAATTGCATATCTAAATCAAGCAATAGACACATGGAATTTTAAAAGCTATACAGTCAGAAAAAGAAGGGGGAAAAAAAAACTCAAGATCGAGGTGGATAAAGCCAAAAGACAACACAAAGAAACCAGCAATATACCACAAAAGCACAGCAATACACACCGTTGGCCAGCGATAAACCGGAAGCTAATACACAGCGACATGAAGATGCAACATGGAGTGAACAGATGCTGGGGATATTACTAAGAATACAAGTGGCTGTGATTAAGAAGACCACCGATGCTAATGGCGTCATCGCAAATGACCGATGGTAAGTCGCCGGGCATGTCTGAAACATCAGAAAATACTCTGTGCCAACCGTCATAGTGTGGTGATACATGCATGCTTACGGACTCCGTAGTCATGAATTCAAATCTGCGTGCAGGCGGACTGTTAAAATTGACAGCTACGTCAGACTTCGTGTTTTCCCTTACTTAAATATGGTGTCATTTGAGACAACGGCGTCAGACGTCGTGTTTTACCTTACTTAAATATGGTGTCATTTGAGACAGCGACGTCAGACTCCGTGTCTTACCTTTTAACATATCGTGTCATTTGAAACTGCGATGCCAGCCATCGTGTTTTTCTCTTCTGAATATGACATAAATTGTGTGTAAATGTTATCTTTCTATAAACATTGTTATAACTACACTATGACTGAGAAACACCACCCTCAAAACCTACATCTAATTATTTAGGACACAGTTTTCGACTGACAACACCGTAATTTAATCCCTCTCTCCAGAACATTGTCGAATTTCTACACCTCCGGGATCAATGTAAATTTCAATCTATTTTGTAACGAAACAAACCCTCATTCTTTTAAAGCGGATAATGGAGATTCATAGTGTTAGAACATGGCTGTTGACCTTGTGCAGCACTGTTGTCTGACAGCCTCATTTACAAGACCACCGGAAGTGAATAGAGACATGTTTTTGAGATAACACGACTAGAATAGGACTCGCTTGCCGGTCTCATATGCTGTTAGAATCCGTTTGGGCCATAGAGTAAGACATTGAGACCGTTGCTACAATAAATTAAAGTCTTTATATGTGTAGGTGTAAACACAGACCCCAGCCTGCTAATAAATAAAATGAAGTTAAGGCTCAAGATATATACAACATCGTATAAACATGGACAGCAGCGTAATATGCAACATCGTATAAACATGGAATGCAGTGTAACGTATGATATCTCAGAAACCAAGAGACACGGGAACAGTTTATGGTTACAGTCTCTATCAAGTACCAAGCCTTGCAACAGTTAGTAGACGAGGAGTGTATAGAGAATAGTTGGCAACAGGTTCAATGCATTTGGAGCAACCCATATATAGAAGACCATGGAAGAAGGCAACGTAACATAAAGAATCGATAACGCCAGAAACCCTCAAGAAAATAGAAGAATGGACAGATAAAAAGACAGATTTAATTAATAATCAACTCAGAACTGCTAAAGTTAGAGCCCAAGAAAAATGTACAGAGGCTAACAAAGAGATTAAGAAGCATATAAGCGCGGATAAAAGAAATAATTTAGATGTCCTGGCAAGAGAGGCAGAGGATACAGCAGCGAAGGAAAACCTCAGAGACCTTCACAGCACCACAAGGAAACTGACAGAAAAATATAATCAACCTTGTGGACATATCAAAACATATTAAAGGGAAAGTGGTCACCATCATTACAGATCAAATGAACAGATGGGTTCAGAATATTTTAAGGATCTAATTAATAGACCAGTTGCAAACAACCCACCTGATGTCCATTCGGCAGAAGCGGAACTGGATATCAGCTGTGAAAAAGCAAATCAGGAGGATATTAGAAAAGTTATCAAAGTACTGAAAGATGAGATGTCTGCTGGCCCAGATAGTATAACAGCAGAGGCTATTAAATCCAATATAGACACGTCATCTGAACTGCTGCACAAATTAATTGGTAGTCTGGGAGACTAAAGAAATACCAGCAGACTGGAGAGAAGGATGTGAAAGTCATAGAGGACTAATGCTATTGTTAGTGCCTGGTAAAGTATTCAGCAGGATCATTCTGGAGAGATTAAGAGATGTCATCCACAAACAACTGGGGGTTGAGCAGGCTGGCTGCCGGCGAAACACCCCCTGCACGGCCAGATAGTCGCATTACGCATAATAATAGAGAAAAGTATTGAACGGCATTCGCAACTGGATATTGGATTTGTGGATTATGAAAGTGCCGTTGATCACATTTATAGGGAATCCCTTTGGAGGTTGATGTCAGGAGATCCCAGTAAACATCATTACTTAATAAGGACAACATATGAAGATATTTAGTGTAGAGATCTACACAACAACATCAGCCAGAAATGGAATACAGTGAACTCTAACAAAGCGATTTGATGCTTTGGACTTCGCCGCCGACATTGCACCCCTGTCACACACACATCATCAGATGTGGGATAGACTAATCATGCTTCAACAGGTGTCACAACAATCAGCACTACAAATTCACAAAGGAAATACAAAGATAGGGAGATTAAACCACTCAAATAACAACCCGATCTCACTTGGTGAACATCGTCTTCAAGAGATGGAATCATACACATATTTGGTCAGCAACGTGCTCGCAAATGGGGGAACAGTTAGAGGTAATTGTACTATGGTGAAAATGTGTACACAAATGGAAGAACAGATGGAGATACTATGATAAAATGTGCACACAAATGGCTGAACAGATAGAGATAGTTGTAGTACGATGAAAATGTGCACACAAATGGATGAACAGATGGAGGTACTGTGATGAAAATGTGCACACAAATAGATAAACAGATGGAGATACTATTATGACCATGTGCACACAAATGGATGAACTGATAGAGATACTATGATAAATTGTGCATACAAATGGGTGAACAGATAGAGATAGATGTATTATGATGAAAATGTGCACACAAATGGATAAACAGATGGAGATACTATAATGAAAATGTGCACACAAATTGATGAACAGATAGAGATACTGTGATAAAATGTGCACACAAATGGTGAACAGATAGAGATACTATGATAAAATTTGCACACAAATGGATGAACACATAGAGATACTATGATGAAAATGTGCACATAAATGGATGAACAGATGGAGATACTATGAAGAAAATGTGCACAGAAATGGATGAACAGATAGAGATACTATGACACATGTGCACACAAATGGATGAACAGATAGAAATTTTTATTTTTTGCATATCCTTTACAGGACATCGCTGTCAACACCAGCATCTTTCAGCTGGATGTTGATTTCTTGGCAAGATTACGCTCAGTAGTTTGCCATTGCTTTCTGAGCGGCCGGCTCACATACCCTGTAAGTTACCGATACGATTCGAACCACTGCTGATTCTCACAGTCATCACGTTACCCACGAGAGTATACGAGATTACGGAGAAAATCGTAACCTCTAAGCCTCGAAGCCGGCACAGATAGAAATACTATGATAAAATGTGCACACAAATGGATGAACAGATAGAAATACTATGATGAAAATGTGCACACAAATGGATGAACAGATGGAGATACTATGATAAAATGTGCACACAAATGGATGAACATATGGAGATACTATGATAACATTTGCACACAAATGGATGAACAGGTAGAGATACTATGATGAAAATGTCCACACAAATGGATGAACAGATAGAGATATTATGATGAAAATGTCCACACAAATGGATGAACAGATAGAGATATTATGATGAAAATGTGCACACAAATGGATGAACAGATGGAGATACTATGACGAAAATGTGCACACAAATGGATGAACAGATAGAGATAGTTGTATTATGATGAAAATGTGCACACAAATGGATGAACAGACAAAGATACTATGACGAAAATGTCCACACAAATTGACGAACAGATAGAGATAATTGTATTATGATGAAAATGTGCACACAAATGGATGAACAGATAGAGATATTATGATGAAAATGTGCACACAAATGGATGAACAGATAGAGATATTATGAAGAAAATGTGCACACAAATGGATGAACAGATAGAGATATTATGATGAAAATGTGCACACAAATGGATGAACAGATAGAGATATTATGATGAAAATGTGCACACAAATGGATGAACAGATAGAGATACTATGATGAAAATGTGCACACAAATGGATGAACAGATAGAGATACTATGATGAAAATGTGCACACAAATGGATGAACAGACAAAGATACTATGACTAAAATGTCCACACAAATTGACGAACAGATAGAGATAACTGTATTATGATGAAAATGTGCACACAAATGGATGAACAGACAAAGATACTATGACGAAAATCTCCACACAAATTGACGAACAGATAGAGATAATTGTATTATGATGAAAATGTGCACACAAATGGATGAACAGATAGAGATATTATGAAGAAAATGTGCACACAAATGGATGAACGGATAGAGATATTATGATGAAAATGTGCACACAAATGGATGAACAGATAGAGATATTATGATGAAAATGTGCACACAAATGGATGAACAGATAGAGATACTATGATGAAAATGTGCACACAAATGGATGAACAGATAGAGATACTATGATGAAAATGTGCACACAAATGGATGAACAGATAGAGATACTATGACGAAAATGTGCTCACAAATTGACGAACAGATAGAGATAATTGTATTATGATGAAAATGTGCACACAAATGGATGAACAGATAGAGATACTATGATGAAATTACAAAAGACAAGAGGAGCTTTCATAGCACTAAGAAATGTATGGAAGTCAAAGGCAGTTAAAATTAGCTCCAGGCTTAGAATTTTTACTCTACAGTCCGTTATGGGTCAGAAACGTGAAGATCAGCTGAACAATTACAAATAAACTACAGACATTTACTATAACTGGTGTATGTGCAGAATTGTGAGAATAAGCTGGTATCATAGAATCACCAATGTGGAGCTCATGGAGAGAACTCCACTCAGTCTCTCTCTCTCTCTCTCTCTCTCTCTCTCTCTCTCTCTATATATATATATATATATATATATATATATATATATATATATCTTTCTTCTATCTATGTAGACTATTGTACGAAATGTACGAATGTCTGTTGAGTGGTGTAGATGTATGTATGTGCGCTCACACATATCAGTTCACCCAGACTTTAGGACTCGTCTCACAATAACCTAAAGGAGTACATAATATGAGTTTTGTTAGCATCACCATCATACGTGGGTGCACACTTCATTGCTCTTCAGTATTCGTCCACTAGGGCCAACCCATTCACTGGCACCCACTCATGCTTTGTAAGTACATCCACTGGGTTTCCTCAGATTCCATTCTCAGATAACTATCACAGGTTCCCGACCTAACTTCCTACCTCCATGTACACCCTGCAACACCAGTCGCCTACACCCTGCAACACCAGTCGCCTACACCCTGCAACACCAGTCGCCTACATCCTGCAACACCAGTCGCCTACACCCTGCAACACCAGTCGCCTACATCCTGCAACACCAGTCGCCTACACCCTGCAACACCAGTCGCCTACATCCTGCCCTTGCAACACCATTTGCTTACACCCTGCAACACCAGTCGCATACACCCTACCCCTGCAACACCATTTGCTTACACCCTGCAACACCAGTCGTACACTCTGCCCCTGCCACACCAGTAGCGTAACCTTGCCCACGCTGTGGACACGAACGCGACCACTGTCTTGTAAGACACACACTATCCAGACCCCTATCATCAATGGCGCAGTCTTTTGTTGTCTTTATTTCTCTAATTCTTTGATTCTGACATCTCCTCGATTCTGCTGGTTTCCCCTGCCATTGACACGGATAAAAACATGGCTAACTTAATGGCAGAAAGATAACGGATAAGAAAACGGGAATATTTTACTGGTCTGCATTCTCAGGTTGCACATAAAAATAATCTTTGTTTACTTGTTTGTTATTTTCATTTCGCACTCTCTTTATCTCCCATTTCTTCTTATTGTTTCTCTCTTTCTCACCCTTCTTTGCTAATCGGTGGATGATATTCTTTTTTGCATTTTAACTATTCTTCTCTCTCTCTCTCTCTCTCTCTCTCTCTCTCTCTCTCTCTCTCTCTCTCTCTCTCTCTCTCTCTCTCTCTCTCTCTCTCTCTCTCACTCTCTCTCTCTTCCTCTCTAACTCGCTATAATCCACTATAATCCATTTGACAATGTTTTTTACCCCTATGTAAATGTAACATGCACATTTGATGAATGAAAGATGAGTGATCGAAAGGGCCGAATGTAAGACGGGCCTGAGTGCCCAATTTGTTACCCTTTTAAATTAAAGTTTGTTCGTTCGTTCGTTCGTTCGTTCGTTCTCTCTCTCTCTCTCTCTCTCTGTTGATCTTTTGTTGTCTGTCTGTCTGTCTGTCTGTCTGTCTGTCTGTCTGTCTGTCTGTCTGTCTGTCTGTCTGTCTGTCTGTCTGTCTGTCTGTCTGTCTGTCTGTCTGTCTGTCTGTCTGTCTGTCTGTCTGTCTGTCTGTCTGTCTGTCTGTCTGTCTGTCTGTCTGTCTGTCTGTCTGTCTGTCTGTCTGTCTGTCTGTCTGTCTGTCTGTCTGTCTGTCTGTCTGTCTGTCTGTCTGTCTGTCTGTCTGTCTGTCTGTCTGTCTGTCTGTCTGTCTGTCTGTCTGTCTGTCTGTCTGTCTGTCTGTCTGTCTGTCTGTCTGTCTGTCTGTCTGTCTGTCTGTCTGTCTGTCTGTCTGTCTGTCTGTCTGTCTGTCTGTCTGTCTGTCTGTCTGTCTGTCTGTCTGTCTGTCTGTCTGTCTGTCTGTCTGTCTGTCTGTCTGTCTGTCTGTCTGTCTGTCTGTCTGTCTGTCTGTCTGTCTGTCTGTCTGTCTGTCTGTCTGTCTGTCTGTCTGTCTGTCTGTCTGTCTGTCTGTCTGTCTGTCTGTCTGTCTGTCTGTCTGTCTGTCTGTCTGTCTGTCTGTCTGTCTGTCTGTCTGTCTGTCTGTCTGTCTGTCTGTCTGTCTGTCTGTCTGTCTGTCTGTCTGTCTGTCTGTCTGTCTGTCTGTCTGTCTGTCTGTCTGTCTGTCTGTCTGTCTGTCTGTCTGTCTGTCTGTCTGTCTGTCTGTCTGTCTGTCTGTCTGTCTGTCTGTCCTGTCTGTCTGTCTGTCTGTCTGTCTGTCTGTCTGTCTGTCTGTCTGTCTGTCTGTCTGTCTGTCTGTCTGTCTGTCTGTCTGTCTGTCTGTCTGTCTGTCTGTCTGTCTGTCTGTCTGTCTGTCTGTCTGTCTGTCTGTCTGTCTGTCTGTCTGTCTGTCTGTCTGTCTGTCTGTCTGTCTGTCTGTCTGTCTGTCTGTCTGTCTGTCTGTCTGTCTGTCTGTCTGTCTGACAATGTTTTTCCCTATGTAAATGTAACATGCACATTTGATGAATGAAAGATGAGAGATCGAAAGGGCCGAATATAAGACGGGACTGCGTGCCCAGTTTGTTACCCTTTTTAAATAAAGTTCGTTCGTTCGTTTGTTCTGTCTGTCTGTCTGTCTGTCTGTCTGTCTGTCTGTTTGACAATGTTTTTTCCCTATGTAAATGTAACATGCACATTTGATGAATGAAAGATGAGTGATCGAAAGGGTCGAATATAAGACGGGCCTGCGTGCCCAGTTTGTTACCCTTTGTAAATAAATTTCGTTCGTTCGTTCGTTTGTTCTGTCTGTCTGTCTGTCTGTCTGTCTGTCTGTCTGTCTGTCTGTCTCTCTGTCTCTCTCTCTCTCTCTCTCTCTCTCTCTCTCCTCTCTCTCTCTCTCTCTCTCTCTCTGCCGAAAGCGTAGCATAACACACGAACTCCGGAGCTTAAGCGGCGACCCCGAGTAGTTTCCGAGAATATTGCACTCGTGAACCGAACGACGTACGCCAACATCGAACCCACGACCTTCGGAGTGCGAGGTGGGCTGCGTAGCCACTTGGCTACGGAGACGCCTAATGAGCAGCCTCGGTGGCGCAGCAGGTAGCGGGTCAGCCTTGTGATCAGAGTGTTCTCAGATACCAACAAGGAATTTTAACAGTGCACTAACTGCGGCAGAAGATACCACTGAAGAAACGTTGTGTAGAGAATGATGACAGAAACAGACAATCCGAGTACACAAACAATAGATTGTACTGTTTCTGACCTGGCATATGTCGCTGCATCTCGTGGTGTACATAATACTGAAATCACACAACATAAAATAAAATAATTAAATATATCCTTTATATTCAGACAGTAATCTGTATTATCTAACACTGTATTTTTAAACTGACTATCTGATTGTATTAGCTTATATATGCTTAATGTGTGAATGCTTAGTAAGGTGGAGAAAGGAATGTTTCGTGTGGAATAGCTCTCGTCGCTTCAGAGGTCACAGATTGTGAGAATTGTATGGATATTTTGCCCTGGCCATGCGAGGGTGCGGGGGAATGAACAGGCTGATAGGCTGGCAGGGAATGCACCTCTGGGCGGCATATTGCCTATGGGCAAGGGGGAGGTGGTCGTGCGCTTGCGGGACCAGATGCAAAAGGCGGAGGAACAGGTTGAGAACCAATATGTGGAAAGAATGAGATTGCGGGGGCACGGCAGGGGTTCTGGAAGAATCTCAAAACTGAGAGGAACTACCAGGAGACCTTTTAATCAGATAGCGGTGGGAACGATTAGTAGTATGACTCTTCGCTGGCTGTTGAACAAGAGGACGGAGCACTTATGGGAATTTCCTGAGTGCAGTGATGTCGGTTCTTAACTCAACTCAACTCAACTCAACTCAACGTATGAATGAGAATATTTAGGGTATACAAGAATTTATATTGACACATTTTATTATCAATGAGAGGAGATGATCAATCCATCATCATCATCGAGTAAAGTGTAGGTTATTGCATCATGATTACTACTACTACTACTACTACTACTACTACTACTACTACTACTACTACTACTACTACTACTACTACTACCACCACTACTACTACTACCACTACTACTACTACTACTACTACTACTACTACTACTACTACTACTACTACTACTACTACTACTACTACTACTACTACTACGAGGGTAAGTTAATAAGTAAGTCACAAATGGCTGTAGAAAAATAACTAAATATGATAACAACTAGAAACAAATTTATATTTATACATACATTGTTCCTTTATTTCTCAACATAATTTCCACCAACATTGATGCACTTATCCCATCGTTTTGTCAGTCCTCCCAAACCGGCTACATAGAACTGCGTGCTCTGTTTTCTTAACCACGTTTTCACTTCACATTCAACTTTGGCGTCATTCGCGAAATGTCTCCCGCCAAGGTGGGTTGTCAGTGTTTATGCAAACAAATGTTTGTCCCGAAAAGCTGTGCATAGCTGGGTAGAAAAAAGTTACGAGGGTGAGTGAATAAGTAAGTCACATAGTTCTGTGGGATGGCAGGTAAATGAAAATCAATAATAACTACAACCCATGGTATGTACCAGGGGTGGATTTATACCTGGTATGAATTGTAGAGATCAAGTGTTGCTCATGCAGCATGATCCCTCTCTTGGCCTGCCGAGTTTACTCCAGAGGATAACTAACACCAATACATCTGGAACAAGACAAGCTGCAGAAGCTGCTGGATCAGCGAAGCAATGCTCTAACTGTCCACCAATTGGAGGTTCGATCCGTGTGTTTCGCCCTTGGCCGAGAGGCGTAGATCTTCTATCCACTAATTCATAATCTTATAATGCCATTCCATTTGGTAAACCCCCACGCAGTCCACAAGTCGACTCGAATCCAGCCTTCATTAGAAAGAATCAAGTGGATCTGTGGCTGACCCAGGAACTCTCACATTAGTAGATGGATCTGTTCTCTGGGTCAGGAACTCCAACAATAGTCATGGATCTGTGGCTGACCCAAAAAGTCACACAATAGTAGATGGATCTGTTCTCTGGGTCAGGAACTCCAACAATAGTTGGTGGATCTGTGGCTGACCCTAAAGTCCCAGAATAGTAGATGGATTTGCTGTTACCTTTCTCAGAAACAATAATATGTATTTAAATGTGGGCTTATTTATAAAGTATTCGTATTGCCAAGATATGTTTGTTTTTGGTCAGCGAGAACAAATACAGAATGACGTCACTGAGAATAAATCTGGCTGCACTCTCTCTGCAAGCCTTGTTCAGATATAACTGGTGTCGCGGCGGCAGTGTTATGGTCAGGGTAATAGCTTTATTGATTTGCCATCTTTGCTTCCGGTATCATTTTTGTAATTGTTATCGTGTTTATTATATATATATCCAGGAGTATCGGGCATGACAAATTTTGTCTTATTGACGTCATCCGCTGACAAGTCTGCGGGTTTGTAAACAATTGCGCACAGAGCAATTGCATTCATGACGTCAGTAACTTATTAAGTGAAACACGTCTTCTTCTTCTTCTTCTTCTTCTTCTTCTTCTTCTTCTTCTTCTTCTTCTTCTTCTTCTTCTTCTTCTTCTTCTTCTTCTTCTTCTTCTTCTTCTTCTTTCTCTTTCTCTTCCCCTTCCAATTCTTCTTCCTTCTTCTTCTTCTTCTTCTTCTTCTTCTTCTTCTTCTTCTTCTTCTTCTTCTTCTTCTTCTTCTTCTTCTTCTTCTTCTTCTTCTTCTTCTTCTTCTTCTTCTTCTTCTTCTTCTTCTTCTTCTTCTTTGTCAACAACTTAACTGACAGGCATCATCGGGCACTTTTCACACACCCATACAAGACAACTTGCAAGTCGTGTGGGAGGCAAAATGCATGGTCCATTTTATTGCCGTTGGCTCGCTTACAAGCGGTAAACAGTCGCTAATGCAATACACCATATACAGCCACAGAATTATCTAACACAAACTGCTACCCCTATGCTAACTCTATCTATTAGTGAACACAAAACTCCTAACGCTATTCTAAACGACGTGAACGCCCCAAGTCCAGTCTCCCGTCTGCCGAACATCTCTCCCGTGGTTACACACCACGCGGGGTGACCTTCTCCTTCGTGCGTGTTACCTCACATCGCACGCTGCTGGCAAACCGTGGCCTGTTGAGTGTCTACTCAACTGTGCTCTGGCTTCATGAGGTGTGGTGGTATCGTGATTAGAGTGCTAACTCTCTGCACACCGCCTGCGTGTATCATGAGGGAGTGGCTAACCTTCCACGATTCCCTCATCTCCCCTGCTCTTGCCTCGGGCACCGTATCTCCTCCTGGTCCCTCCAGGATTGACCGCTCTCCCTGGCGGAGGGGATGCGGTCGAGTCTTTGACACACACCCGCCCCTCTTGTGTTGCGTCATCAACTTTTACTTATTGGTTGTGACGCAAGGAGGTTTCTACACAAAAAATTAGTGTCTCTAATTTTTGTCAAAGACTCTAGATAACCTGGCTCTGGGCTTTCCAATAGACTATTAACAACTATTGTCACAATGTAGTAAAGCCTCACTTGGCTACTGGCAATCGCCACAAACTTGCCTGGTTGGCGTGAGCCCCTTCTCACATACTATATTATATTTATCAGAGGTATGTCTGAACCGGACCGTTGTCTTATAAGACCTGCCCTCACATAGTAAATTAACTTACTACCCATACAAAGTTGACTTTCTTAGGGTCAACACATGAATTGCTTCATGTCCCCCATATAATATTTAACAACCAATCTACAAGAGTGTGTGCGACAGGCTTTACCTTCTTCGCTTCCGCGCGTAAGACTTCATTTCACTGTTAATTTAGTTCTTCGTTGTCTATTATGTCCCCTGGCCCCAAAGTTATCTGCCTTTGATCTACAAATAGTGTATGCAATTTATATGTTTGTTTTTCTGGTTGTTTGCGTGTTTGGATGGAATAACTCTACTAATCTAACTTTTACCCTATATTTCTACTTTATCTGTGTATGTATGTTAGTTTTTTGAGTGTCATAAATTTGTTCCATGTGGCCACAAACAGGTGTATAACACTAATTCGTGACTACATTCCATTGTTCTGAAACCCAAAATACTGTATTCTAAGTTCTAAACTATATCACAGACAACACATTCACACTAACAGAATTTCCCTAGCGAAAACCAACATTAACGCAAACAAATATTAAATGTCGTGGCAGGCAGCAGAAGAATTTGCTGACTGCTTGCATTCTCTCCCGTCTATCTTTCATTCATTCTCACTTTCACACTTCTGTCATACTCCTTTCACCCTTACTTCTATCACACATCACTCATCCCTCCCTACTTATTCTTCTGCTTATTTAAAAACCTTGGAGTGAGACTGTACACGTTTGGCTCAGTTTGAGATGATTGAGCCTCATGACTGTGCGCGAGTCGTTGCACGAGTCATATATGTACATTATATTTACATGGGCGAGACAGGGTTGATGGCTTGTCCCTTTGATCTCATCATCTAGTATGTTACACTCACATAAAGTATCATATTTTATATTCTAATAAACTATTCTCCTTTTATAACTAAGTATTTAATGTGTTACCTAAGTTCTATTATGTTAATTATATGATCTGTTTATCCTACTCCTTATGTTTATCTAATCTAAGGGATGTAATGTAACTATTTAAATGTAATTAGTGTGATATGAGTTATGTACCTTAATTACCTGGATGATGTGAACATAAATTATGTACTTTTCTAATACTATACTATCTAATGTTGTTAGATTGAAAATGAATCATATGATTAATGTTCTTAATCTAAATTATGTAAATGATGTATGCAAAATGATAATACTAATTACTGGTAATGTTTGATCGATGGTATGGTTTTCCTTAAGATGGAATAAACTACCTTAAACTAAAGCTAAATGAAATGTAACACTATAAATGGTACTATTTCTATTAAAATTTTACTTTAGCTTGTAATTACCTATTTTTTTTTTACGTCTAACCTAATATCTTAACTTAATTCTAAGCTAAGTAAATGGTTTAATTACTGTACTAACTATCCTATTAAAATAAATGAGAACTATTATATTACCTAATTCTATCTCTCATCTATCACTATGTTAAAATATTATCTTACATATCACATTAAGTTTATATACATGGTATTTAGTTCTCTCAGGTTAGTAGTTGCCTTCATGTGTGTATATTGGTATAGGCACAATATAACTACATAATTTGCCTGGGTATCTGAAATACATTTTATGGTCATAATAATGTTCATCGGTAGTGCACGTGTAGAGATTCGCTGGTGTCGTAGTTTAGTCTTTATGTGTCTGAAATTAAGCACTGTTCTGACACTGTTTTCTACATTTCACAACAAATGATACACCGGACTGGAGCTTAGTTGGAAATGAGCTGTCCTGATTCACACGGTAGTATCTAAGTTCTGTAGCACAGTTCTTAAGTTAATGTCTACGGACACATGATAGTTCGTTGTACTTGGTACACTCTTAAGCACACCATGGGTGTATATGTAACCTATTTTACATAGCATATTGTACTGTATTCATGTACTAACTATCACTCTACATTATTATGTGGGATTTCAGGTATTATTACCTCAGATGGTAGAATTAGTGACCACCTGTATATCCGGTCATTTTGATGCATAACGCTATGAATGACCGCACTCGGGGAGTTGTCAGTCTGGACATTGTAGCGCACCTCCGTCAGAACTCGCTGGAGCTTTGCTACCGCATAGATGACCCATAGTGCTGCACCTGTGATATACAATTTCTGGACTCAGCAGGTGTGATCTTACGGCTCACGTAGCAACTCGGGTGGAAGATGCCCTCAACAAATTTGGCGTAGTACTGCTGGCATCTGTCCTAAAATAATAAACGAGCCTCGGATTAGGCAAGCGGACGATTGGGATATTACAAAAAGAATTTTCAATTTTGACAATGCAGAAATTAATAATGCATCTTTCACATTTCAATTTACAAATACTTATAAAACATTGGAATATTGAATTTCTGAGTAATTCACTATTCCCAAAAGGTTTCTGACCTGTTCATTTCTGTTAGACATGGTCAGATTCATAATTTTGGTACTACTTTTCCGGTCAGTCTACAGTTGGACTTGAAAACTGACATGACCCAAAAATGAATTTATTTTAGGCATAATTTGACTTTGCTTGGTTTGACAGTGAGACCGAAGAGTCGCACTCTGTCAAAGGCATGTCTCACTTTCAGTAGGTGTATTGTCCAGTCATCAGTATTCTGATATATTCAAGTGTAATCTATACGTTCACTATATGTATGTACATTGTCGGATTTGCCAGTCTCGCTAACTAGTGTAGTTGCGTTGTGTATGTCTGTCGTCTTATTATTAGGTGTGGATGCAATATGTTCGTCTGTCTCTACTTCTGTCTGTTGTCTTGAAAAGTAAAGTTTACGCATGTGGACATGGAATATCTCTAAGTGTCTGTTTATCGATATTTCATAGTCAACATGTACCATGGTTATGTACCACCTTGAATAGTCGTTGCCATTTCGTTGGTATGGAAGTAGCCTAAATCTGTCTTGATCAAGTTCAAGATCACTGGTTCTTGCACCGTTGTTTGTATGTTTGTGGTAGAACTGACCCTTCCTCTATCAAATGGCTTGGGAGCCCGTATAGAAGGTTGTACTTCAGCTGTAGGATGTCTACCCTTAAACTTTTGTACCAATTGTTGACAGACATTACACGCAAATACATTATGAAAACATAATTTTATCTTCTTGAAAAAACCTGGTCTGGTGTTGTTGTATGCAAGATGACCAGTCACCGGTGTTTTATGTGTATATTTTGGCATAGTTAACCGGTGTTGTTCAGGTAACACTTGTTCATGGTTACCAGTAGCATGACCTGTAGTTGAAATGCCATTTTTTACATCTAAATAAACAAGATGCATTTTTGGTCACTCTGGCTTTGACCTTTAACAATTTTAAGTATGGAGACACATTAAGAGTAGATTTCTGGTGGTGTAAAGTTTCTGTTTGTTTGTGTCATCTGTGCTGGTTGTAGAAAGCATCAGTAGTGTCTCATCTTGTAATATGTTATGATGTTTTGAAGTGTCTGTTTGGCTGTTGTAATAGTTGCCTTTACTTTTTCCCATGCAACTATTTCATCAATCGTACAATGTTTTAGTTGGGGTAAGCACCCCAGAATTAAATCAGTACAAGGGTTGTTCAGTATTGCACAGGTAAAGGTACCAGAGAGAAAAGGAGAGTCAATCTGGGCTTTTGCCAAAGGGTAGATTTCAATGTTACCCGAAAAGGTACGGCATTTGACAGTATTACCTGTGTAATCACCCGGATTAACCAGTTCTTTCCGAAGACCAATAACGGTGCTGCCGCTGTCCAGCAAACACTGGCATGCTACATTATTGACCATCGCATTGTGGAACACAAGATTGCCTCTGGAGGCTACTGCTGCGTTTACACTCTCAGATGAGCATAGTACTGTATGTCCACATTCTAGTTTCGCGTCTGTATGGAATTGGTGACATCGTTCACAGCTGTCGAAGCTTAACATATCGTATGCACCACAAACATTTTCTGCTTGGTTATTAGGTAAGTCACTTTCACTCTCAGACTCATTCTCACTACCACCATCTGAAGAGGTGTCAATCAAAATGGCATTACTGGCTTTCATACGCTGCCGGCCAAGGCACTTATTACTATAATGGCCGTAACAGGAACAAAAAAACATTTGATTGCACGCCTGTATGCAGATCTTTTACTTTGCTGTTTCTTGATCACGTTTTCAAGATGCGCCGGATAATTTGGCGATTTGTCACACATAGCATAAGTGTCATGTAAAAGGTGACAATGGATACATTTTTCCATTTTCCTCTCTTTCTTATCGTATTTCTGATAAGGTTTCCTATTACTTTGGTAGTTTTTAGTTTGATCTTTGACAAAGGAAACTATTTCAGAGTCATTTAAGGTCTTAAACACATCTCTGTTAGAAGAAAAATATGCTGAGCCTTTTTTCTCGAATTGCTGGATGTTCTCAATGTCTGACTGCTGCAAAAATTTGGCAAACGGAGAAGGTATGGTAGATATAACCTTGTCCATAGCAATTAAGTTTTTTAATCTATCAAAGTCTTTTCCTAAGTTAGCTGCTTTCAGCCACCTGTCTAGTACACTCTGTACATTTGAAACATAATCAATAAAGGTTTCACTAGGTTTAGGTTTTAGGTTTGAGAACTGAACTTGATACCCAGGGGCATCAAGTAAAAAGTGCTGCATAATCCTATCATGGATGTATTGATAGCTAGATCTAAGCTCTGTTGGTATAGTTTCTATTACTTTGAGGGGCTCACCACTGAGATTTTTTGTATAAATTGGGGCCCACATTTCTAATGGGACCTGGTGATATTTAAACTGATACTCTACATTCTCTGTCCATGCTGATATTGAGTCGTCTTTGCAATATGGTTTGATAATATTTTTGTATTTATTGAATTTATTTTCCTCTTGTTGACTTCTTAGTTTAGTGGCAGAGATCTCTGAATGTGACTCTACGTCCATGCTTTTCATTTTCAACTGTGTCTCTGATTCTACTTGTATCTGTTTTTCTTTGACTCTTGCCATTTCATCTATCTCTTTTTGCTTTAGTTCTCTCTCTTGATCTATTTGCTTTTGCTTTAGATCTAATTCCTTCTGTTTTATTTCCTTATCCTGTTGTAATTGTTGTTGCTTGACTTCCAATTTTTTTTGTTTTATCTCTTTATCATGTTCCAACTGTTGTTGTTTAACTTCCAATTCTTTTTGTTTTATCTCTTTATCATGTTCTAACTGTTTCTGTTTTGTTATCTCATCATGTTGTAACTGCTGTTGTTTTAATTGTATTTGATGTTGTCTTTCTTCTTCTCTTTCTCGTGCGCGTTCGTCCCTTTCAGCATCTTTTGCTTCTTTAAATTTCCTATCAGCATATTCTTCTAGTTCTTTACCGGTGTATTGCATTTCTTTGCCTGCTTTTACGAAATCTGATAAAGTTGCCATCTTACTTTAGTACTTGGCTAACAGTGATAGGCAATGATGACTTTAATCAGTTATTTATCTTTGATATGTTATGTTTGTTCTTATCTGATCACTATCAGTTGTGCTTTCTGTTTATACCCTGCCCAGATTTATCTTGCAGAAAAACAGAGTATACAAATATGTCAATGCGTTACAAGCTGAAAAAGAGATGCACTATTAATTAAATTGCATGCCAAAATATATAAGTGTACTCAGCTTTAACGTTCCCGAGGATCGGGGAACGGAGCTCCGTTGCCACAGGTCACCTTGGTACTTTAGGGTGGAGACACGTGTCGTTACCAGCAAACTATATTTGGTACACAGGGCCGTAATCAGGTGTAGTTCGCCCTTTGATATGCAGGGCCGTAGTAGTCAGGCCTATTACGCGATATGTTAACCCAGACCCCTAAGGACAATGACTTAGACAATGACAGACAGGTTCACGAACAACTAGAATATGTATTAAATAAATTAAATGTCAATGTCCTGTCTTTGCTCTATCAGTTATTGCCTTACGTTACTAATCTATTTAATTTCTGTACGTGTTGTGCAGGCAAGTATCATCTGCCTGGCCAAAAAATAGTTCCATCGTGACGGTAAACACAGAGAAAATATGACCAAAAATATGCATATCTGCTTTTAAAGAAATAAAAATAACATCATAATGTTTAAATAAATAAATATATTCCTTTAGTAATTGAAATAAATAAATAATAAATGATATAACGTACCGATTCAGGCGAGCAGCTGTTTAGCAATTCTCTACACACTCGATTGCTGTATGCTAATGAGCCCAGACGACTGTTTGTCAATCATCTGACGTCACAGCACAGCGCGATGAAAAATCGATATTGTCGGCTGGCTTTGTATTGCTCCGCCGTGAATCATTTTTGGTACTCATTTCTCAACAAAAAGGTAAATATATCAATAAATATAAGAAAACAAGAATATTAATACTTACAGCTTTGATGAATACATACTTTGACTAAATAAATATCTCATAAACACAATTAAACAGTTTAATACGTCACGATAGGCACATTTCTAGCTTGCACAATTTCTCTCGTCTGCACAAATCACCGTCACTACCCAAATTAAACCATAGTCTAGAGCCTCGTGGACGAGTGGAGTAGCTTGAATATTACATTCAAGCTTCACTTCTGACAACCACAATTACCCTGGCCTGTCAACAACTTAACTGACAGGCATCATCGGGCACTTCTCACACACCCATACAAGACAACTTGCAAGTCGTGTGGGAGGCAAAATGCATGGTCCATTTTATTGCCGTTGGCTCGCTTACAAGCGGTAAACAGTCGCTAATGCAATACACCATATACAGCCACAGAATTATCTAACACAAACTGCTACCCCTATGCTAACTCTATCTATTAGTGAACACAAAACTCCTAACGCTATTCTAAACGACGTGAACGCCCCAAGTCCAGTCTCCCGTCTGCCGAACATCTCTCCCGTGGTTACACACCACGCGGGGTGACCTTCTCCTTCGTGCGTGTTACCTCACATCGCACGCTGCTGGCAAACCGTGGCCTGTTGAGTGTCTACTCAACTGTGCTCTGGCTTCATGAGGTGTGGTGGTATCGTGATTAGAGTGCTAACTCTCTGCACACCGCCTGCGTGTATCATGAGGGAGTGGCTAACCTTCCACGATTCCCTCATCTCCCCTGCTCTTGCCTCGGGCACCGTATCTCCTCCTGGTCCCTCCAGGATTGACCGCTCTCCCTGGCGGAGGGGATGCGGTCGAGTCTTTGACATTCTTCTTCTTCTTCTTCTTCTTCTTCTTCTTCTTCTTCTTCTTCTTCTTCTTCTTCTTCTTCTTCTTCTTCTTCTTCTTCTTCTTCTTCTTCTTTCTCTTTCTCTTCCCCTTCCAATTCTTCTTCTTCTTCTTCTTCTTCTTCTTCTTCTTCTTCTTCTTCTTCTTCTTCTTCTTCTTCTTCTTCTTCTTCTTCTTCTTCTTCTTCTTCTTCTTCTTCTTCTTCTTCTTCTTCTTCTTCTTCTTCTTCTTTCTCTTTCTCTTCCCCTTCCAATTCTTCTTCCTTCTTCTTCTTCTTCTTCTTCTTCTTCTTCTTCTTCTTCTTCTTCTTCTTCTTCTTCTTCTTCTTCTTCTTCTTCTTCTTCTTCTTCTTCTTCTTCTTCTTCTTTCTCTTTCTCTTCCCCTTCCAATTCTTCTTCTTTCTTCTTCTTCTTCTTCTTCTTCTTCTTCTTCTTCTTCTTCTTCTTCTTCTTCTTCTTCTTCTTCTTCTTCTTCTTCTTCTTCTTCTTCTTCTTCTTCTTCTTCTTCTTCTTCTTCTTCTCTACTTCTTTTTCTTCTTAAGACTATTACAATGACCACAGATTGATTAAAGGCACATTGAAAGTAAAGTTAAAGAAAGTCATATATACACCAGGAAACACTAAAAATGATCTGTGTGTATTAAAACTTGACAAGAAATTACACGGAAATGTTTACATAGAAGTAAAGATTTGATGTATTGTCTGATCTGGAGATCTTATTTAATGATGTGGATGATCAATGGGAAATGCTGAAGAATTCAACCAATTTGGCTGCATGAAAATTGTAAAAAAATTAAAGAATATATGTCGTACGAAATGGATGACTGAAGAAATTGTAAGACTTATGGAAACAAGAAGACACACACAAAAATAATAATCCAGACAAATATGAAGAGATTCATGGGAAAGTCAGAACATTATGCAAAGAAGCAAAAGAAGCATGGTTTGAAAATGTTGCATAGAAATTAAAAGACCTCAGGTCCAGAGAACATCTCAACAGAAATTATCAATGTCTTAGGACAATATGGAATTGACCAATTCACCAGATTTCTGAACACAATATATGACACTGGAGAAATACCCCTGAACTGTGTAATTCTATATTAATTGCAATCCCAAGGAAATCATGAGCCTTGGAATGTGATCAACATTGAACAATTAGCATAATACTCCACATCACACAGATTTTGCTAAGAATTATTATGCAATGAGTTAGGAAGAAAATACAACCCGAAATAGGAGGATAACAACGTGGGTTTTGTAGTAGGAAAGAGTATAGTAAATGCGGTGTATATGCTGGGAACAATAATTGAACGTTCTATAAAAGGAAATACCACAATGTAATTAATATACGCGTAAATGGGAATATTCGTAACAAGTGCATCGGTACAATTGTCTCGGAACATTCATAACATCTGATGGGAGATGCCTTGAATAGATTAGAACAAGCATTTTCATGGCGAATGCAGCCTTTTTCAACATGAAAAACATATTGACCAATAAATAGATGTCATTTGCAACGAGAAAGAGTGTTGAGGTGCTACATAGAACCTATGCTTTTGTATGGATGTGAGGCGTGGACATTGGGCAGGCCAGCTTAAAATCATCTAATGGCTATGGAAATGGGGTTTCTAAGGAAAATGCAAAGAATACCATGGATAGACAGAAAAACAACGACCAAGTTCTACAAGAAACAAATGAAAATCGTAAAATGATTAGAGAAACTAGACGTAGACAGTCATCATTTTTTGGACATGTTATGAGAAGAAATAAATTAGATATCTTGGTGACAGCTGGCAAGATCGTGGGGAAGAGAACAAGGGGAAGACAGAGGAGTAACTACCTGGATGGCTTGGGTACGTGGCATGGTCGAGACAAGAAACACTGAGCTGATCCACTATTCTGGTAGTCGAGTGAGATGGCGAAACATGTCCACCCACGCTTACCGGCATGGCACATGATGATGATAATCTCTTCTACTGTTTCTTCTACTTCTGTCGCTTCTTCGCTGTCTTCATCTTCTACGTGTTGCTCTTCTTCTTTGTCTTCTTCTTCTTCTACTTACATCTCTTCTACTTCTATCTCTTCTTCTTTGTTTCTTCTTCTTCTACTTACATCTCATCAACTTCTATCTCTTCTTCTTTGTTTTCTTCTTCTTCTACTTACATCTCATCAACTTCTATCTCTTCTTCTTTGTTTTCTTCTTCTTCTACTTACATCTCTTCAACTTCTATCTCTTCTTCTTTGTCTTCTTCTTCTTCTACTTACATCTCTTCTACTTCTATCTCTTCTTCTTTGTTTCTTCTTCTTCTACTTACATCTCATCAACTTCTATCTCTTCTTCTTTGTTTTCTTCTTCTTCTACTTACATCTCATCAACTTCTATCTCTTCTTCTTTGTTTTCTTCTTCTTCTACTTACATCTCTTCAACTTCTATCTCTTCTTCTTTGTCTTCTTCTTCTTCTACTTACATCTCTTCAATTTCTATCTCTTCTTCTTTGTTTTCTTCTTCTTCTACTTACATCTCATCAACTTCTATCTCTTCTTCTTTGTTTTCTTCTTCTTCTTCTACTTACATCTCATCAACTTCTATCTCTTCTTCTTTGTTTTCTTCTTCTACTACTTACATCTCTTCAACTTCTATCTCTTCCTCGTTGTCTTCATCTTCTACGTGTTGCTCTTCTTCTTTGTCTTCTTCTTCTTCTACTTACATCTCTTCTACTTCTATCTCTTCTTCTTTGTTTCTTCTTCTTCTACTTACATCTCTTCAACTTCTATCTCTTCTTCTTTGTCTTCTTCTTCTTCTACTTACATCTCTTCAACTTCTATCTCTTCTTCTTTGTTTTCTTCTTCTTCTACTTACATCTCTTCAACTTCTATCTCTTCTTCTTTGTTTTCTTCTTCTTCTACTTACATCTCATCAACTTCTATCTCTTCTTCTTTGTTTTCTTCTTCTTCTACTTACATCTCTTCAACTTCTATCTCTTCCTCGTTTTCTTCATCTTCTACTTGTAGCTCTTCTTCTGGAAAATCTTAAAAGGGAAGGGCAGCAGAGGAGATGGAGAGAAAAGATGCTGAGCAGTTTGACATCATGGTTGACTTTTTGGGTGATTAATTGATTTGTTGATTTAATAATTTTTTGATTGATTGGTTGATTGGATGGATGATTGGTTGGTTGATTTATTGGTTGATTTGCTGGATTATTAATTTATTGATTATTTGGGTTTGTGTTGTTTTGATTGTTTCACTGGTTCGTTATTCATCTTCTTCTTCGTCGTCGTTTTGTTTATCTTGTTCTTCACCGCCTTCTCTCCTCCCTCCTTCTCTTCCTCCTCCTTTTTTTCTTCCTTCTTCCACTCTTCGTCCTCGTCTTCATCTTGACTAATCTGAAGTAAGGAGAGGCAGGTGAAAACTAGCAGGACCATCGACAACAGCAATTGTTGACAGAACACGAGACAGGATGCTGTGGACAGACATGATCACCAACTCCAGACGGAGTGGACTATAAAATGATTGACAGTACACGAGACAGAAGGCTGTGGAAAGACATGATCACCAACGCCACACGGTATGAACTATACGAAGAATGGCAGTACACGAGACAGAACGTTGTGGATAGACATGATCACCAACGCCACACGGCATGGACTATAAGAAGATTGGCAGTACATGAGAGAGAAGGTTGTGGATAGACATGATCACCAACACCACACGGCATGGACTATAAGAAGATTGGCAGTACAACAGACAGAAAGCTGTGGACAGACATGATCACCAACGCCACACGACATGGACTATAAGAAGATTGGCAGTACACGAGACAGAAGGTTGTGGATAGACATGATCACCAACACCACACGGCATGGACTATAAGAAGATTGGCAGTACACGAGACAGAAGGTTGTGGATAGACATGATCACCAACGCCACACGATATGGACTATAAGAAGATTGACAGTACACGAGACAGAAGGTTGTCGATAGACATGATCACCAACACCACACGGCATGGACTATAAGAAGATTGGCAGTACACGAGACAGAAGGTTGTGGATAGACATGATCACCAACACCACACGGCATGGACTATAAGAAGATTGGCAGTACAACAGACAGAAGGTTGTGGATAGACATGATCACCAACGCCACACGGCATGGACTATAAGAAGATTGGCAGTACAACAGACAGAAGGTTGTGGATAGACATGATCACCAACGCCACACGGCATGGACTATAAGAAGATTGGCAGTACACAGACAGAAGGTTGTGGATAGACATGATCACCAACGCCACACGGCATGGACTATAAGAAGATTGGCAGTACACGAGACAGAAGGTTGTGGATAGACATGATCACCAACGCCACACGGCATGAACTATAAGAAGAAAAATCCTAGCAGGCAAATATGAATACAACAGCCAAATATCTGTGTATCTATGTTAATTTATTGGTTTGTGGATCCATATCACTACTGAAAGAACATGTACAGTGACCATGGGCATCTCACAACATGAGTAATGAATGTACTGGCATGAGTGATATCAGTTAACACACAGAGAAGTGTGCGATAAGGCAATGGCATTTGTTCCGGAAATGTGTAGGCACGCCAGAAAGGAGGGGAGGCGGTATAAAAGGACGACCGACATTGCGACAGAGTGAAGCGTTTAATAAAATAAACCTGACCTGCATACAGTAGGACACCTGCTTGCTACCGGACTGAGGGATATGGTAGTGTGTCACTGGAGGTTCAAACCATTGGCTGGTATCCTTGATTGATTTGTTGGTTGCTTTGTTTGTGTGTTGGGTGGTTAGTTGGTTTGTTCATTGATTGGTTGTTTGACTGGGTGGCTGATTGATTGGCGAGTTGGTTCACTGATTGTTTGATTGGTTGGTTGATTGATTGTTTGGCTGGTTGATTAGTTGGTTGATTTATTGGTTGGTTGCCTATTGATTGGCTGGTTGATTGATTGTTTGATTGGTTTGTTTATTATCTCATAGGCTGGGTGATTGTGTGGTTAGTTGGTTGATATGACTGGTTACTTTGTTGATTGGTTGGTTTATTAGTTGATGTTTTGATTGGGTTTAGTTGATTAGTAAGTTACCGTATTCCGTGCAAGCCTGGACTCGTCATAACCCGTCGTCTCTGCGTGTTGAGCTTCCGGTCGTTTGGACAGTGACAATGGATTGCATGTATCGAATTGTGCATTGGACAGACATTTCCCCCTCTCCCCAGCACCAGAGTGCCATCTCCACGGGTACTGTAATACAAAGTTTCCCTTCCCCTCTTCAAGGACAGAAATAAGACTGGTACTGAAGTTACGCATCCGCGTAAAGTGTACACGGCCATAACCGGTGCGTGTACAGAACAGAAGGCACGGGCAGCCTGAGATTTGTGTCTTCCTTGGAATTGTTTCCTACCGGGTTTAGGTATGTCATTGTCAACAGGCAAGCCTCGTGGTGTAGTGGCTGGACCATCGCCAGCAAGCCAGGTGGTCATCGTTCGAATCCTCATGGAGGCGGATTTAAAAGTTGACCCTGGCTGTCAGATGGACACAGCCTAATATGACGGTCAGAACATGTCTAGAAACGTGATGGCGGCCATTGTCCACATCATCCAGTGATCACAAGCGAATAGACATCCTCTATAAATATGCGAACGTCCTCTAGAAATGTGTGAATATCCTCTAGAAATGTATGAACAGCCTCTAGAATTGTGTGAACGTCCTCTATAAATGTGAGAATATCCTCTAGAAATGTGTGACTATCCTCTAGAAATGTGTGAACGTCCTCTAAAATATGTGAAAATTTTCTAGAAATGTGTAAATATCCCATAGAAATTTGTGAACGTCCTCTCGAAATGTGTGAACATTCTCTAGAAATGTGTGAATATCCTATATAAATAATATGAATATCCTCTAGAAATGTGTAAAGTTCCTTTAGAAATGTGTGCACGTCGTCTAGAAATGTGTGAATATTCTCTAGAAATGTGTAAACATCGTCTACAAATGTGTGGACTTCCTCTAGAAATGTGTGAACATCCTCTAGACATTTCTGAATATCCTCTAGAAATGTGTGAATATCCTCCATAAATGTACGAACATCATCCAGCAATGCATGAACATCTTCCAGACACTATTTGACGACACCAGCTCGACCCAAGAACCGCAGTAAATGTGCCACCTTCCTATTCCTATACTATTAAGGATTTATCTCCGATATACGCCTCAAAATGGGTACCACAACATTTCATGGGAAGTAAACAGGGCAGCTGCATAATTGACCTCATCACCCACCCAGCGACGGTATGTAGCGACAAAGGAGGTAGCAAAGTCTCTTTGTATCGTAAACACATTACCTGCACCACCCCCCCCCCCCACCCCCACAATCAGAATATGTACACAGTGTTTGATTTAGCTGTCCACACATAGTAGTATATAGTCCGTGCACAGCTGAGATGTCCTTGTGTGACCTATCTGGGGACACTGGACCACTTATGGGGATGTCCCTGTGTGATCTATCTGGGGAAACTGGAACACTTATGGAGATGTCCCTGTGTAATCTATCAGGGGAAGCTGGAACATTTATGGAGATGTCTCTGTGTGATCTATCAGAGAAAGCTGGAACATTTATGGAGATGTCTCTGTGTGATCTATTTGGGGAAAATGAAACACTTATGGAGATGTCCCTGTGTGATCTATTTGGGGAAACTGGAACACTTATGGAGATGTAACTGTGTGATCTATCTGGGGATACTGGAACACATATGGAGATGTCTCCGTGTGATCTATCTGGGGAAACTGGAACACTTATGGAGATGTCCCTGTGTGATCTATCTGAGGAAACTGGAACACTTATGGAGATGTCCCTGTGTGATCTATCTGGGGAAACTGGAACACTTATGGAGATGTCTCCGTGTGATCTATCTGGGGAAACTGGAACACTTATGGAGATGTCTCCGAGTGATCTCTCTGGGGAAACTGGAACACATATAGAGATGTCTCCGTGTGATCTATCTGGGGAAACTGGAACACTTATGGAGATGTCTCCGAGTGATCTATCTGGGGAAACTGGAACACATATAGAGATGTCTCCGTGTGATCTATCTGGGGAAACTGGAAGACTTATGGAGATGTCCCTGCGTGATCTATCTGGGGAAAGTAGAACACTTACGGAGATGTCTCCGTGTGATCTATCTGGGGAAACTGGAACACTTATGGAGATGTCTCCGTGTGATCTATCTGAGGAAACTGGAACACTTATGGAGATGTCCCTGTGTGATCTATCTGGGAAAACTGGAACACTTATGGAGATGTCCATGTGTGATCTATCTGGGGAAACTGGAACACTTATGGAGATGTCCCTGTGTGATCTATCTGGTGAAACTGGAACATTTATAAGAGATGTCTGTGTATGATCTATCTGGTGAAACTGGAACGTTTATGGAGATGTCTCTGTGTGATCTATCTGGTGAAACTAGAACATTTATGGAGATGTCTCTGTGTGAACTATCTGGTGAAACTGGAACATTTATGTGAGATGTCTCTGTGTGATCTATCTGGTGAAACTGGAACATTTATGGAGATGCCCGTGAGTGTTGCAGGTGATCCTCTAGGACAGTGGTTCTCAGCCGGTGGGGAATTCCCCCCAGGGGGGGGGGGGAGGGGGGGTTAGGGTTTCCAGGGTGGGGGGGGGGGGGGATTAAGATTATTTCAAGATCGCGTTATTACAAGAACCGATTACTTGATATTGTTTTTCCCTCCTCACTTTACTGATCTGTACATCTCGACCTTCTGAAATTTATTTTATGACGCAAGTAGACCCGCAAATCAAATTTTATGTAGACGTCTAGATTTGTTCTAGTATGTTATTAAATTTAACTTCCATTATTACGTATATTATGTAAAGAGGGGGGGGGGGGGTTACAGGGAGGAAATACGAAAGGTGGGGGTGGGGGTGGTTGCCGTTCTGAAAATATGGTGAAGGGGTGCACGGCCCAAAAAAGGTTGAGAACCACTGCTTTAGGACAATCGCAGGCAGGTCCATGGCATCTGAAGCGAAGTCAGTGCATGTGAAAGACTGGTACATGGAGAAAGTTCCCTTCCTCTGCGCGTTTTCCCCTTCTCAAAGCCGGATAAATTTTCAAAAGTCTACCGTTCCCAATTCTCGAACTCTTTAGAACATTTTGTTGCATATCCTTTACAGCACGTCGCAGTCAACCCCAGCATTTTTTGCTGTTCGAGATTTTTTGGCAAATTTACGTTCAGTAGTTTGCCATTGCTTTCTGAACCATCGGCACCCATACCTTTGCATAAAAGCCAACGCAATGCGGTCTGCTGCCAAATTGCCTGCAGCTGTGTTTCGAACGCGGTATGCGGGATTGAGAACTGCGTCCAGAACCCTTGGCCACAGAGCTCTAGTCAAGCAAACTCCGGTCACTGCTGGAGTCCCAGATCTGACGTGTTCATGGGGATGAGCCACTTACTGCTGGTCACTTCCATCGAGTTGACATCTATAACTGGTCATTCCATCACCATCTACATCAGTATCACGTGCCATGTGGACAGTGGTGGCTGGAATGGTTCCCCATCTCACACCATCACCAGTGTCTGGGTGATGGTCTCCCTCGGTGTCGCTATTATCCCATGTTTCACATTCAACCAGTTATTTATCTTTATTTCTGAACCCATCAACATTGCCAGTTATGACAACGTTTTCACGTTTATGTCTCCCCATAAGACGCCAAATATTATAGACTCTCTACTTTGATTTCTTTAATGCATTTACGGTTATCATTTGTTTCGGTTCCGATCGGACATTTAGCTAGAGAGCAATAAGATAACCGGCGGCTAAATCGATCTACGTGAGAACATCGGGGTACAGGGTCAGAGGACGACCCGGGTAGAGTTGGCTGGATGAAGTAACAGGAGACATTGAAGAAATCTAATATGACATTAGTACAAGCAACAAGAGAAGCCAAAACCAGAAAATCTGCCTCGTCTCTGCGACGCTTCACGTGAAAGCAGTTGACAAAAGAAGAGAATTAGAAGAGGAACATTTCTTTTCTCGAAGAACTGTCTTATGTTTTTCTGTCCTTCCATGTTCTTCTTTACATTTTTTCTCAGAAACCACTTGTCGACTGCCAGTACGTGTTTCTTACCATTTCTGCAGTTTCATTGTGTTTCTCGCTCACCGCCATGTGATCTGTGTTTCTCTTGTTCTGTTTGCGTGTGCGGGGTATCTATTCTGGGATAAATACCTGCGCACGAGTGGCACGTGACAGTATTAATCATGTGCCATGATTACATCACGTGACGACTGAGCTATACGTCTTGCGTAGTGAGGACACCAGCTGTCTGTGGTCGAGTCAATTATAGAGATTGTTCGTCTCTGTCGATGGTCTCAGTCCGCTAGTGGATGTCAAGTGGCAGTCACTTCGTAATCAGATACAGCGTTCAACTTTCACATTGTGGGAATACCATAAACATATGACGACTTGGTTACATGTGTGTATGTCTGTGAGTGTATGCAGGTATACACGCACACAGACACACAGACACTCACACACAGACACATACACACACCGTTTTATTATTTAAACTGATGTTAACTGTCAGATTTCCCTGAAAGATTGCATTACATGTTTATGAGAGGTTTAACTATGATTGTACTATTGTGTTCAACCCATAACATAGTAGCTTCTTTCATCTCTACAGCCATTGCCGCTGTGTTATACTGTGTTGGTATTTGCTCTAAAGATTCTCTATGGGTTTCTTATTAAGCATTATCTCATATTCAGTAAGGTACGAGTCTCCGTGGCGAAGTGGTCAAACCGTCTGCCTCGCTCTCCGAAGGTTGTGGGATGGATTCTGGGCTATGTCTTTTGGTTCACCAGTGCATTTTTCTCGGAGGCTCCTGAGGGTCGTCGCTACAGCTGCGGAGTTCTTGCTTTGTGCGACGCTTTTGGCAGGCCGTTCTGCGGAAAGAGACCGAACTATATGGGATACAACCCAGTGCAATGAAGTCGATCCTCTCGACTTTTAAGACTTTTTTACAGGTCTGATTACAGTCAGAAGAGGGTTTTACGTCTTGGGCTCATTGCTTGTCAAAGTGAGAGAAAGACTGGCCACATACTCCTGCTTGCTCTCATACCTACAACATGTGATAGCGCTACCACGACAGACCTACAATATGTGGTGTCCCTACCACGACAGACCTACAACATGTGATAGCGCTACCACGACAGACCTACAACATGTGATAGCGCTACCACGACAGACCTACAACATGTGATAGCGCTACCACGACAGACCTACAATATGTGGTGTCCCTACCACGACAGACCTACAACATGTGATAGCGCTACCACGACAGACCTACAACATGTGATAGCGCTACCACGATACACCTAAAAATGTGATAGCGCTACCACGACAGACCTACAATATGTGGTGTCCCTACCACGACAGACCTACAACATGTGATGGCACTACCACGACAGACCTACAACATGTGATGGCACTACCACGACAGACCTACAACATGTGATGGCACTACCACGACAGATCTACAACATGTGATGGCGCCACCACTACAGATCTACAACATGTGATAGGGCTACCACGACAGACTTACAACATGTGATAGCGATACCACGACAGACCTACAACATGTGATGGCGATAAAACGACAGACCTACAACATGTGATGGCGATACCACGACAGAACTACAATATGTGATGGCGATACCACGACAGATCTACAACATGTGATGGTGCTACCACGACAGACCTACAACATGTGATGGTGCTACCACGACAGACCTACAACATGTGATGGTGCTACCACGACAGACCTACAATGTGTGATGGTGCTACCACGACAGATCTACAACATGTGATGGTGCTACCACGACAGATCTACAACATGTGATGGCGCTACCACGACAGATCTACAACATGTAATAGGGCTACCACGACAGATCTACAACATGTGATAGGGCTACCACGACAGATCTACAACATGTGATAGGGCTACCACGACAGATCTACAACATGTGATGGCGCTACCACGACAGATCTACAATATGTGATGGTGCTACCACGACAGATCTACAACATGTGATGGTGCTACCACGACAGACCTACAACATGTGATGGCGATACCACGACAGATCTACAATATGTGATGGTGCATACCACGACAGATCTACAACATGTGATGGTGCTACCACGACAGACCTACAACATGTGATGGTGCTACCACGACAGACCTACAACGTGTGATGGTGCTACCACGACAGACCTACAATGTGTGATGGTGCTACCACGACAGATCTACAACATGTGATGGTGCTACCACGACAGATCTACAACATGTGATTGCGCTACCACGACAGATCTACAACATGTGATAGGGCTACCACGACAGATCTACAACATGTGATAGGGCAACCACGACAGATCTACAACATGTGATAGGGCTACCACGACAGATCTACAACATGTGATGGCGCTACCACGACAGATCTACAATATGTGATGGTGCTACCACGACAGATCTACAATATGTGATGGTGCTACCACGACAGACCTACAACATGTGATGGCGCTACCACGACAGACCTACAATATGTGATGGTGCTACCACGACAGACCTACAACATGTGATAGGGTTACCACGACAGATCTACAATATGTGACGGCGCTACCACGACAGATCTACAATATGTGATGGTGCTACCACGGCAGACCTACAACATGTGATGGTGCTACCACGACAGACCTACACCTTGTGATGGCGCTACCACGACAGACCTACAATATGTGATGGTGCTACCACGACAGACCTACAACATGTGATAGGGCTACCACGACAGACCTACAACATGTGATGGTGCTACCACGACAGACCTACAACATGTGATGGTGCTACCACGACAGACCTACAAACATGTGATGGCGCTACCACGTAACAGACCTACAATATGTGATGGTGCTACCACGACAGATCTACAATATGTGATGGCGATACCACGACAGATCTACAACATGTGATGGCACTACCACGACAGACCTACAATATGTGATGGTGCTACCACGACAGACCTACAACATGTGATGGTGCTACCACGACAGACCTACAACATGTGATGGTGATACCACGACAGACTACAACATGTGATGGGTGCTACCACGACAGATCTACAACATGTGATAGGGCTACCACGACAGATCTACAACATGTGATTAGGGCTACCCACGACAGATCTACAACATGTGATAGGGCTACCACGACAGATCTACAACCATGTGATAGGGCTACCACGACAGACCTACAACATGTGATAGGGCTACCACGACATACCTACAACATGTGATAGGGCTACCACGACAGATCTACAATATGTGATGGCGCTACCACGACAGATCTACAATATGTGATGGTGCTACCACGACAGACCTACAACATGTGATTGTGCTACCACGACAGACCTACAACATGTGATGGCGCTACCACGACAGACTTACAATATGTGATGGTGCTACCACGACAGACCTACAACATGTGATAGGGCTACCACGACAGACCTACAACATGTGATGGTGCTACCACGACAGACCTACAACATGTGATGGTGTTACCACGACAGACCTACAACATGTGATGGCGCTACCACGACAGACCTACAATATGTGATGGTGCTACCACGACAGACCTACAATATGTGATGGCGATACCACGACAGATCTACAATATGTGATGGCGATACCACGACAGATCTACAACATGTGATAGGGCTACCACGACAGATCTACAACATGTGATAGGGCTACCACGACAGATCCACAACATGTGATAGGGCTACCACGACAGATCTACAACATGTGATAGGGCTACCACGACAGATCTACAACATGTGATGGCGCTACCACGACAGACCTACAACGTGTGATAGCGCTACCACGGCAGATCCCTGGCAGGAAACTGTTTCTGGACAATTTAGTTTGTGTGTTATTTATAACAAGAGTAAGTCAAGAATATGTACATGAATAAGTCAAGAATATGTACATGAATAAGTCAAGAATATGTATATGAATAAGTCAAGAATATGTACATGAATAAGTCAAGAATATGTATATGAATAAGTCAAGAATATGTACATGAATAAGTCAAGAATACATGCATTAATAAGTCAAGAATATATACATGAATAAGTAAATAATATGTACATGAATAAGTCAAGAATACATGCATGAATAAGTCAAGAGTAATTAGATGAATAAGTCAAGAACACATGCATGAATAAGTCAAGAATATGTACATGAATAAGTCAAGAATATATATATATATATATGAAAATGTCAAGAATATATACGTGAATACTTCAAGAATACATGCATGAATAAGTCAAGAATACATGCATGGATAAGTCAAGAATATGTACATGAATAAGTCAAGAATACATGCATATATAAGTCAAGAATGCATACATGAATAAGTCAAGAATATATGCATGAATAAGTCAAGAATATTTACATGAATAAGTCAAAAATACATGCATGAATAAGTCAAGAATATGTACATGAATAAGTCAAGAATACATGCATGAATAAGTCAAGAATGCATACATGAATAAGTTAAGAATACATACATGAAAAAGTCAAGAATAAATACATGAATAAGTCAAGAATACACAAATGAATAAGTCAAAATATATACATGCATAAATCAAGAATATATACATGAATATGTCAAGAATACATACATGAATAATTCAACAATCCTTCCTTCATATGCCATGCTGATAAGCGTGGGTTGTCATGTTTTGCCATCTCACTCGATCACTAGAGTCGTGGATCAAACTCCGTGTTTCTGTCTCGACCATGCCACGTGGCCAAGCCATCCAGGTATTTAATTCTTGGTCTTCCCTTTGGTCTCTCCCCTTCGATCTTGCCAGTTTTCACCAAGTTATCCAATTCATTTATTCTCATAACATGCCCCAAACATTTTTATTCAAGAATACATACACGAATAAGTTAATAATACATGCATGAATAAGTGAATAATACATGCATGAATAAGTCAAAAATACACATGAATATGCCAAGAATACAT
>JACEFZ010027494.1:275000-350000 GCA_014155875.1 Cepaea nemoralis
AAAGTAGGAAAATATACTGACAGACACATAGCTGCGAATTGAAATCATAAAAGGAGTAGTGAAGTGCTAAATAAACATATACTGTTATATGGATGCGAAATATGGACAATACGTAGACACGCTGAGAAATATTTAATTGCAGCGTAAATGTGGTTTCTGAGGAAAATGCCAAGATAAAATGAATGGACAGAACAACCAATGAGCAAAACTTAACAAATGGCATTCGGAAATAGATTCGAGAAATTAGACGTTGACAGTTACGATTTTGAGTGTGCATATTATGAGAAGAAATAAACTAAATAACTTGGTGACAACTTTCACGAATGATGAATAAAGAACAAGGGGAAGGCAGAGAAGTAAATACCTGGATGGTTTGGACACGTGGTATGGTCGAGATAAGAACACGGAGCTGATCCACGACTCTGGTGATCGAGTGAGATGGAGAACCGTGACAGACTACGCTCATCGTTACGGCACATGATGATGATTAATTGCTTTGTTTCTGTTTTATAATTATCCTGTCGTGGATTGTAGCGTTATCCTTAATCGTCCTGGATCCAGAACCGCCATGCAGAGAGTTATCTCAGCTGCTTTAACAACAACAACAACCGCCACGCTGAGAATTACCCCATATGCTCTAACAACAACCACCACGCTCAGAGTTTCCCCAGGTGCTCTAACACCAACCGTCACGCTGAGAGTTACCCCAGGTGCTCTAACAACAACCGCCACTCTGAGAGTTATCCCAGGTGCTCTAACAACAACCGCCACTCTGAGAGTTATCCCAGGTGCTCTAACAACAACCGCCACTCTGAGAGTTATCCCAGGTGCTCTAACAACAACCGCCACTCTGAGAGTTATCCCAGGTGCTCTAACAACAACCGCCACGTGGAATGTTATCCAAGTTGCTCTAACAACAACTGCAACGCTGAGTGCTATCCAGAAAAGTTTCTATTGTACCACAGAATATTTAGTCACTTGTCAACACTCAGAGAATGCATTCCTCTGAGGCAATCTAATCTTACATCAGACAACACGTCTAACTGTAACCAGATTACTAAGTTACTAATTCTGGCTATCTCAAAGAACTAACCCGGCCGTATTGATCAATAATTGACCGTGTGCATGCGTTAAGATTCAATCGCTCCTGTTCATTATTTACAAAGTCTCACTAGGGCCGTAATTAGCCTGACCTATCCCGACACTAGCCGTGAGTTCTTGAGGTCACCTTGGTACAAGGAGATGAAGTTGGGTACACCTGTAGACTTAACACTCACCAGTGTCTGAATCTTTCCGGGGTCAATAGGATCAAACAACAAATAATTCTTCACCGACCTCAGGCTGTGTGCAGATAATATACAGGACCGGATAAGCTGCCGCCCTCATGGAAACCTCGTCAATGTATTGATTATCTTTGACATATACAGACTGTTGTCACCTGTATGTGGTTTATAGTTGGCCTGGGAGATTACCGTCTCCGCTGGGGAGCGCTGGAGATCATCGACACTTGACACAGATGTTTAAAGTACACTTGTCCAATTGTAGGGCTAGTATGTAATAGACGTGTCGGTAGCCTCCGCAGCCGAGCGGCTGGATGCCCCGATTTAAAATTGGCCTGGGTCTCCAGGTCGATCAACCAAACATTGGGCACCAGGAATGTCTTGGGAAGTAAAGTCGTCCGGCTTGGTATTGATTGCATCAGCCTCCGTGTGGCAATTGGTCTAGACATGATTGACACTTATCTCACCATCTCTTTAGCCTTATTGGCGGAATATCTCGTTGTTTTGAGGTCCATCTGTCCATAGTCAGGATCTCTCTCTCTCTCTCTCTCTCTCTCTCTCTCTCTCTCTCTCTCTCTCTCTCTCTCTCACACACACACACACACACACACACACTTCTCTCTCACTTCGTACTCCACCCCTAGTCTTCTCCCCCTCCACGTGCTCCTATACTTCCATTATCTTCTTCTGGTTCTTCTTCCAACTCCTCCTCCTCTCCCCCTCCTCTCCCTTATCCTTCTCCTCCCCCATCTTCTTCCTCTTCTTTCTCTTCTATTCCTTTATACTTCTGTACTTTCTACCCCTTCTTTGCCTCCACCTTCTTCCTCCTCTTTTTTTTTTGGACTTTAACTCTTCTTTCTTCTCTTCGTCAACCTCCTTAACTTTCTATTTCTCCATTTCTTCCTCCTCCCCCACCCTCTTAGTTTTCTACTGTTATCTTCTTCTGAATGTTTTTGCTCGTTATATTAATGACCTATTATTCGCCCCCCCCCCCTAAGTAATTTAGCAAGCCGCCAAAAATGGAACATCTAGGATTCAAGGCCAGACTCCAGACACCGACAGTGACATCCGACACACATCCCTCAAGTTTATATACCTCAGGGTAACAGACCTCCACACCAGAGGTTATTGTCGTAGTGCCGAATCAACGCATCTTATGTGACGGTGTTCAGGTTCTGGGTCCTGGTCGCGGCGCCAAATCAACCCACCTGCAACAGCTCTCTCCTTCAGGGATTGTGTTTTCAAGCTGTCATCAACAGCCCTCTCCTTCAGGGATTGTGTTTTCAAGCTGTCATCAACAGCCCTCTCCTTCAGGGATTGTGTTTTCAAGCTGTCATCAACAGCCCTCTCCTTCAGGGATTGTGTTTTCAAGCTGTCATCAACAGCCCTCTCCTTCAGGGATTGTGTTTTCAAGCTGTCATCAACAGCCCTCTCCTTCAGGGATTGTGTTTTCAAGCTGTCATCAACAGCCCTCTCCTTCAGGGATTGTGTTTTCAAGCTGTCATCAACAGGCCTCTCCTTCAGGGATTGTGTTTTCAAGCTGTCATCAACAGCCCTCTCCTTCAGGGATTGTGTTTTCAAGCTGTCATCAACAGCCCTCTCCTTCAGGGATTGTGTTTTCAAGCTGTCATCAACAGCCCTCTCCTTCAGGGATTGTGTTTTCAAGCTGTCATCAACAGCCCTTTCCTTCAGGGATTGTGTTTTCAAGCTGTCATCAACAGCCCTCTCCTTCAGGGATTGTGTTTTCAAGCTGTCATCAACAGCCCTCTCCTTCAGGGATTGTGTTTTCAAGCTGTCATCAACAGCCCTCTCCTTCAGGGATTGTGTTTTCAAGCTGTCATCAACAGCCCTCTCCTTCAGGGATTGTGTTTTCAAGCTGTCATCACCAGCCCTCTCCTTCAGGGATTGTGTTTTCAAGCTGTCATCAACAGCCCTCTCCTTCAGGGATTGTGTTTTCAAGCTGTCATCAACAGCCCTCTCCTTCAGGGATTGTGTTTTCAAGCTGTCATCAACAGCCCTCTCCTTCAGGGATTGTGTTTTCAAGCTGTCATCAACAGCCCTCTCCTTCAGGGATTGTGTTTTCAAGCTGTCATCAACAGCCCTCCCCTTCAGGGATTGTGTTTTCAAGCTGTCATCAACAGCCCTTTCCTTCAGGGATTGTGTTTTCAAGCTGTCATCAACAGCCCTCTCCTTCAGGGATTGTGTTTTCAAGCTGTCATCAACAGCCCTCTCCTTCAGGGATTGTGTTTTCAAGCTGTCATCAACAGCCCTCTCCTTCAGGGATTGTGTTTTCAAACTGTCATCAACAGCCCTCTCCTTCAGGGATTGTGTTTTCAAGCTGTCATCAACAGGCCTCTCCTTCAGGGATTGTGTTTTCAAGCTGTCATCGCTCGATGCGTCATGCCCCTATCTTGCTCGTATAGTGGTTCATTATTATTTATTGGCCTCCATTTGATCTGCTCCTGAAACTAGACTTGAGTAATACTAATAACAAAAAATCCAACAACTACAACTATCGATAAACATCTTGTCCGGAAATGTCACCTTTATTGATCAACATTCACAACCAACTGTAAACAGGCCGTCTTCAATACAACACTGAATCCCATTTACATATAGAAAAAACGAACGTTCAAGCTGATTTTCTCTGGTTTGATTCTAGATGCGAACTTCCAACTGAATAGACATTTTTGAACCTAAGAATTCCCGGGAAGGTTAACCCGGTCAACAAATGCCCGCAGAAGTCGGATGTGTCGGCCTAACGGCGCAAGAACGCAGCTCTGCTGTAAACAGGTACAACGCAATCACATCCGGAAAGAAAAAAAAAACTCCGGATGATCGCAGAAGAAGAATCTAAGAATTGTGACTTCTTCGAATCTATCAATCCCTGAGTAAATGACTCCCTAAATGATTGACTCCGTCAGTGAATCTCAGTCGAAGAATATCAGTCTATCAATCAATACGTGATTGAGTGACTTCTTGAATGCCAATGATCCATGAATTCTCTCTGAGAAAGAGTGTCTCTCTGAATGTCCGCTCTCCTCAATTAGTCTTAATGAGTCTTCAATGAACCTGAAGTCTCCTTTCTCCGAAGCATTCTCCAGTCTCTAGTCTCAATCTATGAATCCTCCCCTGTCCCTCTCAGGGTCAATCTCGCGTCTTCAATTGGTCTCTGAGAGTCTAATTAACTTTACAACTTGCTATTTTACATATCCTTCCATCTGTGAATAGTTTCATCATGCTTGTTCCGTTACTCACGAAAGTGACACTTGTACATGTCTTTCCCAATAACCACGTTAAACTCTCATTATTATTGTAACTCATGCAAATTCACCTTCCCTGCAATGTCCCTAACCTTGGACGTTTCTCAGCCAGACATAACAACACAAAACACCAACCTCTCGTAACTAACTTCCATGCAACAAAACCCGATCGGATTATTTTTCTCTACAAGTTGTACTACAGACTCTTTGACCATCCCGCACTAAACAACCTTAAACGCATCCCTACCACTGTGTACTTTCCTTAACCTAACTTGCTGGATTGGGGATAGTTGAAATGAGTACTCCATCCCTCCTTATCCAGCCTAATCTGTTGCATCAGACTGATACAGGTGCTCGAAATGGACACAACACTTGGGAACAAGGTACTTTTGCCTTAATTCACCCCAAACAAACGGAATCCCAGGGTATGACGTCACATACAGGGGTTCCCTGTGTTGCGCCGTAGCTCGGTGCGCAATTTTATCGGTGTGCAACAGCTGCTCTCGGCGACATCCCCCGCCCCCCACTGTAACTGGCAAAATTAACTGGCAAAATGAAATGCTTGTCAATTCTTGAGACCAGCAGTATACGAAAAGAATGATGATGATCTGTCTGTACTGGAGACGCGAGGCCTTGCAGCCATGTGGCCTTGTCTCAGCGGGAGGATGTCCTGCCGACATACATGGTGAATGTCGTCGCGGCATCTCCATCTGTCCTGACGCTCAGTACGCTTCTTCTTCTTCTTCTTCTTCTTCTTCTTCTTCTTCTTCTTCTTCTTCTTCTTCTTCTTCTCTTCTTCTTCTTCTTCTTCTTTCGTTCGCTTGAAATATGTGTATAACTGCATTGTTGTCTCTTGTATGAATCCAACAGTATTTTTTAGTTCACTCAGAGGTCCATAGAGTTTATCTTCCACTGTTGTCTCTCTAGGCCAGAAGGTCAGCCTGGGCATGTTGTAGTTTGGGCAATCTTGGAGTGTGTGCTCTGCTGTCTGCGACGCCAAACCGCATGTGCACATGGCTGAGTCACCAATCTTGAATTTTGTATACATGTGATTGCGTAATCTATTGTGTGCTGTTCTGAGGCACAGAATAATGACTTGTTCTGGTCTGTCCATAACGTGGTAGTCGTCTTGAGTAGCTTTTGGTGGCCTTCTGACTGATATGATCATTCTTTTCTTTTGGTGGTATGTAACGGGCACATCAGGCTGTTCTTCTTTGGCTCCTTCCTTAGCCAATTGATCAGCTCTGTCGTTTCCGGGTACTCCACAGTGGGATGGTATCCACTGTATGGTGACCTTATGCTGACTGCTCAGTCAGCGATAGCACCATGACATGGTTATGAGAACAGCGTCTTGCAGAATGTCAGATGTGCCATGATGCTGCAGAGAAGCAACGCTACTCTGCTTGTCGTGGACAGCTGCTGCTGCCAGTTCCCAGAAAACTCATGACGAGGGAGAGAGAGAGAGAGAGAGAGAGAGAGAGAGAGAGAGAGAGAGAGAGAGAGAGAGAGAGAGAGAGAGAGAGAGAGAAACGGTTGCCAAAGGCAAAGAAACACTGTGGGGGGAATTGAACCGCATTGACACGCACTGTATCCGAACACAGAGGAGATCACCGCCAGTGCTAAATATAGCCAGTGACCCTAAATATAGCTGGTGACGTTTGTTTGGGGTGAATTAAGTCAAAAGTACCAGGGAAAATCCTCTAATTGTACTCTGATATAAAAATTATAGGAAGACATTCTATCCGGAACGGACAAAAAGACTGCATTATTACGTAGGAAAAACAATAGCTCGGTACCTGATGGGGCTCGCTATGTTCACATCCAGCAGCTGAGTGGCGCTGGTACACAATGTGTTGGGCTGCAATGTGGGTGTGCACCAGTCCCAAGTATGGGCTGCAGTGTGGGTGTGCACCAGTCCCAAGTATGGGCTGCAGTGTGGGTGTGCACCAGTCCCAAGTATCAGCCGTGCTGGTTACATAGCTTTTTGAAACCAGTGCTAACACCTGGCAGATCAACTTCACGGCTGAGCAGTTACAGAAACATCGCCGTGAAGAAAGTGTGGATTAAATTTCTAGAGAACAGATGTATGGGGTATGATTGGGCTTACATCTGTGAAGTCCAGTATCTAATTGGCACAGGCCAAGGCCGACGTGTGAGTTACCAGTGCTGGCAGACAACTCCTGCAGGACGACCTGGATGATGTCAAATGTAGAGATGACAGAGAAGATGGGCACGGAAGGCACCATGAGAAAATACCGTGAGACATGTGACCTTACTGTAGCAGATACACAGGCAGGGAATCGGTCGACGGAGACACACAAGAACATTAGGTAAAGGGTAGAACAACCGAAAGATGAAACTGCCGGGAGAGATGACGTAAGAGTGCACACTGAAGATTCTGTGAACTGCGGTGACCAATCTGGACATGGTAGGCAGGTGTGAGATTAGATTTACGTGTTGATATTGCAAAGAGGGATGTATGAGAGAAAGTCTACGAGTGTTTACAACCAGTCTGTTATTGTAACGATCATCATCTACGCCTTTTGAGAGTGTCTAAGGGTTTGCCGGTGCGATTATTTGATTCTTAACTCAATCAGTTTTCCTGTCTCTGCTTCTTCATTCCCCTGTTTCCTCCACATCTTCTATATCGTCTTCCTTAAAAACCCCAACAACTTCTCTTCTTGTCTTCCACCACTTCTCTTCAGCATAACCATTAGTCTTCCCCATTCAGTTATTCTGCCTTGTCTTACAAACTAAGTATTTCATGCAGGCTGCAATCGTTATAGCAATAATAGCAGTTTCATGGTATGGGCTGGTGTTGTAATGGAGATATTACATGTTATAGGCCTCAGTGCGCCGAGCAATATGTGGCCAGTCGTTCCCTCACTATAATAATAATAATAATAATAATAACAACAATAGCAATAATAATAATAATAATAATAATAATAATAATCTCAAAGAAAAATCAGCATAATAAACACGCTCCTTATTGTAGTACTATACATCAACTATTACAACAGCTTAGTATAATTTACACATCAAAAATTAGCTTTAGTAAGTAGCTGAATTATTGATTATTGCTCATTTCCTATGCGTTTATAATGCACATATTGTTACTGTTGTTGTCGTTGTTGTCTAAGAGTAGCTTCATGCTTGATGTACGAATGAAATAATGTATGAGGGCAGGAAGATAAGGAGGACAGAATGCCAGCGGACTGGTGAGCCCAAATCTTAACGTTGTGAAATTAACATTCGTTAACTTAGCGAGAAGACCACAGGCGTCCAACTCTCGTCCGACCGCGCTAAGAAATTACCATCGCAGCTCCCTATAACCTTCGCTAACGTGTCGGCTTAATGTCGCCGTTGCTGAGTGTCCACACTTGGTCACCGTGTGTCCATTCCCCGGAGATCTGTAATCTTGCTCCACATTTGCGCTATGTTATGAGTTGTTTCCCTTTATATTATTAACAAGGAAATGTGATAACTTTCTGGCAGCATGGAGCATGAGATTAACAAATCTATCTCTCAGCGAAATCAGATAATACTACTGTTCATTTGTGGTTTTGTTTATTTCACCGGGCACTCACGTAATCACGTAATACTCAATCACGTAATCCAAGATCCGGAAGTGGAAATATGGGCCGGGGAGGGTGGAAGAGAGGTAGGCGTGGCGGGGGAATGGGACATCAAAGGTCAGGTAAATAAGTGTAACCAGCACGTGGCAGCTGATCATGTCACCGTAAATATGTGTAGCCAAAACATGGCCGCTGATGTAACGTGTTTGTATTTATTTAATGTTTGTTCTGTTGTGTGTCTTATTTGTGTTTGTGTGTAAGGTGACAGCAAATGGTAAACTGATATTTTCTGGGAGGCATAAAGTCTGTTCCGTTGCATGGTTGTGTTGGCTGGGGACATGCGTGGTTAGCAATGTAAATGCCTGCCAGGCCTGTAGGACTATATGGCTGTGAAACTTGACGTCTAAATGTAACAAACACACACGCTTCAAGAACTTATATGCTTTGGCGTTGCAGTGTTATAGAGTGATGAAAAGCTACGGTAGGATAGGAAATAAATAGCAATGATGCATCTGTAAGCACATATAGATAAGTAGACTACTGTAACATCATGTCTGTGGCCGAGTGGTTGTGACCTTAGTTTCACAAGCCCGGCACACTGCTTTCCAAGTCAGTTGCATGTCAGTTGGTAGCATACTGCTTTCCAAGTCAGTCGCATGTCATTTGGTAGCATACTGCTTTCCAAGTCAGTCGCATGTCATTTGGTAGCATACTGCTTTCCAAGTCAGTCGCATGTCATTTGGTAGCATACTGCTTTCCAAGTCAGTCGCATGTCATTTGGTAGCATACTGCTTTCCAAGTCAGTCGCATGTCATTTGGTAGCATACTGCTTTCCGTTGATTTTTTTTACATGCGTATGAGCGTCAGCTGTACAGAAAGCATTAGCAAACTACTAAATCTGAAACTGCCTTGGAGCTCTCAAAGAGACGATAAATGTTGGGGTTGATTGCGGAGTCCTGCGAAATGACATTCAGATAGAAGATTTATCTAAATGTATTCAACAGTAACTAAAAACAATGTTTTTCTTCAGTGAAACAGAAACACTGAAAATACAAATATGAATTGGATTGGATTGTTGGATTTATTGCCTAGCATAATTCGCTGCATCTCGTTAGGTACACACTGCAGACATCACTGAACATAAACTTCAACAATAAGATCAGTCATTCACACATACATAAACAACATATATATCCACACAGTACCTATTCACCAGTAGTGTGAAGTATCACTGGTAAGTTGATGAACATTTGTGGCAGCTGGATCATCATGGCAAATACATGCCCAGGTATTGATAGGCACTCATAGATCCCAGCTTGATCACGGTGTGACAGATCTATGTTTACTGTCTCAGCTTGATCACGGTGTGACAGATCTGGGTTTACTGTCTCAGCTTGATTATGGTAGACTTTTTGGGGGAGGCAACATCGAGGGAATACGATATTCATTTATCCAATAAACAAATACTTCACACATGTATGCGCGGTGGTTGTCGTCAAGGCCTGCAGTCAGCTCGTGAACATTGCGGGGAACACAGTGGAGGGACGTGATCGGATGTCGGACAGACAGACACACAGACAGACAGACAGACACACAGACAGACATACATACATACAGACGGACAGACAGACATACAGACAGACAGACAGACAGACAGACAGACAGACAGACAGACAGACAGACAGACAGACAGACAGACAGACAGACAGACGGACGGACGGACGGACGGACGGAAGGGACGGACGGACGGAAGGACGGAAGGGACGGACGGAAGGACGGACGGAAGGACGGGCGAAAAAGAAGATGAAGAAAAATGAGGAGGATGATGAAAAGAAGAGGAATAAACAGTCACGCAATGAATGCATATACTATATTTAATACCATCTATACATGTCTCTATTAGTTGTTTTTAACATTTGTATTAACTAAATCGTCTCTATGTGTGTTTTAGCAGTACTGCTTTATCTTAGAGTCACATAGATACACACACAACATACAAGTAAGACTCTGAGTGGCTTGATGGGTTCCCAATACACGTCTGTCCAGCACAACAACAATGAGATAATCGAACCATCAATGATTGAGGTCATTACATAGAGGGTTTACAACTCTTACTGGTTTCACTGAATAAGGGAAATAACTACCGAGAAGTCCTGGAAATGATGTCAAAACTCATTGAAAGTGTTTACTTAAAATGTTGCTAGCCATTGTTAATAAGAAAGCCTGGGTTCATCCTTTCGTCTCAAATAATGGCCTGTTGCTGGATACGTAAAAGCAGACTTCAGCAAGAGTCCATTAATTATCTGAATTCTCCTTACGTCTACTCAAGAGCTATTACTCTGCGAAAGGATGCTTACACAGGCTTGTGTCCATACATTGCAACATTAGGTCCTATTTTAAGCTACTTACTTCGATTTATTTGTCTCTCTGTAGCCTGTAACTTTGCTCTAGTGAGACCGCCAACACAGTTGATCTTTCTTTGTGTAGCCACAATATTTACGATCCCGAGGAATGCTTTGAGTTTGTTTCCACTCTTACATAATAACACTATGTATTCACATACACACACACACGCGCGCGCACACGCACACATCACATACACGCACGCATCACACACACACTCACTCACACTCATTCTCTCACTCACACACACACACACACACATACACACAGCGACAGACAGACAGGCACGAAAAACAAACACAGACACAGACAGACACAAATGCAGACAGGCAGATAGACAGACACACACACCTACCTATCTACCTACCCACCTACCCACCCACCTGCCTACCTGTCTGCAGGAACACATACACACACACACCTACCTATCTACCTACCCACCTACCCACATACCCACCTACCCACCCACCTGCCTACCTGTCTGCAGGAACACATACACACACACACACATGCGCACCAAGTAACACACGCACTCACACACAAATACATGTCCACCAAGAAACACACAGAGCTACCCCCACACTTACATGCGCACCAAGAAAAATAACACACACAGACACACACACACATACACGCATGCGCACGCGCACACAAATAAATGCACATCAATACAAGTAAACTCAGTTACAAACTTACACATACACACGTACATATATACACATATACAGGCGCATACACACACTTAGACACACATAAACACTCACACATACACTAAACGCGTGTACACACATGAATACCCACAAACACATAAACACAAACATGCAGTTAAACACATATAGCCACACAGACATACAGACAGGCATCGAAACACACACACACAGACAGACAAACATACACAAAACATTCATATACGCCCATATCCATCCATCCATCCATCATGTGCCATGCCAGTAAGCGTGGGCGGTCATGTTCTGTCATCTCACTCGATCACCAGAGTCGTGGATCAGCTCTGTGTTCCTGTCTCGACCATGCCACGCGGCCAAGCCATCCAGGTATTTGCTTCTAGGTCTTCCACTTGGTCTCTTCCCTTCGATCTTACCAGTTGTCACCAAATTCTCCAATTCACGTATTCTCATAACATGCCCAACAAATTTTCACTGTCTACGTCTAATTTCTCTAATCAGTTTAAGATCTTCATTTGTTTCTTGAAGGACTTGCTCATTGGTCTTTCTTTCTGGCTGTCCATGGTATTCTTTGCATTTTCCTCAGAAACCACATTTCCACAGCCATTAGCTGTTTTTCAGCTTGACTACTTATTGTCAACGTTTCACATCCATACACAAGTATAGGTTCTATGTAGCATCTCAACACTATTTTTCTCGTTTCAGTTAATATCTTTTTATTGGTCAGTATGTTTTTCATCTTGCAAAAGGCTACATTCGCAATGGCAATGCTTGTTCTAATCTCTTCAAGGCATCTCCCATCAGATGTTATGACTGTGCCGAGATAACAGTATCGATTCACTTGTTTAAGAATATGTCCATCTACTCGTATATCACATTTCCTTCTTTCCAGTGACGACCATAATCTGTGTCTTCTTAATATTCGGTTCTAACCCTAGTTGTTCACTGTGTGCAATAACCGCATCTACTAAATATTGCAGGTCCTGTTCATTGTCTGCAATCAAGACTGTATCATCTACATATCTAATGTTATTGATGTATCGTCCCCCAATGTTGATTCCTTCCATATCTTCTATATTTCTAAATATATTTTCACCGTACAATGAAAAAAGATCTGGAGACATTACACATCCCTGTCTCACACCTCTTTTAATAGGCTGATATTGACCTACATCGTTATCAATTCTGATGGCAGATTGTTGTTTCCAATATATGTTGTTTACAAGTCTAAGGTCTTTTCGATCAATTTGTAGATCTTTAAGCATCCTTATCATGTCGATATGTCTCACTTTATCGAAAGCCTTTGTGTAGTCAATAAAGCAAAGATATAGATCTTTGTTTACTTCTATAGAACGCTCAATTACTGTTCTCAGTATATACACAGCATTTACTGTGCCCTTGCCTTCTACAAACCCACATTGCTCGTATTTCGGGTTGTATTTTCTTCCTAACTCTTTGCATGATAATTCTCAGCAGAATCTTCGTGATGTGGCTCATTATACTAATTGTTCTATGTTGATCGCATTCCATGGCTCCTGATTTCTTCTGGATTGCAATAAATATAGAATTACATAATTCAGGAGGCATATCTCCAGTATCGTATATTGTGTTCAGCAGTCTGGTGACTTGGTCTATTCCATATTCTTCTATGGCATTGATCATTTCTACTGTGATGTTATCTGTACCAGGGGTCTTGCCAGTTCTCATATGGTTAAGAGCATTCTGAACTTCCATCTTCAAAATTGATGGCCCTTCATTATTATTCCGATGATGATATTGTTCTTCTCTTGTATCATCATAAAGGTCTTTCACATAATCTGACCACGCATGTAAAATCTGATCTTTTTCTATTATGATTTTGCCATCTTTGGGTTTTAGGCAATCCGTTGATGTGTGTGTTCTTTTGTTAGTGATGTCATTAATTCTTTTGTGCATTAATTTGGTATTGCGGGTGTTGTGTTGATGTTCAATTTCCATATAGACTCACACATATACAAAAATTCGTCGAAGCAGACACACAGATAAACATACACAGACAGACATACAGACATATTTTTTCCAACCTATTTACAGACGGACACGTAGACAGATAAAACTGTCAGACAGGCTGGCATACAAACTGGTAGACAGAGATAAGGTTGACGTACAGACTCACCGATTGACTATCTTACGGGCCGATGAGCACTAAGGCATATAGACTGATTGAGAGGCGGAGAGATAGAAACTAAGGTACAAAGACCGTCAGATACTCAGAGAGACAGCATCTACAATTATGTGGTGAACTAGAAGAAATAAAACAGGCTAAGAACTGATTTCAGCTGAAATGAAATGAATCGTTCCACTGTTAATTGGGTTACCGTCTGGCAGTTAGAGAAGCCAGATGTTGACAAACTGTCCAAGGCGGAATTGTGTGGAGTCTGATTAAAGGACTGTGCGTAATTCCCAGGTTGTGGAATAACAATAGGAAAGTGTGAATCCAGGGTCCGCTGGACACTGTTGAGTGTGAGCTACTGCTGGAGACTGTTGAGTGTGGGATACTGCAGGACACTGTTGAGTGTGGGATACTGCTGGACACTGTTGAGTGTGGGATACTGCTGGACACTGTTGAGTGTGGGATACTGCTGGACACTGTTGAGTGTGGGCTACTGGGAATGACCTGTGGGTCAGCATGTGGGCAACTGTGGCATGACACTGTCAGACATGTAGTCAGTTTGATACATACATAGAGCAGTTGTTTGTATTATGACAATGTGGTAGTTTAGATAAATACACAGACCTGTTGCTTGTAACATGGCGATGTAACAGCATGCAAATGTATTTGCTTGAAACCAAGACCGCCATGGTAATTTAGCAAGTCGCGGTTGTGCAACATGATTTAAGTACCCAGAGAAAGGAGCTGCTATCCAAGTGGTTCTCTACCTGTTTTGCTCCGTGCATCCCTTCATCATATGTTCACGATGCCCCCCCCCCCTTTTTTTTGTATTTCCTTCCTATAAATTCCCTTCCCCCTCTCTACACAGTATACATAAAAATGGAAGCTAAATTTAATAACACATATTAGAACAAGTCTAGACGTCTACATGAAACGTGATTTGCCGGTCTACTTACATTATAAAAAGAATTTCAGAAGGGCGAGAAGTACAGAACCGTAAATTATGGAGGGAAAACCAATATCAAGTACTTGGTTCTTGTATTAATGCGATCTTGAAATAATCTTAACCCCCCCCCCCTCCCCCTCTGGAAACCCTAAAATTGCCCCCTGTTGGTTATTCCCCACCGGTTGAGAACCGCTGTGCTATCCGCTCGTTGCAGGCATGATGGGACTGTCCACACGGGTACAGTCAGGGTGATGAGACTGTCCACACAGGTACAGTCAGAGTGATGGGGCTGTCCACACGGGTAGCAGTCAGGGGTGATGGGGGCTGTCCACACGGTACAGTCAGAGTGATAGACTGTCCACACGGTACAGTCAGGGTGATGGGACTGTCCACACGAGGTACAGTCAGGGTGATGGAGCTGTCCACACGGGTACAGTCAGAGTGATGGGGCTGTCCACACGGGTACAGTCAGAGTGATAGGACTGTCCACACAGGTACAGTCAGGGTGATGGGACTGTCCACACGGGTACAGTCAGAGTGATGGGACTGTCCACACGGGTACAGTCAGAGTGATAGGACTGTCCACACAGGTACAGTCAGGGTGATGGGACTGTCCACACGGGTACAGTCAGAGTGATGGGGCTGTCCACACGGGTACAGTCAGGGTGATGGGGGCTGTCCACACGGGTAGGTAGGCAAAGAAAAGTACAGTCAGGTTATGGGGCTGTCCACACCGGGTACAGGTCAGAGGTGATGGGGCTGTCCACACGGGTACAGTCAGGGTGATATGGGCGGTCCCACACGGGTACAGTCAGAGTGATAGGACTGTCCACACGGGTACAGTCAGAGTGATGGGACTGTCCACACAGGTACAGTCAGAGTGATAGGACTGTCCACACGGGTACAGTCCGGGTGATGGGACTGTCCACACAGGTACAGTCAGAGTGATGGGACTGTCCACACGGGTACAGTCAGAGTGATGGGACTGTCCACACAGGTACAGTCAGAGTGATGGGACTGTCCACACGTTTACAGTCAGGGTGATGGGACTGTCCACACAGGTACAGTCAGAGTGATGGGACTGTCCACACGGGTACAGTCAGGGTGATGGGACTGTCCACACGGGTACAGTCAGAGTGATGGGACCGTCCACACGGGTACAGTCAGAGTGATGGGACTGTCCACACGGGTACAGTCAGGGTGATGGGACTGTCCACACAGGTACAGTCAGGGTGATGGGACTGTCCACACAGGTACAGTCAGAGTGATGGGACTGTCCACACGGGTACAGTCAGAGTGATGGGACTGTCCACACGGGTACAGTCAGAGTGATGGGAATGTCCACACGGGTACAGTCAGAGTGATGGGACTGTCCACACGGGTACAGTCAGAGTGATGGACTGTCCACACGGGTACAGTCAGAGTGATGGGACTGTCCACACGGGTACAGTCAGAGTGATGGGTCTGTCCACACAGGTACAGTCAGAGTGATGGGACTGTCCACACGGGTACAGTCAGAGTGATGGGACTGTCCACACAGGGTACAGTCAGAGTGATGGGACTGTCCACACAGGTACAGTCAGAGTGATGGGACTGTCCACACGGGTACAGTCAGAGTGATGGGACTGTCCACACAGGGTACAGTCAGAGTGATGGGACTGTCCACACAGGTACAGTCAGGGTGATGGGACTGTCCACACAGGGTACAGTCAGAGTGATGGGACTGTCCACACAGGTACAGTCAGAGTGATGGGACTGTCCACACAGGTACAGTCAGGGTGATGGGACTGTCCACACAGGTACAGTCAGAGTGATGGGACTGTCCACACAGGTACAGTCAGAGTGATGGGACTGTCCACACAGGTACAGTCAGAGTGATGGGACTGTCCACACAGGTACAGTCAGAGTGATGGGACTGTCCACACAGGTACAGTCAGAGTGATGGGACTGTCCACACGGGTACAGTCAGGGTGATGGGACTGTCCACACAGGTACAGTCAGAGTGATGGGTCTGTCCACACAGGTACAGTCAGAGTGATGGGACTGTCCACACAGGTACAGTCAGAGTGATGGGACTGTCCACACAGGTACAGTCAGGGTGATGGGGACTGTCCACACGGGTACAGTCAGGAGTGATGGGGACTGTCCACACGGGTACAGTCAGGGTGATGGGACTGTCCACACGGGTACAGTCAGGAGTGATGGGGACTGTCCACACAGGTACAGTCAGAGTGATGGGACTGTCCACACAGGGTACAGTCAGAGTGATGGGACTGTCCACACAGGTACAGTCAGAGTGATGGGACTGTCCACACGGGTACAGTCAGAGTGATAGGACTGTCCACACGGTACAGTCAGGGTGATGGGACTGTCCACACGGTACAGTCAGAGTGATGGGACTGTCCACCACGGGTACAGTCAGAGTGATGGGACTGTCCACACGGGTACAGTCAGAGTGATGGGACTGTCCACACGGTACAGTCAGAGTGATGGGACTGTCCACACGGGTACAGTCAGGGTGATGGGACTGTCCACACGGGTACAGTCAGAGTGATGGGACTGTCCACACACGTACAGTCAGAGTGATGGGACTGTCCACACGGGTACAATCGGGGTGATGGGACTGTCCACACAGGTACAATCAGGGTGATGGGCTTTCACACAGGTACAGTCAGGGTGATGGGACTGTCCACACGGGTACAGTCAGGTGATGATACTGTCCACACGGGTACAGTCAGAGTAATGGGTCTGTCCACACGGGTACAGTCAGAGTGATGGGGCTGTCCACACAGGTACAGTCAGAGTGATGGGACTGTCCACACGGGTACAGTCAGAGTGATGGGACTGTCCACACGGGTACAGTCAGGGTGATGGGACTGTCCACACGGGTACAGTCAGAGTGATGGGACTGTCCACACAGGTACAGTCAGGGTGATGGGACTGTCCACACGGGTACAGTCAGAGTGATGGGACTGTCCACACGGGTACATTCAGAGTGATGGGGCTGTCCACACAGGTAGAGTCAGGGTGATGGGACTGTCCACACGGGTACAGTCAGAGTGATGGGACTGTCCACACGGGTACAGTCAGAGTGATGGGACTGTCCACACGGGTACAGTCAGGGTGATGGGACTGTCCACACGGGTACAGTCAGAGTGATGGGACTGTCCACACAGGTACAGTCAGAGTGATGGGGCTGTCCACACAGGTACAGTCAGGGTGATGGGACTGTCCACACAGGTACAGTCAGAGTGATGGTGCTGTCCACACGGGTACAGTCAGAGTGATGGGGCTGTCCACACAGGTACAGTCAGGGTGATGGGACTGTCCACACAGGTACAGTCAGGGTGATGGGATTGTCCACACGGGTACAGTCAGAGTGATGGGTCTGTCCACACGAGTACAGTCAGAGTGATGGGGCTGTCCACACAGGTACAGTCAGAGTGATGGGGCTGTCCACACAGGTACAGTCAGAGTGATGGCACTGTCCACACGGGTACAGTCAGAGTGATGGGACTGTCCACACAGGTACAGTCAGTGTGATGGGGCTGTCCACACAGGTACTCTCAGAGTGATGGCACTGTCCACACGGGTACAGTCAGAGTGATGGGGCTGTCCACACGGGTACAGTCAGAGTGATAGGACTGTCCACACGGGTACAGTCGGGGTGATGGGACTGTCCACACGGGTACAGTCAGAGTGATGGGACTGTCCACACGGGTACAGTCAGAGTGATGAGACTGTCCACACGGGTACCGTCAGAGTGATGGGACTGTCCACACACGTACAGTCAGAGTGATGGGACTGTCCACACGGGTACAGTCAGGGTGATGGGACTGTCCACACAGGTACAGTCAGAGTGATGGGACTGTCCACACACGTACAGTCAGAGTGATGGGACTGTCCACACGGGTACAATCGGGGTGATGGGACTGTCAACACAGGTACAATCACGGTGATGGGGCTTTCCACACAGGTACATTCAGGGTGATGGGACTGTCCACACGGGTACAGTCAGGGTGATGATACTGTCCACACGGGTACAGTCAGAGTAATGGGTCTGTCCACACGGGTACAGTCAGAGTGATGGGGCTGTCCACACAGGTACAGTCAGGGTGATGGGACTGTCCACACGGGTACAGTCAGAGTGATGGGACTGTCCACACAGGTACAGTCAGGGTGATGGGACTGTCCACACGGGTACAGTCAGAGTGATGGGACTGTCCACACGGGTACAGTCAGAGAGATGGGGCTGTCCACACAGGTACAGTAAGGGTGATGGGACTGTCCACACGGGTACAGTCAGAGTGATGGGACTGTCCACACGGGTACAGTCAGAGTGATGGGACTGTCCACACGGGTACAGTCAGGGTGATGGGACTGTCCACACGGGTACAGTCAGAGTGATGGGACTGTCCACAAAGGTACAGTCAGAGTGATGGGGATGTCCACACAGGTACAGTCAGGGTGATGGGACTGTCCACACAGGTACAGTCAGAGTGATGGGACTGTCCACACGGGTACAGTCAGAGTGATGGGGCTGACCACACAGGTACAGTCAGGGTGATGGGACTGTCCACACAGGTACAGTCAGGGTGATGGGATTGTCCACACGGGTACAGTCAGAGTGATAGCACTGTCCACACGGGTGCAATCGGGGTGATGGGACTGTCCACACAGGTACAGTCAGAGTGATGGGACTGTCCACACAGGTACAGTCAGAGTGATAGGACTGTCCACACGGGTACAGTCAGAGTGATGGGACTATCCACACGGGTACAGTCAGGGTGATGGGACTGTCCACACGGGTACAGTCAGGGTGATGGGGCTGTCCACACGGGTACAGTCAGAGTGATGGGGCTGTCCACACGGGTACAGTCAGGGTGATGGGGCTGTCCACACGGATACAGTCAGGGTTATGGGGCTGTCCACACGGGTACAGTCAGAGTGATGGGGCTGTCCACACGGGTACAGTCAGCGTGATGGGGCTGTCCACACGGGTACAGTCAGCGTGATGGGGCTGTCCACAAGGGTACAGTCAGAGTGATAGGACTGTCCACACGGGTACAGTCAGGGTGATGGGACTGTCCACACGGGTACAGTCAGGGTGATGGGGCTGTCCACACGGGTACAGTCAGGGTGATGGGGCTGTCCACACGGGTACAGTCAGAGTGATGGGGCTGTCCACACGGGTACAGTCAGGGTGATGGGGCTATCCACACGGGTACAGTCAGGGTGATGGGGCTGTCCACACGGGTACAGTCAGGGTGATGGGGCTGTCCACACGGGTACAGTCAGAGTGATGGGGCTGTCCACACGGGTACAGTCAGGGTGATGGGGCTCTCCACACGGGTACAGTCAGGGTGATGGGGCTGTCCACACGGGTACAGTCAGGGTGATGGGGCTGTCCACACGGGTACAGTCAGAGTGATGGGACTGTCCACACGGGTACAGTCAGAGTGATGGGACTGTCCACAGGGTACAGTCAGAGTGATGGGACTGTCCACACAGGTACAGTCAGGTGAGGGCGTCCACACGGGTACAGTCAGGGTATGGGACTGTCCACACAGGTACAGTCAGAGTGATGGGACTGTCCACACGGGTACAGTCAGAGTGATGGGACTGTCCACACGGGTACAGTCAGAGTGATAGGACTGTCCACACAGGTACAGTCAGGGTGATGGGACTGTCCACACGGGTACAGTCAGAGTGATGGGACTGTCCACACGGGTACAGTCAGAGTGATGGGACTGTCCACACGGGTACAGTCAGGGTGATGGGACTTCCACACAGGTACAGTCAGGTGATGGGATTCCACACGGGTACAGTCAGAGTGATGGGACTGTCCACACGGGTACAGTCAGAGTGATGGGACTGTCCACACGGGTACAGTCAGAGTGATGGGGATGTCCACACGGGACAGTCAGGGTGATGGGACTGTCCACACGGGTACAGTAAGAGTGATGGGACTGTCCACACGGGTACTGTCAGAGTGATAGGGACTGTCCACACAGGTACAGTCAGGGTGATGGGACTATCCACACGGGTACAGTCAGAGTGATGGGGCTGTCCACACGGGTACAGTCAGGGTGATGGGGCTGTCCACACGGGTACAGTCAGGGTTATGGGGCTGTCCAAACGGGTACAGTCAGAGTGATGGGGCTGTCCACACGGGTACAGTCAGGGTGATGGGGCTGTCCACACGGGTACAGTCAGAGTGATAGGACTGTCCACACGGGTACAGTCAGGGTGATGGGACTGTCCACACGGGTACAGTCAGGGTGATGGGGCTGTCCACACGGGTACAGTCAGAGTGATGGGGCTGTCCACACGGGTACAGTCAGGGTGATGGGGCTGTCCACACGGGTACAGTCAGGATGATGGGGCTGTCCACACGGGTACAGTCAGGGTTATGGGGCTGTCCACACGGGTACAGTCAGGGTGATGGGGCTGTCCACACGGGTACAGTCAGGGTGATGGAGCTGTCCACATGGGTACAGTCAGGGTGATGGGGCTGTCCACACGGGTACAATCAGGGTGATGGGGCTGTCCACACGGGTACAGTCAGAGTGATGGGACTGTCCACACGGGTACAATTAGAGTGATGGGACTGTCCACACGGGTACAGTCAGAGTGATGGGACTGTCCACACAGGTACAGTCAGAGTGATAGGACTGTCCACACGGGTACAGTCAGGGTGATGGGACTGTCCACACAGGTACAGTCAGAGTGATGGGACTGTCCACACGGGTACAGTCAGAGTGATGGGACTGTCCACACAGGTACAGTCAGAGTGATGGGACTGTCCACACGGGTACAGTCAGGGTGATGGGACTGTCCACACGGGTACAGTCAGAGTGATGGGACCGTCCACACGGGTACAGTCAGAGTGATGAGACTGTCCACACGGGTACAGTCAGGGTGATGGGACTGTCCACACAGGTACAGTCAGGGTGATGGGACTGTCCACACAGGTACAGTCAGAGTGATGGGACTGTCCACACGGGTACAGTCAGAGTGATGTGACTGTCCACACGGGTACAGTCAGAGTGATGGGACTGTCCACACGGGTACAGTCAGAGTGATGGGACTGTCCACACGGGTACAGTCAGAGTGATGGGACTGTCCACACGGGTACAGTCAGAGTGATGGGACTGTCCACACGGGTACAGTCAGAGTGATGGATCTGTTCACACGGGTACAGTCAGAGTGATGGGACTGTCCACACGGGTACAGTCGGGGTGATGGGACTGTCCACACAGGTACAGTCAGAGTGATGGGACTGTCCACACGGGTACAGTCAGAGTGATGGGACTGTCCACACTGGGTACAGTCAGAGTGATGGGACTGTCCACACAGGTACAGTCAGAGTGATGGGACTGTCCACACGGGTACAGTCAGAGTGATGGGACTGTCCACACAGGTACAGTCAGAGTGATGGGACTGTCCACACGGGTACAGTCAGAGTGATGGGACTGTCCATACGGGTACAGTCAGAGTGATGGGACTGTCCACACAGGTACAGTCAGAGTGATGGGACTGTCCACACAGGTACAGTCATGGTGATGGGACTGTCCACACAGGTACAGTCAGAGTGATGGGGCTGTCCACACAGGTACAGTCAGAGTGGTGGGGCTGTCCACACGGGTACAGTCAGGGTGATGGGACTGTCCACACATTTACAGTCAGAGTGATGGGTCTGTCCACACAGGTACAGTCAGAGTGATGGGACTGTCCACACAGGTACAGTCAGAGTGATGGGACTGTCCACACAGGTACAGTCAGGGTGATGGGACTGTCCACACGGGTACAGTCAGGGTGATGGGACTGTCCACACAGGTACAGTCAGGGTGATGGGACTGTCCACACAGGTACATTCAGGGTGATGGGACTGTCCACACGGGTACAGTCAGGGTGATGGGACTGTCCACACGGGTACAGTCAGAGTGATGGGACTGTCCACACGGGTACAGTCAGAGTGAGGGGACTGTCCACACAGGTACAGTCAGGGGTGATGGGCCTGTCCACACGGGTACAGTCAGGGTGATGGGGACTGTCCACACAGGTACAGTCAGAGTGATGGGACTGTCCACACAGGGTACAGTCAGGGTGATGGGACTGTTCACACGGGTACAGTCAGAGTGATAGGACTGTCCACACAGGTACAGTCAGGGTGATGGGACTGTCCACACGGGTACAGTCAGAGTGATGGGACTGTCAACACAGGTATAGTCGGGGTGATGGGACTGTCCACACTGTTACAGTCGGGGTGATGGGACTGTCCACACAGGTACAGTCGGGTTGATGGGACTGTCCACACGGGTACAGTCAGAGTGATGGGACTGTCCACAACGGGTACAGTCAGAGGTGATGGGACTGTCCACACGGGTACAGTCAGAGTGATGGGACTGTCCACACGGGTACAGTCAGAGTGATAGGACTGTCCACACAGGTACAGTCAGAGTGATGGGTCTGTCCACACGGGTACAGTTAGAGTGATAGGACTGTCCACACGGTACAAGTCGGGTGATGGGACTGTCCACACGGGTACAGTCAGAGTGATAGGACTGTCCACACGGGTACAATCGGGTTGATGGGACTGTCCACACGGGTACAGTCAGGGTGATGGGACTGTCCACACGGGTACAGTCAGAGTGATAGGACTGTCCACACGGGTACAATCGGGGTGATGGGACTGTCCACACAGGTACAGTCAGAGTGATAGGACTGTCCACACGGGTACAATCGGGGTGATGGGACTGTCCACACGGGTACAGTCAGAGTGATGGGACTGTCCACACGGGTACAGTCGGGGTGATGGGACTGTCCACACAGGTACAGTCAGGGTGATGGGTCTGCCTACACGGGTACAGTCAGGGTGATGGGTCTGCCTACACGGGTACAATCGGGGTGATAGGACTGTCCACACAGGTACAGTCGGGGTGATGGGACTGTCCACACGGGTACAATCGGGGTGATGGGTCTGCCTACACGGGTACAGTCAGGGTGATGGTTCTGCCTACACGGGTACAGTCAGGGTGATGGGTCTGCCTACACGGGTACAGTCAGGGTGATGGGCCTGTCCACACGGGTACAATCAGGGTGATGGGACTGTCCACACGGGTACAATCAGAGTGATAGGACTGTCCACACGGGTACAGTCAGAGTGATGGGACTATCCACACGGGTACAATCAGGGTGATGGGACTGTCCACACAGGTACAATCAGAGTGATAGGACTGTCCACACGGGTACAGTCAGAGTGATGAGACTGTCCACACGGGTACAGTCAGGGTGATGGGTCTGCCTACACGGGTACAGTCAGGGTGATGTGACTGTCCACACGGGTACAATCGGGGTGATGGGACTGTCCACACGGTTACAGTCAGGGTGATGGGTCTGCCTACACGGGTACAGTCAGGGTGATGGGTCTGCCTACACGGGTACAGTCAGGGTGATGGGTCTGCCTACACGGGTACAGTCGGGGTTATGGGACTGTCCACACGGGTACAGTCAGAGTTATGGTCGTGATGACAGACACTGGGTCGCTTAATTGGTTGCAGTCAGAGGTGCCTTTACTCGCTTAACGGTTGCCATTCAAAGGTACTGAAACACAACAGGAGACAGACGCTTAGAAGTAGTGGCTCATACCAGCGCGTTATTCAAGTCTGTCAACAAAAGTAAAGTGGTCGGAAATAATCCAGGGAGGGTCAGCCTTCTGGCGATCCCACGTATCCTAGTGTCCAAACCTCGGTTGTGTTGTCTTCTACCTATAACAAACCGTGAGACATGGCGCCCACGACAGTCTGATATCCGAAAGATATGTCTGCAGGGAGATGGAGGCATTATTATAACTTCTCCTCTATGTGTGGTCGGGGTGGATTCTTAAGTTTAGCAAATGTATCCCATAATAACCTCCGCCCCAGGGGGAAAAAGACACGCAGACCTGGTTAAAATAAATCTCGCGATTGATGAACTCAAAGCTCTTCCATACCCGAATACTGCTCCACATTTACAGCCTTAATGTATCACAGCATGCCCGTGTTAACGTAATCAACACACTGCAGTTATACAATGATTGCAGAACGGGCTGCTAAAATACTATACTGATGAGATATATTGTTAAACACAATGCCACTAGATGGCATCAAGTGTGTCAATATTCAGCAATCGTTTGTCTGAGTCAGTATTTTCTGCTTCGTTCTAATGCGCTGAGAAGTATACAACATACTGTCTCCTATAACTATCTAGCGCTAGAAGGTGCCTTTAATAGTTAGATTCTGACACTGGTTGACTTTCTGGACAGAGTCGTGACTCAACCTAGCTCTGATGTGTGTTCCGTGGAGGATGATCCACTCTCCTGCAGCAGTCTTGTTGGCTGTTTGTTTATTCTTGAGCTCCAGTCAGAGACGTGACCTCACTCCAACCTTCACCGACCCCATTTCGCGAGATGTTACATTTACCGGTATGAAATGATCCAACCCACACATGAACCTGCCTGTAGACGACCGCCAGTGTGCGCTCATACAACCGAGAGCCGCCGGATGTGATCGCATGGAAGAATATCAATCGTGTATTCAGATCGGGATTCAAAAGCTACATTTTATCAATTGAAGAATGTTTTGTCCTTGTCAACGAACGTTAGAAAAAGAGTTCTTACATGTTACATTGAACCAATTTTAACATACGGCTGCGAAACCTGGGCAATTAGTAAATAGGCGAAAAAATCCCTAGAAGCTTTCGGGATGTGGTTTTATACGAAAATGCTGAACATTAATTGGACAGCCAAAATAAGCAGCCCGGACATTGCGAGGGAAGCTAATTCGCAAAGACAATTTATCACAAACATCAGAAGAAGGAATCGTTAGTTTTGGCCACGTTATGAGAAGCCAAAAAATTGGAACACGTTGTGACAACCGGAAATATTTGCGGAAAGAGATACAGGTGAAGACAGCGCGAAACAATTCTTGACAGTCTTGTGTCATGGCACGGGAGGGATCATTCGAAACTATCCATGCCGTCGGAGATCACAATTTGTGGAGAAGCACGAACGCCCACACCAGCCGGCCAGGCACTAGATGATGATTCAGATCGGTCGGACTGTGGTTAAGGCAATCGTGTTTGTTCTATGTGGACAACTGCTCTCTTTAGTGAGATAAGTCTTACATTAATCATCTCCGTATCATTGACCCGTTGTACCTGACCAAGCCTACAGTCAGACTGCCATGCCCGTCATCTTCTATTGTCAGCATGCGAGATGTGACTCAAACCTAGGTATCTCTCATGTGTTACCAGTGAGATGTGACTCAAACCTAGGTATCTCTCATGTGTTACCAGTGAGATGTGACTCAAACCTAGGTATCTCTCATGTGTTACCACCTCGAAGACGCTACCAGATATATCTTATCTCTCATCTCATCATGTACCTTGCGGTGTCGAGATGAAGTATAAACATCGTGAGAGTGCCCGATTATGGGCGTCATGTATCGATATTCCCATGGATTCTGTTATTCCCTACGTCCATCGTTTACGTGTCGGCCTCTTCCTCTGTTTCCCTCTGGTCTGTACATCAGTGCTTGTTGTGGTATGCTGTTGGATGATAACCTATTTGCATGGCCAAACCATTTGACTTGCTGCTTTCTAATCAAATCTAGTGCTGCTTTAACCCCCACTTTAGTATTGATTTCTTCATTTCTGATCTTATCTCTTCTTGATACGTTGAGTATTCTTCTCAGGAACCTCATTTCTGTTGTGATTTTTCTTTTCTCTTTTTCTGTCATTAAAAGTTTAGTTCTGTCATTAAAATGGGAGTCTCTGTGGCGAAGTGGTCAAGCCGTTTGACTCGTGTTCCGAAGGTTGTGGGTTCGATTCCGGGCCGCGCCCTTCGGTTTACGAGTTAAATGTTTCGGAGACTCCTGTGGGCCGTCGCTAAAAGCTACGGAGTTCGTGCTTTGTGCGACGCTTTCCGTGCTACGGAAAGAGACCGAGCCATATGGGATAAAACCCTGTGCAATGAAGTCGACCTTGTCGACTTTTAAGCGACTTTTTTTCTGTCATTGTCCAGTTTTGGCATTGGCAGCATAGAGTTGGTAGGAAGATTATGTTGTAAAGTGCTTTCTTAGTAGTTATTGATACATGTTTGTTCTTTAGTATGGGTGCCATTTGTCCAATGAGTTGATTTGCCTTATTGCACCTATTTTCGATCTCGTCTCCTGATCTGCCATTTGATGATATTATACTTCCTAGGTACTTGAAACTCTTTTCTTGTTTCAAGGGGTGTTCGTTTAGGTGAATTGTTGCTGTTTGTTCTTCTTTAGTTATAGCCATTACCTCTGTTTTGCTTGTGCTAATGTTCATGTTATGTTCCCTACACATTTCGTTTAGACTATTCATGTGGTCTTGTAATTCAGCTTCTGATTTTGCTATTAGTGCTTGGTCGTCCGCAAACAGGAGTTCTCTAATGGCTAGATTTGCAGATGGTTCTTCTTCTGTGTTCTCGTCATGCTGTATTCTTGCTGTCTCTGCTTGGCTGGTTTCTTTACATATGTTGTCTATATATGTTATGAACAAGAGAGGAGACAGGACACAACCTTGTCGTACTCCAGATCTTATGGTGAAGGGTTCTGAGTGTCCTCCAGTTGCTCTCACTATGCATTCACTGTTGTTGTATAAACCTTCTACATAGGTTTGTTAGATGTGTACTCACTACATATTGTTTAAGGATTTCTATATACTCTATCGAATGTATTGTTGTGGTCGAAAAAGGCTAAGTAGAGTGTTCCATTCAGATATAATGTGTCTTTTATACGTGGCGAGACCAGCACACCTGGGACCTAGGTTCTAATCTGTGGAGAGACAGTTGTTCACACCTGGGACCTAGGTTCTAATCTGTGGAGAGACCAACAGGTCACCTAAAGAAGATCAGGTTAGACGATCGACCTGTAAACGGACAGGCGAGACTACGGACAAGTGACCTCCAAAGTACAATTCCTCGCAACCACATAAGACGTATACCCTCCCAATTGCGCTCTTCCACCCAAGCCGTTGACACAATGCGGTGTTAGGTGAGCGCGGCCCAACATTCGGCGCTAACAGAAAGCAGGTAGTACCGTCTACTATCATACGGTAGCTCTGTCATATCTGACTATGACCCAACATTCGGCGCTAACAGAAAGCAGGTAGTACCGTCTACTGTCATACGGTAGCTCTGTCATTTATGACTGAGACCTGATTACATTCTGTATACCATGGAGACACTATTGATCGATTCCTCTTTTCTCCTCCACAGGTAAACTTGTCGCCTTCCTGGAGAACCTGGTGACTGTGGCCTCCATCCTCATCATCTTGACCATCAGCATGGAGCGGTTCTGGGCTGTCTACTACCCGCTCAAGACATACTCGCAGGGCTCCAAGTCCAAGGCCATGATCAGCATGACGGTCGTGTGGATAGCAGCAGGCATCGTCACTTCACCCTTTCTGGTCAGTTGATGGTTCCAATCTACGTTTTCCAACAATCTTCCAAGACTGCTGACATTATGTGTCTTTGATAACTAGACAAGACAGTTGACATTATGTGTCTTTGATAACTAGACAAGACAATTGACATTATGTGTCTCTGATAACTAGACAAGACTGCTGACATTATGTGTCTATGAAAAATTGACAAGACTGCTAACATTTGGTGTCTTTGATAACTAGACAAGACAGTTGGCATTATGTGTCTTTTAAAACTTGACAAGCCAGTGACATTATGTATCTTCGAAAATTTGACAAGACAGTTGACATTATGAATCTTTGATAAGTAGACAAGACAGTTGACATTATGTGTCTTTGATAACTAGACAAGACAGTTGACATTATGTGTCTTCTAATTCTTGTCATAAATCTCTTTATCGTCAGACCTACGCCTGATATTACACAGGTAGACAGAAGAAACTCTTCGGTCATACAATTCATGAATTCTTGTGTAACCTAACTTTACTGACAGAAAAGGCGATTGAAGACAATTAACTCTTGATGTACGTTTCAAAACCCACCTGTGTACACGCTCATTGTTGGTAATTGTTGGGTCATGACCTGTAATAGTAATTTGAAGCCTGTGGTCAAAGATTGACCTATAATTGGAACTGAGAACACGTAGAAAAGGAGCGAACCTCAAGAAGTTACATATAGAGATGCAGGAATAGAATAAATTCAAATATTGTATTCTCAAATCTTGGACATGTAGTAACAGATGATGGCAGATGTGAAACAGAAACCAAAGAGAGTATATGAATAAATAAGAATGCTTTCAACATCATGAAATCAGTATTAACATCTAGAGAGATTAAAAACGCATTAAAAATGAGAATTGTTGTGCATATGCAACAATATAATATGGCTGGGAAGCCAGGACAATGCGCAAGCAATTAGAAAGTCGAAGAGAGGTCATGGAGATGTGGATAATCGAAAGAATATGTCGTATTTCATAGAAGCAAAAGCAACAAATCACAGAGGTTCTAGAAAAACTAAGAATTAAAAGAGAGTTGATGCTAGAAATAAAGAAGAGGCAAGTGAAATATGTCGGGCGCGTTAAAAACAAACTAACACTCTAATAAAAACCATATTGAAGGGTAAGGTTGAAGGCATGCGGGCAAGTGGTAGACAACGATACAAGTGGGAAGATAACATTAAGCTGGTCTAGGGAAAACAATAGACGAGCCTGTAGCCCATGTCTATGGCTGGCTTTGGCAAACAATAGACGAGCGTGTAGGTCAGGTCTTTGGTTGATCTAGGGGAAAAAATAAACTTGTCTGTAGTTCAGGTCTATCAATGGTCTAGGGCAGGGGTGGGCAAACTACGGCCCGCGGGCCGCATGCGGCCCGCCAAGTGATTTTATGCGGCCCGCAAGGGCAATTAGAAATAAAAATGTTTAATTCGTTTTTAAGTTATTTTGTTGAATTTTAACAAATTTCATGTACCGTTATGATGAGTGTCAATAACAAACGTAAGTTTGAAGATGAGTGCCGTGTTTTTAATGATGAATGGACAACGAAGTACTGTTTTATAAAAGTTGGTAGCAAATCAGTTTGCTTGTTTTGTCTCGAGACAGTGGCTGTCTTCAAGGAGTACAATATAAAAAGACATTATCAAACAAAACATTCCGATTTCAGATACAATTTAACGACCGAAGAGAAGGAAAAGAAATGCCTTAAGTTGGTGAAAAATTTAAAGAAACAGCAAACTGTTTTCACTAAACAGTCTTCAATTCAAGATGCTGCAACTGAAGCTAGTCTTGTGCTGTCACACAGAATTGTAATACAGAACAAGCCATTTTCTGATGGCGAGTTCATCAAGGAATGTTTGCTAGATGCAGCAAACATTATGTGTCCAGAACAAAAAACCAGATTTGACAACATTACTTTATCAAGGAGAACTGTGGTCAGACGTGTTGACAAGATCAGTGACAATTTGATGCATAAACTTCAAGATGCAAGTAAACAATTTTTGTGGTACTCTCTTGCATTGGATGAGAGTACCGATGTACATGATACTGCCCAATTATTGACATTTATACGTGGAATAAACACTTCTTTCAAACTCAATGAAGAGTTACTGAGTGTTGAGTCACTCAAAGACACAACCACATGCCATGATATATTCAATGCTGTTACTAACTGTATTGAAAGAAATGGGTTGGCTTTGGAACAAGATGGCAAGTGTTACAACTGACGGAGCTTCGTGCTTTGACTGGAAAAAATAGTAGGTCTGGTAAAGTTGATAAGTGATAAGATTAAAGCAGAATATCCAGACCACACATTATTACCACTTCACTGTGTGATTCATCAAGAAAGTCTGTGTAAAACTGTTTGAATATCAAGCATGTTATTGACCCAGTTGTCAGTGTCATTATCCTCATCAGATCAAGAGGACTTAATCACAGACAGTTCAAGTCATTACTTGACGATTTGGAAACTGAACATTCTGATGTCCGGAGACACACCAATGTTCGATGGCTGAGTCTCGGCAAGGTGTTGAGGCGAGTGTGGGAACTCAGAGAAGAAATAGTGATGTTCCTGGAGATGAAGGGCATTGCATGTGACTTTAATACTAACATTGTCAATAAAGAGTGGAAGTTAGACTTTATGTTTGCCATTGAAATTATGGAAAAGTTAAATGAACTGAATGTCAAACTTCAGGGCAATGGTGTGTTTGCACATGAATTGTATGTATATGTAAAATCATTTCAGGCAAAACTCTCACTGTTCTCCAGACAAGCAAGTGAAAAAAGATTTTATCACTTCCATTTGCTGAAACAAGAAACCAGTTCTGGTGAAATGATGAAAAATACAAAGCCCAATTAGATGCATTGATTGAAGAATTTGGAATGGAGATTCCAAGATTTCAAGAAATTAGAGCCATAGTTTAATATTCTCAGTTCATCTTTTAGTGCAGAAGCTGATATAGCACAGAGGACATACAGTTGGAGCTGCTTGATATACAAGCAGATCATGACCTGAAAGAGAAATTCAAGACAGGATGGTTTGCTGGATTTCTATGGATCTTTATCACAAGAATCATTTTATCATTATGTGGATCAACATACATTTTCGAACAAGCATTCTCTTGCTTGAAGAGCAACAAATCTAAGAATAGGTCTTTATTGTCGGACTGCAACTTGCATGCTGTCATGCGAATTTCAACAAGTAAAATTGCTCCAGATTTCAAGAATATTGTCAAAAATTGCAAGCAGTTACATACATCTCATTAGAAATCAACAACTGTAGTGACAATGTAGTCGCTGTGTGTCTAAATTAAAGCCATTGATAGATAATAAATAATATTTGTTATAATAACAAGTTGTAAAATCGTGTTGAACAAATTAGTAACAGTTGTTGTCATTGTTGTCAAGTATAATGTTTAAGTGTATAAGTAAAATAAAATTGCAATAATTAGTTATTTATACTGCTTAATAACCTATAAATAATTAATAATTACTTATTGTGATAGGTTGCTGTAAACAAAATGGATATATATATAATATATCCTTATGGAACACCTAACCTGGCAGCTACACCAAGAATATATATATATATGCGGCCCGCCAATAGCTTTACATTTGTCAATGCGGCTCTCCGCACGAAAAGTTTGCCCACCCCTGGTCTAGGGGAAACAATAGACAAGTCTGTAGCTCAGGCCTATGCTGATCTAGGGGAAACAGTGGATAAGCCTGTAGTTCAAGTATATGGCTGGTCTAGGTAAACAATAGACGAGTCTTTAGTTCAGGTATACGGTTGGTCAGTGGGAAACAATGGACGAGTCTTTAGTTCAGGCATATGGCTGGTCTTGAGAAAACAATGGACGAGTCTTTAGTTCAAGTCTTTGGCTGGTCTTGATAAAACAATGGACGAGTCTGTAGTTCAGGTCTGTGGCTGGTTTAATGTAAACAATGGACAAGTCTTTATTTCAGGTCTTTGGTTGGTCTAGGCAAACAATGAACGAGTCTTTAGTTCATGTCTTTGGCTGGTCTAGGCAAACAATGGAAGAGTCTTTAGTTCAGGTATATGTCTAGTTTAGGGAAAACAATAGACGAGTCTGTAGTTCAGGTCTGTGGATGGTTTAGGGAAACAATAGACGCGTCTATAGTCAAGGCGTTTCATTGCTCTCTATTTTCAGCACAAGTATAAGTGTCACGGATCTAGGGTTATGTTATGGGTTAAAGGTCACAAGTCTCGTTTTCTATCAGCTCGGCAGGCATTCGTCTACACCCGACTGCAACACTGACACAGCTGATCACTGTTCTACACACATTCAAGGCTATACATATATTATGCCCAACTAATCTAACATTCACAATCGTAACACTCCGATGTCAGTCCTTCCATTCCACAAGAGAACAACCGCAGGAAGAAGCCGCGCACAATCAGCTCGAATGTTAGAATCACTCCTCGTGGTTAGTCGTCTTGGGCTACACAATATTTCGACACTTTTTCGTGTGTTAAGCACAATCCTCACCATTATAGGCATTGCAAGGTCAGGTAGACATCACTATAACACTGTCAAAGGTCTACACTGTAGGCAATATCTGCTTCATTCCTAGTACCAATGTCTCCTCAAATGTCTACCTGTTTAACTATTAAAAGAGTGCTTTAAGATAATGTGCTTCTAGAAATTTAGTGTGATCTCAAAATCGCATTTCTTCGCTGTTGTCTAAATTGTCATCTAACTGCTTATCGTACCCCGCGGTCTTGACCCTGAGGAATTAAGGTCGCCTGGCTAGTGCAGTTGTCGCGAACTGTGCAGGTTAGGGTTGTCTTGTTGTCTCCGACAGAAAAGTAAATCCACACCTTACCGAGGGTTCGAATCCACGTCTCCTGAAGTAGACCCCGCCGTTCTGGCCATTGGGCCAGCCGCTGCTGGTTGTCTAAACAATGATCTAATATACACGTCACTGTGCATGTCCACCAGTTGCTGTCATGCGATATCCTGCCCGTCATCTGTTGACTCTGCTAAGCAAGAAGCAAGAAGTGGGAAGAAAACATCAAGAGATGGACAAACAGCAGTCTGACATAATGCACTGTCAGGAATAAAACTAAAGTGTTGGGGATTGACTGTAGCCATCCTTCATTGCGGAGACAGTGTCTGATCTCTACAACGATTCATGTGAAAACAGTATGATGCTCTTTATAAAAATGAAGGACCATCAGTTTTGAAGATGGAAGCTCAGAATTCTCTTAACTTATACCCTAACAGACTACGAGTCCTGACAACATCGACACAGAAATGGTCAATGCCTGGGAAGAAAATAGAATAGACCAGGTCACAAGGTTGCTGCACACATGTTGTACTGCTGGAGATATAACACTCGACTAATACATCTGTTTACTTCAAATTCAAAGAAATCATGCGCCTTTCAGTCCAGCCAATAGCGTGAAATTAACGTAGTGAATCACAACAAATAGAATTGGCTAAGAATGAACATGCAGAGTATTGAATACATCTGATTTAAGATTATTTTAACACATTTACTGCAGCAATCTTTGAATTGAGATTATTTTGACACATAGCTGCAGCAATATTTTATTAAAGATTATCTTCACATTTACCTGAAGCTATATCTGATGTAAGATTATTCTAAGACATAGTAGCAGCAACATCTGATATAAGATTATCTTGATACTTAGCTGCAGCTATATCTGATGTAAAATTATCTTGACACATTGATGCAGCAACATCTGATGTAAGATTATCTTGACACATTGATGCAGCAATATCTGATGTAAGATTATCTATCTTGACACATTGATGAAGCAACTTCTGATGTAAGATTAACTATCTTGACACACTGATGCAGCAACATGTGATGTAAGATTATCTTGACACACAGATGCAGCAATATCTGATGTAAGATTATCTTGACACACTGATGCAGCAACATCTGATGTAAGATTATCTTGACACATTGATGCAGCAATATCTGATGTATGATTATCTTATCTTTACCTACAACACTCAGGCCATGATTGAATATACGTAGACATCTCATCCTCTCACACGGAATCACCTTGCCATGTTTGCCTAAACATAATCGCCTCTCTATCTCACGTGGAATCACCTTGTCATGTTTGCCTACACGTAATCGCCTCACACTCTCATACGGAATCACCTTGCCATGATTGCCTACACGGATTCGTCTCATTCTTTCAGCTGATGGCTCACACTGACCAGCAGTATCACAGCTTGGAGAAGACGATGGTGGACGTGTGCCAGACTTCAATCGTCCACACCTGGCACAAGGCTTACATCACTGCGTGGTTCGTGCTGGTCTTTGCCATACCCATGCTCCTCTTGGCCATCCTCTACTCCCTCATCATTGCCAAGGTGAGCCGGGCTTTGGTCGACCTACATTATCTAATGGCGATGTATGCCAGGGATATCTGTAATCACAAGCCACTGATGTACATGCTCTCTGTCTCTCGCTCTGTCCCCGTGTCTCTCTGTCTCTGTCTCTATCTCTTTCTGTCTCTGCCTCTGTCTCTGTCTTTCTCACTGTCTCTGCCTACATCTGTCGCTGTCTCTCTCTTTCCCTCTGTCTCTTTGTCTCTGTGTCTCTGGCTCCGTTTCTGTCTCTGTCTCTCTCTCTCTGCCTCTCCATCTCTCTCTGTCACTCTGTCTCTCTCTCTCTTTGTCACTCTGTCTCTCTCTGTTTCTCTCTCTATTTCTCTGTCTCTCTCTATCTCTATCTCTCTCATTCTCTCTCTCAGTGTTTCTATGTCTCTCTGTTTCTCTGTCTCTCTCTGTCTCACCCGCTGACTCTCTCTCTCTGTCTATCATCTCTGTCTCTCTCTGTCTCTACCCCTCTTTGCCTCTCACTCTCTCGCTCTCTCTCTCTCTCTCTCTCTCTCTCTCTACATTATCTAATGAGTGTGGGATGTGTGGGTTGGGGGATGGGTGGATGGATGGGGTCATGTATGTGCCTGTGGGTATGTGTGTGGGGGACACACGGATGGATAGGGGATGGGTATGTGGGTGGGGGGGGGGGGTTTGTCTCATAACCTGGTAACATGCATTGTTTGTGCTTTCAACATTCATTTGACAATGTTTTTTCCTATGTGAATTCACTATGCACTGATGAACGAAAGATGAGTGATTGGAAGGGCCGAATGTAAGACGGGCCTGCGTTTCCAATTTGTTACCCTTCGAAAATAAAGTTCGTTCGTTCTCTCTCTCCTCTGTAGGCAGTGGATGACACATTGACACAGATCTATCCCCAGGCAGTTTGCGTGTGTTAAACCATGACCTATATATCCTGGTTTGCCTCTCTATAGACAGCATGTTGTGATACCCACTTTGCACACCCTGCCAGTTGTTGAGCTAGGAGATGGGAGTCCAACAGTCCTTGTAGAGGTGGTATACTGAGCTAGGAGATGGGAGTCCAACAGTCCTTGTAGAGGTGGTATACTGAGCTAGTGAAGATGGGAGTCCAACAGTCCTTGTAGAGGTGGTATACTGAGCTAGGAGATGGAGGTCCAACCAGTCCTTGTAGAGGTGGTATACTGAGCTAGGAGATGGGAGTCCAACAGTCCTTGTAGAGGTGGTATACTGAGCTAGGAGATGGGAGTCCAACAGTCCTTGTAGAGGTGGTATACTGAGCTAGGAGATGGGAGTCCAACAGTCCTTGTAGAGGTGGTATACTGAGCTAGGAGATGGGAGTCCAACATTCCTTGTAGAGGTGGTATACTGAGCTAGGAGATGGGAGTCCAACAGTCCTTGTAGAGGTGGTATACTGAGCTAGGAGATGGTAGTCCAAACAGTCCTTTGTAGAGGTGGTATACTGAGCTAGGAGATGGGAGTCCACCAGTCCTGTAGAGGTGGTATACTGAGCTAGGAGATGGGAGTCCAACAGTCCTTGTAGAGGTGGTATACTGAGCTAGGAGATGGGAGTCCAACAGTCCCTTGTAGAGGTGGTATACTGAGCTAGGAGATGGGAGTCCAACAGTCCTTGTAGAGGTGGTATACTGAGCTAGGAGATGGGAGTCCAACAGTCCTTGTAGAGGTGGTATACTGAGCTAGGAGATGGAGAGTCCAACAGTCCTTGTAGAGGTGGTATACTGAGCTAGGAGATGGGAGTCCAACAGTCCTTGTAGAGGTGGTATACTGAGCTAGGAGATGGTAGTCCAACAGTCCTTGTAGAGGTGGTATACTGAGCTAGGAGATGGGAGTCCAACAGTCCTGTAGAGGTGGTATACTGAGCTAGGAGATGGGAGTCCAACAGTCCTGTAGAGGTGGTATACTGAGCTAGGAGATGGGAGTCCAACAGTCCTTGTAGAGGTGGTATACTGAGCTAGGAGATGGGAGTCCAAACAGTCCTTGTAGAGGTCGGTATACTGAGCTAGGAGATGGGAGTCCAACAGTCCTTGTAGAGGTGGTATACTGAGCTAGGAGATGGGAGTCCAACAGTCCTTGTAGAGGTGGTATACTGAGCTAGGAGATGGGAGTCCAACAGTCCTTGTAGAGGTGGTATACTGAGCTAGGAGATGGGAGTCCAACAGTCCTTGTAGAGGTGGTATACTGAGCTAGGAGATGGGAGTCCAACAGTCCTTGTAGAGGTGGTATACTGAGCTAGGAGATGGGAGTCCAACAGTCCTTGTAGAGGTGGTATACTGAGCTAGGAGATGGGAGTCCAACAGTCCTTGTAGAGGTGGTATACTGAGCTAGGAGATGGGAGTCCAACAGTCCTTGTAGAGGTGGTATAACTGAGCTAGGAGATGGGAGTCCAACAAGTCTTGTAGAGGTGGTATACTGAACTAGGAGATGGGAGTCCAACAGTCCTTGTAGAGGTGGTATACTGAGCTAGGAGATGGGAGTCCAACAGTCCTTGTAGAGGTGGTATACTGAGCTAGGAGATGGGAGTCCAACAGTCCTTGTAGAGGTGGTATACTGAGCTAGGAGATGGGAGTCCAACAGTCCTTGTAGAGGTTGGTATACTGAGCTAGGAGATGGGAGTCCAACAGTCCTTGTAGAGGTGGTATACTGAGCTAGGAGATGGGAGTCCAACAGTCCTTGTAGAGGTGGTATACTGAGCTAGGAGATGGGAGTCCAACAGTCCTTGTAGAGGTGGTATACTGAACTAGGAGATGGGAGTCCAACAGTCCTTGTAGAGGTGGTATACTGAGCTAGGAGATGGGAGTCCAACAGTCCTTGTAGAGGTGGTATACTGAACTAGGAAGATGGGAGTCCAACAGTCCTTGTAGAGGTGGTATACTGAGCTAGGAGATGGGAGTCCAACAGTCCTTGTAGAGGTGAGTAATAAGAGACTGAGCTAGGAGATGGGAGTCCAACAGTCCTTGTAGAGGTGGTATACTGAGCTAGGAGATGGGAGTCCAACAGTCCTTGTAGAGGTGGTATACTGAGCTAGGAGATGGGAGTCAACAGTCCTTGTAGAGGTGGTATACTGAGCTAGGAGATGGGAGTCCAACAGTCCTTGTAGAGGTGGTATACTGAGCTAGGAGATGGGAGTCCAACAGTCCTTGTAGAGGTGGTATACTGAGCTAGGAGATGGGAGTCCAACAGTCCTTGTAGAGGTGGTATACTGAGCTAGGAGATGGGAGTCCAACAGTCCTTGTAGAGGTGGTATACTGAGCTAGGAGATGGGAGTCCAACAGTCCTTGTAGAGGTGGTATTCTGAGGTGGTCGCAGAAAGGTGTCAATACCAACCTTGCCCCGATAGCTGCGAACATTTCAATGGGCCCAGGCAACCGGAGAGACACTGAATAGACACACCGAGTTAAAATTGAGTCTTCCAAAGCACTCATCACCAAATACCCAACCTATCAACCAGCCAACCACTCAACAAACCACCAAATCAAAACCCAACCAACCACCCAAACAAACCACCTAATCAACCACAGAGCCAACAACCCAGCCAACAACCCAACCAATAACCCAACCAATAACGTAACCAATCACACAAATAACTACCCAACCAAACCAACCAATCAAAAACCCAACCAACAACGCAACCAACAACCCAACCAATACCACAAACTAACCTATCTAACAACTCAGCCAACAACCCAACCAACAACCAAGACAACAACCTAACCAATAACTTAACCAACCACGCAAATACCCACTCAACCAACCAACCACCCAACCACTCACTCAACTAACCAACAACCCAACTAAACACTTAACACGCAACCTACCACTTCAACTAATCACTTAGCCAACAACCCAGCCAACCATCCAACCAACTAATAACCCAACCAACCACTCAATCAACCACCCAACAACCTAATCAACCAATGAATCAACCACCCAACCAACTACCCATTTAACCACATAACTACTACCCCAAACAACCACACAAACAAAAATCCAACCAACAACCCAACCAAACAACCACCCAACCAACCATCCAAACAACCACCCAATTAACCACTCAACCAACAACACAAACAACGACCCAATCAACCTATCAACCACTTAACTAACTAGCAACCCAACAAAACACCAATCAACAACCCAAACCACCACCTAACCAAAAGGCCAAGAAGAAATCGTAACCTACCAACCAACCATTGAACCAACTACTTAACCAACAACTGAACTAACCACTCACCCAACCACCAGTCCAACAAACTATCCAACCAACAACCCACACAACCACCCACCCAAGCAACCACCCGACTAACTACACAACCATCGACCCAATCAACCAACTACCCACATAACCGCCCACCCAACCAACAGCACAACCACACGCCCAAGCAACCACCTGACTGACTACACAACCATCGACCCAATCAACCAACTACCCACATAACCACCCACCCAACCAACAGCACAACTACCCACCAAGCAACCACCCGACTAACTACATAACCATCGACCCAATCAACCAACTACCCACATAACCACCCACCCAACCAACAGCACAACCACCCGCCAAGCAACCACCTGACTAACTACACAACTATCGACCCAATCAACTAACTACCCACATAACCACCCACACAACCAACAGCACAACCACCCGCCCAAGCAATCACCTGTTGTTGCTGTTTTTGTTATTGTTGTATGTTAGAAAAATAGATAAGCGAAGTATTATTGCGTACGTATTTGCATAATAATAATGTATTATTGCATACCACATTGTCTTTGTTTGTTAGGCAAGGGATACAAGTATGAATTAATTTATGTCATATTGTTATTTATATTTTGTGATGTTGTTGTAGGGAGAAAGCCACAATGAGATGTATTATAAGATAAATTATTGTTATTATTGCAGGTGAGAAAAGAGACAATGGAGTGTAAACAAATGACGGAAACAGCAAGATCACAGTCGCAACAAAACCGGAAACAACTGGTCGCCATGTTGGTGGGAATCATCATTTTATTCTTTGCATGTCTGCTGCCCTTTCGGATCTTTGCTCTGGTGGACACATTTAGCCCGCCGGGAACCGTCATTAAAATGGGACTTGAACCCTATCTCAACACCATGTACTTCTGCCGCCTGCTCACCTACGTGAATAGCGCTGGCAACGCCATCATTTACAATATCGTCTCAACAAAATTCCGCAGAGCCTTTCAGATAGTTCTCAGATACTACTGCAGATGTTGGAAAAAGAATCGGCTCTTGAACAGGGGCACAATGAATGGGACATACTCACATGGGACCAGGATGACCACCATGTCCCACTACAGCGTGGTGAAGCAAGACAACCAGGACATATCTGATACAGGAGACGCCGTCTGAGTTAACCCCCTTGATTCTACATTTCGGAAGTGCCCTTCCGTTTACGCATGTCTAGATCTACCATTATGGCTGAAAAGTGTATAGTATTGCATATATATATATATATATATATATATATATATATATATATATATATATATATATATATATATATATATATATATATATCAAACATCTGATATTGATATACATAAAGAAACTAAGATGTTCTACGTAAATATAATCGTGTAGATCCAGTCACTCTTACGGCCCAGAGAGATGAGAGAAACGTGTTCGAGCCTGTAACGTTTTCGGTTCTAGGGGACTCTTGCTAGTCAGTTCTATGGCTCCCAACTTCTGTTGTGAAGCAATATTACCGAGACTTCTGGGCACAAACCTCCTCGTTGTCAAGACATGGATTCGTCTGTTAGAGAAATGGCTGCAGACTTTATAGAGTGATTGTAACCAGCTTGAATCAATCATGGGTTATCTATTGATTGCAATGTTTAGCTGTCTTCAGTCATGAACCGACATAAGAGCATTCAGGACATTCCCGTGCGTGCTCCGTTCTCATATTTAACAGCCAGCGAAGAGTCCCACTACTAATGATATCAGCTGCAGTCAGATTATGCGTACCGTCTGGCCTGTCCTCGGAGTGCAGAATGCCTCTTGTGAACTTCCTTGGGGAAACTTATTATCCAGACAACATCACGTGATTCGGTTTGAGGAGTGGTGTAGAGTATGGGTCAACACACACACCACCATAAATATATCTATGTGACAGCCCACAAACATATTCTTGGGAAATAATGCGCCGTTTTTCCCCTGCCTTCCGTGTCAACTTCAAAGATGTGTATGTTATATATATTCATACATACATGGATAGTATTACAGGTTCCAGTGGCAGTTTAACATGCCTGATACATTGAGGGATGTTGGGTTATCATTTTTCAGGCAACATATGTCATTGTTGCATATTTTATCGTGTTCCCAGTAACATATGACATTGTTGATAGTTGATCACGTTCCCAATCAACATGTAACAGTGTTGCATATTTGATCATATCCCAGTAACATTTGACATTCTTGAATATTTGATCACGTTTTTTGTAACATATGACATTGTTGAATATTTCATTGAGTTTCCATTGATATATAACATTGTTGGATATTTGATCGTGTTTCAGTAACATATGACTATTGTTGGATATTTGATCGTGTTTCAGTAACATATGACTATTGTTGGATATTTGATCGTGTTTCAGTAACATATGACTATTGTTGGATATTTGATTGTGTTTCAGTAACATATGATATTGTTGGATATTTGATCACGTTTCTAGTAACAAATGATATTGTTGGATATCAATTGCCTTTATAAGGTCTAAGACATGAGAAAGAGAGAGAAAGAGAGAGAGAGAGAGAGAGAGAGAGAGAGAGAGAGAGAGAGAGAGAGAGAGAGACAGAGAGAGAGACAGAGAGAGAGACAGAGAGAGATGAACTGAATGGCTAAAACTGAATAGTTGAAACTGTATGTTTGAAACTGTATGGTTGAAACTACATGGTTGAAACTGCATGATTGAAACTGTATGATTGAAACTGTATGTTTGAAACTGAATTGTTGAAACTGTATGGTTGAAACTGAATGGTTGAAACAGAATGGTTGAAACAGAATGGCTGAAGGCTGAAACTGAAATGTTGAAACTTAATCGTTGAAACTGAATGGCTGAAACTAAATGGTTGAAACAAGAGTGGCTGACACTGAAGGCTGACACTGAATGGCTGTTGCTCTGTTACTCGTAATTCCTGAGTTAACTGAACATACAATATATAACACAGTGGAACCGATGGGTGCAGCAGGCTATCTCAGTGATGAATTCAGTGGTGTTTTATGTTTTCAGTGTTATGTTTTCACTGCCATCATTTATTATTAATGAAGTCATATGTTGTCTGTGACATTATATGTTTACCGTGATGTCTTATGTTTTCAGTGATGTCTTATTTTTCAGTGATATCATTTGTCTTCTGTGATGTCTTATGTTCCCATTGATGTCTTATGTTTTAAAGATGTCTTATGCCTACCGCGACAAATATGTATTTAACGATGTGTTATGTATTCAACGATGTATATATCGTGTGACTCATACATTTACTGACGTGTACTGTATCTAGTAGCGCATGTGTATCCAGTGACTCATGAAGTATCGAGTGACTCATGAAGTATCCAGTGACTCATGAAGTATCCAGTGACTCATGAAGTATCCAGTGACTCCTGATGTATTCAGTGACTCATGAAGTATCCAGTGACTCATGAAGTATCCAGTGACTCATGAAGTATCCAGTGACTCATGAAGTATCCAGTGACTCATGAAGTATCCAGTGACTCATGAAGTATCCAGTGACTCATGAAGTATCCAGTGACTCATGAAGTATCCAGTGACTCATGAAGTATCCAGTGACTCATAAAGTTTAAATATTGAGCACAACCCACTACTGGCAACGCCGATCGTATTCTGGTATGAACCTAAGGCCTATCCTACGTCAATGTGGAAGAACTAGACTCGAGTTTCGCCCTCATTTGAGCTCGTCAGTAGTGTTCAAATGAGGGCGAAACTCGAGTATAGTTCTTCCACATTGACGTGGATAGGCCTTAAGTTCATACCAGAATGCGATCGGCGTTGCCAGTAGTGGGTTGTGCTCAATATTTAAATTTCAAATCCCGAAACAACCACATAATCGACTCATGAATTATCCAATGACGCACGACGTATCCAATGACTCCTAATATATCCGGTGATTCGTGATGTATTGGGTGACTCCTCATGTATCCAGTAACTCGTGATGTATCCAGTAACTCGTGATGTATCCAGTAACTCGTGATGGATCCAGAGACTCCTGGTGTATCCAGAGACTCATGGTATATCCAAAGACTCTTGGTGTATCCAAAGACTCTTGGTGTATCCAAAGACTCCTGGTGTATCCACTAGGCTCATGGTATATCCAGCGGTGCTTTTGGCTTCAATGAAACGTTATGTGTTCAGCGAGCTGCTGTGTTTATTGTGTCTTCTCTGACCTGTTGTTTGCCCAAAGCCCATGTTTATAAAACGCCTTGATGATGATATTGTTCGTGACATGTTGACACTGATCTGTGTCAGACCCCAGTAACATGGACACCTCTTCAGCTGACACGTGACGGCATACCCGGTTCATACCTACTGTTGTGACAGTTCGTCAGTAACTATTATTTACAACACATTTAATGTGCTATTTAGGGGGATCTGGTGACTGTAATACATCACATTAAGCAGTGTTTCCCAACGTGGGGCACACGCCCCACAGGGGGGCAATTCGATCGTTAAGGGGGGCAATTCGAAAATGGAAGAAATCGGCTGGATATAACAAAACGGGCAGACTTGAGACTGAAGTTAACTAAATTATAACCTGACATAAAATCTCTTTGCTGCAAGCATCAAGCGCCAAGATCTCACTAAATCTAAAAAATTAATTACTAATATTCAAAATAATATAGAAAAATCATTAAAATTATTTTGTACTTGAATTTCAGTTCTCCATTATATGTTTTGAAAATGTACTTACTGTGTTTGCTCAATAATTTCCTAGTGATTTCTTCCTAAAACCTTTCAATCAAGTTTCTTTAGTGAACATTTCAATTTTTGAATATTAAAAATCATGTATATCTTGGGGGGGGGGGGGGGGGGGCATGAGAATTTTAGAAAGGCTTAGGTGGGGCATAGAACAAAAAAGGTTGGGAAACACTGACATTAAGTGTTGTGAAAGTGGCTAACATCCAATACCTCTTAGGTGAGGAGATTCAGTCCGAAGACATCCAACTGTTCCTGAAAGTTGTGATCGCCTACCATGTGTTCTTGGGTAATTAATGTGGTTGTTTTCCTTTACTTTCCGTATACCTTAAGATATGTAAATGCTAGAAATATATTCTTTGGTATTTGTTGTTTTATTCCGTTGAAGCTGCTAATTAATTATATCATCTACATCATGAGTGGTGTTGATAGTCAGTTGTTTTCTCACACTGTAAATTAGACTGTCTCCACACACTTTACAAGATGCCATAGGTTTCACTCACTCTTTTCCAATGTCATCTACATACACACCGCCTTTTATCATGCGTTGCTATTACTCCATTTCCATTGTCACCGCAAACGCTCTTCCAACAACCATGGGTTTCTCAATCTGTCTTTTAAGTGCCACTGTGAGTTGGGAATAGTGCGTGGTAGGGGGTGTATGTGATGTGCGGGTGGGGGATTGCGTGGTGGGGGTTTAGGTTAAGGCATGTGTGGGTGGGTGGAAGTTGTATATGTGGGTGATGGGGTGTGTGTGTGTGTGTGGATTGGGGATGTATGGGTGGTTAGGGAGGTGTGTGTGTGTGGGGGGTGGGGGTGGGGGGGGTGGGTAGGGACATGTCAGTTGGTGGGGATGTGTGTGTATGGTTTGGGGATGTGTGAGTGAATGTGCGATGTGTGGGTTGGTGGGGGATTGTGTGCATGGGTGGGGAATATGTTGTCGATGGGGATGTGGCTAAGGGATGGGTGGTTTGAGGTGTGGGTGGGGAGAGGATGTGTGGGTTAAGATGTGGATGGGCGTGGGATGTGTGGGTTGGTGGGGGAATGTTTGTGGGTGGCGAGTGTGTTTTGGTTAGGGGATCAGGTGAGGGCAGTGTGGGGGGGATGGGTCGGTTGGTGGGGTATGTATGTGTCCTTGGTGTGCGTGTGTGTGGGTAGGTGGGGGTGTTTATGTGTCCCTTGGTGCGCGTGTGTGTGGGTAAGTGGAGTTGTGTGGGTGGGGTGATGTATGGATAGGTGGGAGATGGGCTTCATAAAATGGTAATTAGCCTTGTTTGTGTTTACAACATTCATTTCACAATGTTTATTTTTCTTCCTATGTAAATGTATAATGCTCTTGATGAACGAAAGACGAGTGATTGAAAGTGCCGAATGTAAGACGGGCCTGCGCGCCCAATTTGTGACCCTAATAAAGTTGATTTGATTTGATTTGATTTGTCTTGAAGTAATGGTTTGTATGGTGTCTCAACACACTTTCTGTTTGAAGTAATAGTTTGACCGATGTCTGTTAGACGCTTTCTGCTTGGAGCCATATGTCCCTACGTGCTTTCTTTCTGGATACATGGATTCCTTACACTGAAAAAGACAGTGTACCCACACATGTTTTTCTTCAATTCAAGGTTTATCCTGTGTCACCACACACTTTCCTCCTGAAGTTATGGGTTGTCCGGTGTCACCACACTCGTTCTTCTTGAAGTCATGGGTTGTCCATTGTTATCACACACTTCCTTCTTGAAGTCATTGGTTTTCCGGTTTCACCACATAATTTATTCTTGAAGTCATGGGTTGTCTGGTGTCAACACATAATTTATTCTGGAAGTCATGGTTTCCCGGTGTCACCACACAATTTAAGCTTGAAGTCATGGATTTATATTGCTCTTCTTTTATTGTGACAACACTCTTCTCCAGCAACCATTGATTCCTCACACAGTCTTTGCCATTAAGATCACTGACTTTCTACTACATCTCTTGGGTTTTCCCACTCAGGTGTCACCACACACTTTCTACTTGATCTCTTGGGTTTCCCACTCAGGTGTCACCACACACTTTCTACTTTTCTCGTGGATGTCCCACTCAGGTGTCACCACACACTTTCTACTTATCTCTTGGATATCCCACTCAGGTGTCACCACACACTTTCTACTTATCTCTTGGATGTTCCACTCAGGTGTCACCACACACTTTCTACTTATCTCTTGGATGTCCCACTCAGGTGTCACCACACACTTTCTACAAGATCTCTTGGATATCCCACTCAGGTGTCACCACACACTTTCTACTTATCTCTTGGATTTCCCACTCAGGTGTCACCACACACTTTCTACAAGATCTCTTGGATATCCCACTCAGGTGTCACCACACACTTTCTACTTGATCTCTTGGATGTCCCACTCAGGTGTCACCACACACTTTCTACAAGATCTCTTGGATATCCCACTCAGGTGTCACCACACACTTTCTACTTATCTCTTGGATTTTCCACTCAGGTGTCACCACACACTTTCTACTTATCTCTTGGATATCCCACTCAGGTGCGACCACACACTTTCTGCCTGACAGGATCACCTCCTCGTTAAGAAGCTCATGGTTCACACTGCCACCTGTCGTTCTCCACCTGCATTGATACTCCATGTTTGACCTTGAGCACGTACACCTGGTGTGAACCTGTCACTGATGATTGTCATCAGCGCCATGTGTGGATGTCGTGTCAACATTATGATGTGCTTATTGCCGAATTTGTATTTTGGAAGCCGTGTGTGTTGTGTCCATTTCATTATTTAATATATCGTGTTTACTGGCTATGTGCAGTCTATGATCTGGAAATGACTTTACATTAAAATGCTGTTTGTTTTGTAATGTTCTGGGAACTTGCATCATAACTATCTTTGATGCTCTTTAAATCTGTGACGTGTCTGTACGACCAAGTGTCCTAAAAGCTGTAGAGAAACATATGCCCGCCAATAATCACTATAAGAGGTCTCAACACAAGACAGACCAACAGTATTGATCGACACAGCATTTAGGAAACATTGTATTATTAAGGCTTCAAAGGAAGATGTTTATTGAACCATGCATTATGATCCGCGTGATATGAATCAGGATACTTGTCTCCATCATATACCAAGTACAATTGTAGCAATAGTTTAATACTCTGCCTCCTCACTAAAACGACTGTCCCTGCAGTATCCATTTCTTACTTTTATTTATAGAAAAGAAAGGGTTGGGGTGGTGGAGGGGTGGGGAGGGGGGAGGGTGGTATTACTCAAATAGCGATTCACAACAATGTGCTAAATCTTCTGAATGCCGTGAAAACAGCGCAGAAAGTGGGGGGAAAAAACATACCTGGAAAACTCGGCATTTCATGTTGTTTATGAATCCCAACAATTAAAATTTAGAACTTGGCAACAAATGATCATATCTGTAAGTTTCTCCATTATGTCATTGTAACATAGTTATTATATATTTTTGTACATACTGTTATATATGTCTAAAATAGTGTATGTAAAATTGCATTATAACCTTGCTTTGTTATGGGGCATGTTATCTTATCAACACATGTAGTATTATCTCAGACATGATCTACGTCATTGCTAAACAAGTTGTTATGTTTATTGGCTGTCTTCAATGTTTTGTTGGTATGTTTATTGCCTGTCTTAAATGGTGTGCTGGTATGTCTATTGTCTGTCTTCAAAGTTGTGCTGTTATTTTTATTGTCTGTCTTAAATGTTTTTCGGTTATGCTGATTGTCTGCCTTCAATGTTTTGCTGTTATGTTTATTGTCTGTCTTCCATGTTATGCCGTTTTGTTTATTGTATGTCTTCAATGTTTTGCTGTTTTGTTTGTTGTATGTCTTCAATGTTTTGCTGTTATGTTTATTGTCTGTCTTCCATGTTTTACTGTTTTGTTTTTTGTATGTCTTCCATGTTATGTTGTTTTGTTTATTGTCTGTCTTCAATGTTTTGCTGTTATGTTTATTGCCTGTCTTCCACGTTTTGCTGTTATGTTTATTGTCTGTCTTCAATGTTTTGCTGTTATGTTTATTGTATGTCTTCAATTACTTACTATTATGTTTTTTGTCTGTCTTCAATTATTTACTATGTTTATTGTCTGTCTTCCACGTTTTGCTGTTATGTTTATTGTCTGTCTTCAATGTTTTACTGTTATGATTATTGTCTGTCTTCCACGTTTTGCTGTTATGTTTATTGTCTGTCTTCAATGTTTTACTGTTATGTTTAGTGTATGTCTTCAATGTTTTGCTGTTATGTTTATTGTATGTCTTCATTATTTTGCTGGTATGTTTATTGTATGTCTTCTATGTTTTGCTGTTATGTTTATTGTATGTCTTCAATGTTTCGCTGTTTTTGTTTATTGCCTAACTTCAATAATTTGCTGTTATGCTTATTTTCTAACTTCAATGTTTCGCTGTTATGTTTACTGTCTGTCTTCAATGTTTTGCTGTTATGTTTATTGTCTGTCTTCTATGTTTTGCTGTTATGTTTATTGTCTGTCTTCAATGTTTCGCTGTTTTTGTTTATTGTCTAACTTCAATAATTTGCTGTTATGTTTATTGTCTAACTTCAATGTTTCGCTGTTTTTGTTTGTTGTCTAACTTCAATGTTTTGATGTTGTGTTTACTGTCTGTCTTCAATGTTTTGCTGTTATGTTTATTGTCTAACTTCAATGTTTCGCTGTTTTTGTTTATTGTCTAACTTCAATGTTTTGCTGGTATGTTTATTGTATGTCTTCTATGTTTTGCTGTTATGTTTATTGTATGTCTTCAATGTTTCGCTGTTTTTGTTTATTGTCTGACTTCAATAATTTGCTGTTATGTTTATTGTCTAACTTCAATGTTTTGCTGTTATGTTTATTGTCTGTCTTCAATGTTTTGCTGTTATGTTATTGTCTGCCTTCAATGTTTTGCTGTTATCTTTATTGTCTAACTTCAATGTTTTGCTGTTATGTTTATTGTCTGTCTTCAATGTTTTGCTGTTATGTTTATTGTCTAACTTTAATGTTTTGCTGTTATGTTTACTGTCTGTCTTCAATGTTTTGCTGTTATGTTTATTGTATGTCTTCTATGTTTTGCTGTTATGTTTATTGTATGTCTTCAATGTTTTCGCTGTTTTGTTTATTGTCTAACTTCAATAATTTGCTGTTATGTTTATTTTCTAACTTCAATGTTTCGCTGTTATGTTTACTATCTGTCTTCAATGTTTTGCTGTTATGTTTATTGTCTGTCTTCTATGTTTTGCTGTTATGTTTATTGTCTGTCTTCAATGTTTCGCTGTTTTTGTTTATTGTCTAACTTCAATGTTTCGCTGTTTTTGTTTATTGTCTAACTTCAATGTTTTGATGTTGTGTTTACTGTCTGTCTTCAATGTTTTGCTGTTATGTTTATTGTCTAACTTCAATGTTTCGCTGTTTTTGTTTATTGTCTAACTTCAATGTTTTGCTGGTATGTTTATTGTATGTCTTCTATGTTTTGCTGTTATGTTTATTGTATGTCTTCAATGTGTCGCTGTTTTTGTTTATTGTCTGACTTCAATAATTTGCTGTTATGTTTATTGTCTAACTTCAATGTTTTGCTGTTATGTTTATTGTCTGTCTTCAATGTTTTGCTGTTATGTTATTGTCTGCCTTCAATGTTTTGCTGTTATCTTTATTGTCTAACTTCAATGTTTTTGCTGTTATGTTTATTGTCTGTCTTCAATGTTTTGCTGTTATGTTTATTGTCTAACTTTAATGTTTTGCTGTTATGTTTACTGTCTGTCTTCAATGTTTTGCTGTTATGTTTATTGTATGTCTTCTATGTTTTGCTGTTATGTTTATTGTATGTCTTCAATGTTTCGCTGTTTTTGTTTATTGTCTAACTTCAATAATTTGCTGTTATGTTTATTTTCTAACTTCAATGTTTCGCTGTTATGTTTACTGTCTGTCTTCAATGTTTTGCTGTTATGTTTATTGTCTGTCTTCTATGTTTTGCTGTTATGTTTATTGTCTGTCTTCAATGTTTCGCTGTTTTTGTTTATTGTCTAACTTCAATGTTTCGCTGTTTTTGTTTATTGTCTAACTTCAATGTTTTGATGTTGTGTTTACTGTCTGTCTTCAATGTTTTGCTGTTATGTTTATTGTCTAACTTCAATGTTTCGCTGTTTTTGTTTATTGTCTAACTTCAATGTTTTGCTGGTATGTTTATTGTATGTCTTCTATGTTTTGCTGTTATGTTTATTGTATGTCTTCAATGTTTCGCTGTTTTTGTTTATTGTCTAACTTCAATAATTTGCTGTTATGTTTATTGTCTAACTTCAATGTTTTGCTGTTATGTTTATTGTCTGTCTTCAATGTTTTGCTGTTATGTTTATTTTCTAACTTCAATGTTTCGCTGTTATGTTTACTATCTGTCTTCAATGTTTTGCTGTTATGTTTATTGTCTGTCTTCTATGTTTTGCTGTTATGTTTATTGTCTGTCTTCAATGTTTCGCTGTTTTTGTTTATTGTCTAACTTCAATGTTTCGCTGTTTTTGTTTATTGTCTAACTTCAATGTTTTGATGTTGTGTTTACTGTCTGTCTTCAATGTTTTGCTGTTATGTTTATTGTCTAACTTCAATGTTTCGCTGTTTTTGTTTATTGTCTAACTTAAATGTTTTGCTGGTATGTTTATTGTATGTCTTCTATGTTTTGCTGTTATGTTTATTGTATGTCTTCAATGTTTCGCTGTTTTTGTTTATTGTCTGACTTCAATAATTTGCTGTTATGTTTATTGTCTAACTTCAATGTTTTGCTGTTATGTTTATTGTCTGTCTTCAATGTTTTGCTGTTATGTTTATTGTCTAACTTCAATGTTTTGCTGTTATGTTTACTGTCTGTCTTCAATGTTTTGCTGTTATGTTTATTGTATGTCTTCTATGTTTTGCTGTTATATTTAGTGTATGTCTTCAATGTATCGCTGTTTTTGTTTATTGTCTAACTTCAATAATTTGCTGTTATGTTTATTTTCTAACTTCAATGTTTCGCTGTTATGTTTACTGTCTGTCTTCAATGTTTTACTGTTATGTTTATTGTCTGTCTTCTATGTTTTGCTGTTATGTTTATTGTCTGTTTTCAATGTTTCGCTGTTTTTGTTTATTGTCTAACTTCAATGTTTCGCTGTTTTTGTTTATTGTCTGACTTCAATAATTTGCTGTTATGTTTATTGTCTAACTTCAATGTTTTGCTGTTGTGTTTACTGTCTGTCTTCAATGTTTTGCTGTTATGTTTATTGTCTAACTTCAATGTTTTGCTGTTATGTTTACTGTCTGTCTTCAATGTTTTGCTGTTATGTTTATTGTATGTCTTCTATGTTTTGCTGTTATATTTAGTGTATGTCTTCAATGTATCGCTGTTTTTGTTTATTGTCTAACTTCAATAATTTGCTGTTATGTTTATTTTCTAACTTCAATGTTTCGCTGTTATGTTTACTGTCTGTCTTCAATGTTTTACTGTTATGTTTATTGTCTGTCTTCTATGTTTTGCTGTTATGTTTATTGTCTGTTTTCAATGTTTCGCTGTTTTTGTTTATTGTCTAACTTCAATGTTTCGCTGTTTTTGTTTATTGTCTAACTTCAATGTTTCGCTGTTTTTGTTTATTGTCTAACTTCAATGTTTTGATGTTGTGTTTACTGTCTGTCTTCAATGTTTTGCTGTTATGTTTATTGTCTAACTTCAATGTTTCGCTGTTTTTGTTTATTGTCTAACTTCAATGTTTTGCTGGTATGTTTATTGTATGTCTTCTATGTTTTGCTGTTATGTTTATTGTATGTCTTCAATGTTTCGCTGTTTTTGTTTATTGTCTAACTTCAATGTTTTGCTGGTATGTTTATTGTATGTCTTCAAGGTTTCGCTGTTATGTTTATTGTCTAACTTCAATGTTTTGCTGTTATGTTTATTGTTTTTCTTCAATGTTTTGCTGTTATGTTTATTGTCTAACTTCAATGTTTTGCTGTTATGTTTACTGTCTGTCTTCAATGTTTTGCTGTTATGTTTATTGTCTGCCTTCAATGTTTTGCTGTTATGTTTATTGTCTAACTTCAATGTTTTGCTGTTATGTTTATTGTTTGTCTTCAATGTTTTGCTGTTATGTTTATTGTCTAACTTTAATGTTTTGGTGTTATGTTTACTGTCTGTCTTCAATGTTTTGCTGTTATGTTTATTGTATGTCTTCAATGTTAGGCTGTTATGTTTATTGTCTGTCTTCAATGTTTCGCTGTTTTTGTTTATTGTCTAACTTCAATGGTTCGCTGTTTTTGTTTATTGTCTAACTTCAATGTTTTGCTGTTATGTTTATTGTCTAACTTCAATGTTTCGCAGTTTTTGTTTATTGTCTAACTTCAATGTTTTGCTGTTATGTTTAATGTCTAACTTCAATGTTTTGCTGTTATGTTTATTGTCTAACTTCAATGTTTCGCTGTTTTTGTTTATTGTCTAACTTCAATGTTTTGCTGTTTATGTTTATTGTCTGTCTTCAATGTTTTGCTGTTTTGTTTATTTGCCCGCCTGCCATGTTTTACTGTTACGTTTATCGTCTATCTAAATTGTTGTTGTTATGTCTATTGTCCCTCCGCCATGACGCTTTCAGTGTTCGGTTATTTCTTGAAGATAAACATACAGCAGCAAGTTCATTAATTACATTTCTTTCAAACGCGGTTGTTGGTCTTGAGTTATTAATAAAGGTTATATGAGTGGTTTAAAATGTGTTCTCTTTCCCTCGATGAACTGCAGTTCCTGTTTTCTGACGTATGTGGATATCGATGTGGATATCGATTTTTTTTTGTTTTAACGTGAATGCGGGATAATTCATAGGCATTAGATAACAGCCGATGACACTGATTTGGCAATTTAAACAAATATAGTCAGTACACTTATTTTCAATTGGTAAACTTTATCTAGTCGACATCAATGAACAGAAAATGAAAGAAAGAGGACTGGAGATGTATGGTTAACTTGAATTAAATGAAATAATGAATTAATGGAGATTAAATAGTACACTCTATTATTTAAGAACGGAGATGTGGGTACTGAGACGAATGCTGCTAATTCCATTGGACTGCAGAGTGACTAACAACGGTTGTCTGGAAGAGACTAATGAAACTGGACAATTATATTGTATACAACACTAGGAAACAGAAAAACAATAAAAACAAAAGACTTTCTTCGGTCATGTGATGAGAAGAGAGGTATTGGAGAACATCGTGATCAGTTCTTCACTACTTTAAGCAGTATATAAGGAATACGCTTGAGTTTAAGCGAGCTAACAAACAAGAAAAAAACCAAAAAAAAAACGTCGTGATAGTTGGCAAGAGAAAGAGGAAGAGAAGCAGAGGCACACCAAGAGAAATGATGCTGGGGTAGAGTGAGACAGTGGCATGGAGTAGTAGCATCCCAAATCTGATCCAGAACACCAAAGAACGCAAACTGTTGAGAGACATGCAATCTTGCTCCCGCTGGCAGGGCTCTTGATGATGATGGTGATGATGATGATGATGATGATGATGATAATGGTGGTGATGGTAGTGGTGGTGGCGTGGTGTTGGCGGTGACGATGACGACGACGACGACGACGACGACGATGATGATGATGACGATGATGATGATGATGATGATGATGATGATGATGATGATGATGATGATGATGATGATGATGATGATTTAAGATATCAAATTTGCATATATAAATAAACAAAACATTAAAAAAAAACACGAATCTACTACAATCAATGTGAAAGTAGAGCAACTGGAAAGATATTTGTCGACAAAATACGAATAGGTAGCGTCTCATAACTCTCCAGGCCATGTCTTACAGGACAACAGAAATAGCCAACCACAGTCTTTGCTTACTCGATCCCAGGTGCTTGGCACAGTGGAAAGACCGAGTGATTGTAAGACCAGTAATTGTGATGTTTTACCCAGTGTAACAAACAGCATCACTTCTACCCATAAGAGATCGTTATCACATCTACCCATAATTAAACATTATCACATTTACCCAGAAGCGATCATTGTCACATCTACCCACAAGAGAACATTATCACATCTACCCACAAGAGACCATTATCACATCTACCCATCAAATCAGTCAGAAAGCCACCAAAACCTGCTCAAGATAACTACTACGTTATGGACAGACCAGAACAAGTCATCATAGTGCGCCTCAGAACAGGACACAATAGATTACGCAACCGCATGTAAACAAAATTCAAGATTGGTGAAACAGCCATGTGCACATGTGGATTGACCTCGCAGACAGCAGAGCACATACTCCAAGACTGCCCAAAATATAACATATCTAGGCAAACCTTCTGGCCTAGAGAGACGACAGTGGAAGATAAACTCTATGGACCACTGTGTGAACTGAAAAAGACAGTTAAATTCATACAAGAGACAACATTGTAGATATAGACATATTTCAAGCGAACAAAAGAAGAACAAGAACATCTACCCACAAGAGACCGTTATCACATTTACATACAAGAGACCATTATATCATTATCACATCTGCCCATAATTAAACATTATCACATTTATCCATAAGAGATCATTATCACATCTACCCATAATTAAACATTATCACACCTACCCACAAGATACCATTATCACATCTACCCACAAGAGACCATTATCACATTTACCCACAAGATACCATTATCACATCTACCCACAAGAGAACAGTATCACATCTACCCACAAGAGACCATTATCACCTATACCCACAAGTGACCATTATCACATCTACCCACAAGAGAACAGTATCACATCTACCCACAAGAGAAAGAGGCTACAACCCACAGACAACTTATAACAAACACCAGAAATAGGCTACAACCCACAGACAACTTACAACAAACACCAGAAATAGGCTACAACCCACAGACAACTTACAACAAACACCAGAAAGAGAATACAACCCACAGACAACTTATAACAAACACCAGAAAGAGAATACAACCCACAGACAACTTACAACAAACACCAGAAATAGGCTACAACCCACAGACAACTTACAACAAACACCAGAAATAGGCTACAACCCACAGACAACTTACAACAAACACCAGAAAATAGGCTACAACCCACAGACAACTTACAACAAACACCATAAATAGGCTACAACCCACAGACAACTTACAACAAACACCAGAAAAGGGCTACAACCCACAGACAACTTACAACAAACACCAGAAATAGGCTACAACCCACAGACAACTTATAACAAACACCAGAAATAGGCTACAACCCACAGACAACTTACAACAAACACCAGAAATAGGCTACAACCCACAGACAACTTACAACAAACACCAGAAATAGGCTACAACCCACAGACAACTTACAACAAACACCAGAAATAGGCTACAACCCACAGACAACTTACAACAAACACCAGAAATAGGCTACAACCCACAGACAACTTACAACAAACACCAGAAATAGGCTACAACCCACAGACAACTTACAACAAACACCAGAAAGAGGCTACAACCCACAGACAACTTACAACAAACACCAGAAATAGGCTACAACCCACAGACAACTTATAACAAACACCAGAAATAGGCTACAACCCACAGACAACTTATAACAAACACCATAAAGAGACTACAACCCACAGACAACTTATAACAAACACCAGAAATAGGCTACAACCCACAGACAACTTATAACAAACACCAGAAAGAGACTACAACCCACAGACAACTTACAACAAACACCAGAAATAGGCTACAACCCACAGACAACTTACAACAAACACCAGAAAGAGACTACAACCCACAGACAACTTATAACAAACACCAGAAAGAGACTACAACCCACAGACAACTTACAACAAACACCAGAAAGAGACTACAACCCACAGACAACTTATAACAAACACCAGAAATAGGCTACAACCCACAGACAACTTACAACAAACACCAGAAAGAGACTACAACCCACAGACAACTTACAACAAACACCAGAAAGAGACTACAACCCACAGACAACTTACAACAAACACCAGAAAGAGAATACAACCCACAGACAACTTACAACAAACACCAGAAATAGACTACAACCCACAGACAACTTACAACAAACACCAGAAAGAGACTACAACCCACAGACAACTTACAACAAACACCAGAAAGAGAATACAACCCACAGACAACTTAAACAAACACCAGAAAGAGACTATCAACCCACAGACAACTTACAACAAACACCAGAAATAGACTACAACCCACAGACAACTTATAACAAACACCAGAAAGAGACTACAACCCACAGACAACTTATAACAAACACCAGAAATAGGACTACAACCCACAGACAACTTACAACAAACACCAGAAATAGGACTACAACCCACAGACAACTTATAACAAACACCAGAATAGGCTACAACCCACAGACAACTTACAACAAACACCAGAAATAGGCTACAACCCACAGACAACTTATAACAAACACCAGAAATAGGCTACAACCCACAGACAACTTATAACAAACACCAGAAATAGGCTACAACCCACAGACAACTTACAACAAACACCAGAAATAGACTACAACCCACAGACAACTTACAACAAACACCAGAAATAGGCTACAACCCACAGACAACTTATAACAAACACCAGAAATAGGCTACAACCCACAGACAACTTACAACAAACACCAGAAATAGGCTACAACCCACAGACAACTTACAACAAACACCAGAAAGAGACTACAACCCACAGACAACTTACAACAAACACCAGAAATAGGCTACAACCCACAGACAACTTACAACAAACACCAGAAATAGGCTACAACCCACAGACAACTTACAACAAACACCAGAAATAGGCTACAACCCACAGACAACTTACAACAAACACCAGAAATAGGCTACAACCCACAGACAACTTACAACAAACACCAGAAATAGGCTACAACCCACAGACAACTTACAACAAACACCAGAAAGAGACTACAACCCACAGACAACTTACAACAAACACCAGAAAGAGACTACAACCCACAGACAACTTACAACAAACACCAGAAATAGGCTACAACCCACAGACAACTTACAACAAACACCAGAAATAGACTACAACCCACAGACAACTTACAACAAACACCAGAAAGAGGCTACAACCCACAGACAACTTACAACAAACACCAGAAATAGACTACAACCCACAGACAACTTACAACAAACACCAGAAATAGACTACAACCCACAGACAACTTACAACAAACACCAGAAATAGGCTACAACCCACAGACAACTTACAACAAACACCAGAAATAGGCTACAACCCACAGACAACTTACAACAAACACCAGAAATAGACTACAACCCACAGACAACTTATAACAAACACCAGAAATAGACTACAACCCACAGACAACTTATAACAAACACCAGAAATAGACTACAACCCACAGACAACTTACAACAAACACCAGAAATAGCTACAACCCACAGACAACTTACAACAAACACCAGAAATAGGCTACAACCCACAGACAACTTATCAACAAACACCAGAAATAGGACTACAACCCACAGACAACTTACAACAAACACCAGAAATAGGCTACAACCCACAGACAACTTATAACAAACACCAGAAATAGGCTACAACCCACAGACAACTTACAACAAACACCAGAAATAGGCTACAACCCACAGACAACTTACAACAAACACCAGAAATAGGCTACAACCCACAGACAACTTATAACAAACACCAGAAATAGGCTACAACCCACAGACAACTTACAACAAACACCAGAAATAGGCTACAACCCACAGACAACTTACAACAAACACCAGAAATAGACTACAACCCACAGACAACTTACAACAAACACCAGAAATAGGCTACAACCCACAGACAACTTACTAACAAACACCAGAAATAGGCTACAACCCACAGACAACTTACAACAAACACCAGAAATAGGCTACAACCCACAGACAACTTACAACAAACACCAGAAATAGGCTACAACCCACAGACAACTTACAACAAACACCAGAAATAGGACTACAACCCACAGACAACTTACAACAAACACCAGAAATAGGCTACAACCCACAGACAACTTACAACAAACACCAGAAATAGGCTACAACCCACAGACAACTTACAACAAACACCAGAAATAGGCTACAACCCACAGACAACTTACAACAAACACCAGAAATAGGCTACAACCCACAGACAACTTACAACAAACACCAGAAATAGGCTACAACCCACAGACAACTTACAACAAACACCAGAAATAGGCTACAACCCACAGACAACTTACAACAAACACCAGAAATAGACTACAACCCACAGACAACTTACAACAAACACCAGAAATAGACTACAACCCACAGACAACTTACAACAAACACCAGAAATAGGCTACAACCCACAGACAACTTACAACAAACACCAGAAATAGGACTACAACCCACAGACAACTTACAACAAACACCAGAAATAGACTACAACCCACAGACAACTTACAACAAACACCAGAAATAGGCTACAACCCACAGACAACTTACAACAAACACCAGAAATAGGCTACAACCCACAGACAACTTACAACAAACACCAGAAATAGACTACAACCCACAGACAACTTATAACAAACACCAGAAATAGGCTACAACCCACAGACAACTTACAACAAACACCAGAAATAGGCTACAACCCACAGACAACTTACAACAAACACCAGAAATAGGCTACAACCCACAGACAACTTACAACAAACACCAGAAATAGGCTACAACCCACAGACAACTTACAACAAACACCAGAAATAGGCTACAACCCACAGACAACTTACAACAAACACCAGAAATAGGCTACAACCCACAGACAACTTATAACAAACACCAGAAAGAGACTACAACCCACAGACAACTTACAACAAACACCAGAAATAGGCTACAACCCACAGACAACTTACTAACAAACACCAGAAATAGCTACAACCCACAGACAACTTACAACAAACACCAGAAATAGGCTACAACCCACAGACAACTTACAACAAACACCAGAAATAGACTACAACCCACAGACAACTTACAACAAACACCAGAAATAGACTACAACCCACAGACAACTTATAACAAACACCAGAAATAGACTACAACCCACAGACAACTTACAACAAACACCAGAAATAGGCTACAACCCACAGACAACTTACAACAAACACCAGAAATAGGACTACAACCCACAGACAACTTATAACAAACACCAGAAATAGGCTACAACCCACAGACAACTTACAACAAACACCAGAAATAGACTACAACCCACAGACAACTTATAACAAACACCAGAAATAGGCTACAACCCACAGACAACTTACAACAAACACCAGAAATAGGCTACAACCCACAGACAACTTATAACAAACACCAGAAATAGGCTACAACCCACAGACAACTTATAACAAACACCAGAAATAGGCTACAACCCACAGACAACTTACAACAAACACCAGAAATAGGCTACAACCCACAGACAACTTATAACAAACACCAGAAATAGACTACAACCCACAGACAACTTACAACAAACACCAGAAATAGCTACAACCCACAGACAACTTACAACAAACACCAGAAATAGGACTACAACCCACAGACAACTTACTAACAAACACCAGAAATAGGACTACAACCCACAGACAACTTATAACAAACACCAGAAATAGGCTACAACCCACAGACAACTTATAACAAACACCAGAAATAGGCTACAACCCACAGACAACTTACAACAAACACCAGAAATAGGCTACAACCCACAGACAACTTACTAACAAACACCAGAAATAGGCTACAACCCACAGACAACTTATAACAAACACCAGAAAGAGAATACAACCCACAGACAACTTATAACAAACACCAGAAATAGGCTACAACCCACAGACAACTTATAACAAACACCAGAAATAGGCTACAACCCACAGACAACTTATAACAAACACCAGAAATAGGCTACAACCCACAGACAACTTACAACAAACACCAGAAATAGACTACAACCCACAGACAACTTACAACAAACACCAGAAATAGGCTACAACCCACAGACAACTTATAACAAACACCAGAAATAGGCTACAACCCACAGACAACTTACAACAAACACCAGAAATAGACTACAACCCACAGACAACTTACAACAAACACCAGAAATAGGACTACAACCCACAGACAACTTATAACAAACACCAGAAATAGGACTACAACCCACAGACAACTTATAACAAACACCAGAAATAGGCTACAACCCACAGACAACTTACAACAAACACCAGAAATAGGCTACAACCCACAGACAACTTACAACAAACACCAGAAATAGGCTACAACCCACAGACAACTTACAACAAACACCAGAAATAGGCTACAACCCACAGACAACTTACAACAAACACCAGAAATAGGCTACAACCCACAGACAACTTATAACAAACACCAGAAATAGGATACAACCCACAGACAACTTATAACAAACACCAGAAATAGGCTACAACCCACAGACAACTTACAACAAACACCAGAAATAGGCTACAACCCACAGACAACTTACAACAAACACCAGAAATAGGCTACAACCCACAGACAACTTACAACAACACCAGAAATAGGCTACAACCCACAGACAACTTATAACAAACACCAGAAATAGGCTACAACCCACAGACAACTTACAACAAACACCAGAAATAGGCTACAACCCACAGACAACTTACAACAAACACCAGAAATAGCTACAACCCACAGACAACTTATAACAAACACCAGAAATAGGCTACAACCCACAGACAACTTACAACAAACACCAGAAATAGGCTACAACCCACAGACAACTTACAACAAACACCAGAAATAGGCTACAACCCACAGACAACTTACAACAAACACCAGAAATAGGCTACAACCCACAGACAACTTACAACAAACACAGAAATAGGCTACAACCCACAGACAACTTACAACAAACACCAGAAATAGGCTACAACCCACAGACAACTTACAACAAACACCAGAAATAGGCTACAACCCACAGACAACTTACAACAAACACCAGAAATAGACTACAACCCACAGACAACTTACAACAAACACCAGAAATAGGCTACAACCCACAGACAACTTATAACAAACACCAGAAATAGGCTACAACCCACAGACAACTTATAACAAACACCAGAAAGAGACTACAACCCACAGACAACTTATAACAAACACCAGAAATAGGCTACAACCCACAGACAACTTACAACAAACACCAGAAATAGGCTACAACCCACAGACAACTTACAACAAACACCAGAAATAGGCTACAACCCACAGACAACTTATAACAAACACCAGAAATAGACTACAACCCACAGACAACTTATAACAAACACCAGAAATAGGCTACAACCCACAGACAACTTATAACAAACACCAGAAATAGGCTACAACCCACAGACAACTTACAACAAACACCAGAAATAGGCTACAACCCACAGACAACTTATAACAAACACCAGAAATAGGACTACAACCCACAGACAACTTACAACAAACACCAGAAATAGACTACAACCCACAGACAACTTACAACAAACACCAGAAATAGGCTACAACCCACAGACAACTTATAACAAACACCAGAAATAGGCTACAACCCACAGACAACTTACAACAAACACCAGAAATAGGCTACAACCCACAGACAACTTATAACAAACACCAGAAATAGGCTACAACCCACAGACAACTTACAACAAACACCAGAAATAGGACTACAACCCACAGACAACTTACTAACAAACACCAGAAATAGGCTACAACCCACAGACAACTTATAACAAACACCAGAAATAGGCTACAACCCACAGACAACTTATAACAAACACCAGAAATAGGACTACAACCCACAGACAACTTACAACAAACACCAGAAATAGACTACAACCCACAGACAACTTATAACAAACACCAGAAATAGGCTACAACCCACAGACAACTTACTAACAAACACCAGAAATAGGCTACAACCCACAGACAACTTACAACAAACACCAGAAATAGGCTACAACCCACAGACAACTTATAACAAACACCAGAAAGAGACTACACCCACAGACAACTTACAACAAACACCAGAAATAGGCTACAACCCACAGACAACTTACAACAAACACCAGAAATAGACTACAACCCACAGACAACTTACAACAAACACCAGAAATAGGCTACAACCCACAGACAACTTATAACAAACACCAGAAAGAGACTACAACCCACAGACAACTTACAACAAACACCAGAAATAGGCTACAACCCACAGACAACTTACAACAAACACCAGAAATAGGCTACAACCCACAGACAACTTATAACAAACACCAGAAATAGGCTACAACCCACAGACAACTTACAACAAACACCAGAATAGACTACAACCCACAGACAACTTACAACAAACACCAGAAATAGGCTACAACCCACAGACAACTTACAACAAACACCAGAAAGAGACTACAACCCACAGACAACTTATAACAAACACCAGAAATAGGCTACAACCCACAGACAACTTACAACAAACACCAGAAAGAGACTACAACCCACAGACAACTTACACAAACACCAGAAATAGACTACAACCCACAGACAACTTATAACAAACACCAGAAATAGGACTACAACCCACAGACAACTTACAACAAACACCAGAAATAGACTACAACCCACAGACAACTTACAACAAACACCAGAAAGAGACTACTAACCCACAGACAACTTACAACAAACACCAGAAATAGGACTACAACCCACAGACAACTTACAACAAACACCAGAAATAGACTACAACCCACAGACAACTTACAACAAACACCAGAAATAGACTATAACCCACAGACAACTTACTAACAAACACCAGAAATAGACTACAACCCACAGACAACTTATAACAAACACCAGAAATAGACTACTAACCCACAGACAACTTATAACAAACACCAGAAATAGACTACAACCCACAGACAACTTACTAACTAAACACCAGAAATAGACTATCAACCCACAGACAACTTATAACAAACACCAGAAAGAGACTACAACCCACAGACAACTTATAATAAACACCAGAAATAGACTATAACCCACAGACAACTTATAATAAACACCAGAAATAGACTATAACCCACAGACAACTTATAACAAACACCAGAAAGAGACTATAACCCACAGACAACTTATAATAAACACCAGAAATAGGACTATAACCCACAGACAACTTATAACAAACACAAGAAATAGGCTACAACCCACAGACAACTTACAACAAACACCAGAAATAGGCTACAACCCACAGACAACTTATAACAAACACCAGAAAGAGACTACAACCCACAGACAACTTACAACAAACACCAGAAATAGGCTACAACCCACAGACAACTTATAACAAACACCAGAAATAGGCTACAACCCACAGACAACTTACAACAAACACCAGAAATAGACTACAACCCACAGACAACTTACAACAAACACCAGAAATAGGCTACAACCCACAGACAACTTACTAACAAACACCAGAAATAGGACTACAACCCACAGACAACTTATAACAAACACCAGAAATAGACTACAACCCACAGACAACTTATAACAAACACCAGAAATAGACTACAACCCACAGACAACTTATAACAAACACCAGAAATAGGCTACAACCCACAGACAACTTATAACAAACACCAGAAATAGGCTACAACCCACAGACAACTTATAACAAACACCAGAAATAGACTACAACCCACAGACAACTTACAACAAACACCAGAAATAGACTACAACCCACAGACAACTTATAACAAACACCAGAAATAGGCTACAACCCACAGACAACTTATAATAAACACCAGAAAGAGACTATAACCCACAGACAACTTATAACAAACACCAGAAATAGACTATAACCCACAGACAACTTATAACAAACACCAGAAATAGACTATAACCCACAGACAACTTATAACAAACACCAGAAATAGACTATAACCCACAGACAACTTATAATAAACACCAGAAAGAGGCTACAACCCACAGACAACTTATAACAAACACCAGAAATAGGACTATAACCCACAGACAACTTATAACAAACACAGAAATAGGCTACAACCCACAGACAACTTATAACAAACACCAGAAATAGGACTACAACCCACAGACAACTTATAACAAACACCAGAAATAGGCTACAACCCACAGACAACTTATAACAAACACCAGAAAGAGACTAAACCCACAGACAACTTATAACAAACACAAGAAATAGGCTACAACCCACAGACAACTTACAACAAACACCAGAAAGAGACTATAACCCACAGACAACTTATAATAAACACCAGAAATAGACTACAACCCACAGACAACTTATAATAAACACCAGAAATAGACTACAACCCACAGACAACTTACAACAAACACCAGAAATAGGACTACAACCCACAGACAACTTATAACAAACACCAGAAAGAGACTACAACCCACAGACAACTTATAACAAACACCAGAAATAGGCTACAACCCACAGACAACTTATAACAAACACCAGAAAGAGACTATAACCCACAGACAACTTATAACAAACACCAGAAATAGACTATAACCCACAGACAACTTATAACAAACACCAGAAAGAGGCTTACAACCCACAGACAACTTATAACAAACACCAGAAATAGGCTACAACCCACAGACAACTTATAACAAACACCAGAAAGAGACTATAACCCACAGACAACTTACAACAAACACCAGAAATAGGCTACAACCCACAGACAACTTATAACAAACACCAGAAATAGGCTATAACCCACAGACAACTTACAACAAACACCAGAAATAGGCTACAACCCACAGACAACTTATAACAAACACCAGAAATAGGCTATAACCCACAGACAACTTACAACAAACACCAGAAATAGGCTACAACCCACAGACAACTTATAACAAACACCAGAAATAGGCTACAACCCACAGACAACTTATAACAAACACCAGAAATAGGACTATCAACCCACAGACAACTTATAACAAACACCAGAAATAGGCTACAACCCACAGACAACTTATAACAAACACCAGAAAGAGGCTACAACCCACAGACAACTTATAATAAACACCAGAAAGAGACTATAACCCACAGACAACTTATAATAAACACCAGAAAGAGACTATAACCCACAGACAACTTATAATAAACACCAGAAAGAGACTATAACCCACAGACAACTTATAACAAACACCAGAAAGAGACTATAACCCACAGACAACTTATAATAAACACCAGAAAGAGGCTTACAACCCACAGACAACTTATAACAAACACCAGAAAGAGACTATAACCCACAGACAACTTATAATAAACACCAGAAAGAGACTATAACCCACAGACAACTTACAACAAACACCAGAAATAGGCTACAACCCACAGACAACTTATAACAAACACCAGAAATAGGCTACAACCCACAGACAACTTATAACAAACACCAGAAATAGGCTACAACCCACAGACAACTTATAACAAACACCAGAAATAGGCTACAACCCACAGACAACTTATAACAAACACCAGAAATAGGCTACAACCCACAGACAACTTACAACAAACACCAGAAATAGGACTACAACCCACAGACAACTTATAACAAACACCAGAAATAGACTACAACCCACAGACAACTTACTAACAAACACCAGAAAGAGGCTACAACCCACAGACAACTTATAACAAACACCAGAAATAGGACTACAACCCACAGACAACTTATAACAAACACCAGAAATAGGCTACAACCCACAGACAACTTATAAACAAACACCAGAAATAGGACTACAACCCACAGACAACTTATAACAAACACCAGAAATAGGCTACAACCCACAGACAACTTATAACAAACACCAGAAATAGGCTACAACCCACAGACAACTTATAACAAACACCAGAAATAGGACTACAACCCACAGACAACTTATAACAAACACCAGAAATAGACTATAACCCACAGACAACTTATAACAAACACCAGAAAGAGGCTACAACCCACAGACAACTTATAACAAACACCAGAAAGAGGCTACAACCCACAGACAACTTATAACAAACACCAGAAATAGACTACAACCCACAGACAACTTATAACAAACACAAGAAATAGACTATAACCCACAGACAACTTATAACAAACACCAGAAATAGACTATAACCCACAGACAACTTATAACAAACACCAGAAATAGACTATAACCCACAGACAACTTATAACAAACACCAGAAAGAGGCTACAACCCACAGACAACTTATAACAAACACCAGAAATAGACTATAACCCACAGACAACTTATAACAAACACAAGAAATAGGCTATAACCCACAGACAACTTATAACAAACACCAGAAAGAGGCTACAACCCACAGACAACTTATAACAAACACCAGAAATAGGCTATAACCCACAGACAACTTATAACAAACACAAGAAATAGGCTATAACCCACAGACAACTTATAACAAACACCAGAAAGAGGCTTCAACCCACAGACAACTTATAACAAACACCAGAAATAGGCTACAACCCACAGACAACTTATAACAAACACCAGAAATAGACTATAACCCACAGACAACTTATAACAAACATCAGAAATAGGCTACAACCCACAGACAACTTATAATAAACACCAGAAATAGGCTACAACCCACAGACAACTTACAACAAACACCAGAAATAGGCTATAACCCACAGACAACTTATAACAAACACCAGAAATAGGCTACAACCCACAGACAACTTATAACAAACATCAGAAATAGACTATAACCCACAGACAACTTATAACAAACATCAGAAATATGCTACAACCCACAGACAACTTATAACAAACATCAGAAATAGGCTACAACCCACAGACAACTTATAACAAACACCAGAAATAGACTATAACCCACAGACAACTTATAACAAACATCAGAAATAGGCTACAACCCACAGACAACTTATAACAAACACCAGAAATAGACTATAACCCACAGACAACTTATAACAAACACCAGAAATAGGCTATAACCCACAGACAACTTATAACAAACACCAGAAATAGGCTACAACCCACAGACAACTTATAACAAACACCAGAAATAGGCTACAACCCACAGACAACTTATAACAAACACCAGAAATAGACTATAACCCACAGACAACTTATAACAAACACCAGAAATAGACTATAACCCACAGACAACTTATAACAAACACCAGAAAGAGACTATAACCCACAGACAACTTATAACAAACACCAGAAATAGACTATAACCCACAGACAACTTATAACAAACACCAGAAATAGACTATAACCCACAGACAACTTATAACAAACACCAGAAATAGACTATAACCCACAGACAACTTATAACAAACACCAGAAATAGGCTACAACCCACAGACAACTTATAACAAACACCAGAAATAGACTATAACCCACAGACAACTTATAATAAACACCAGAAATAGACTATAACCCACAGACAACTTATAACAAACACCAGAAATAGACTATAACCCACAGACAACTTATAACAAACACCAGAAATAGACTATAACCCACAGACAACTTATAACAAACACCAGAAATAGACTATAACCCACAGACAACTTATAACAAACACCAGAAATAGACTATAACCCACAGACAACTTATAACAAACACCATAAATAGACTATAACCCACAGACAACTTATAATAAACACCAGAAATAGACTATAACCCACAGACAACTTATAACAAACACCAGAAATAGACTATAACCCACAGACAACTTATAACAAACACCAGAAATAGACTATAACCCACAGACAACTTATAACAAACACCAGAAATAGACTATAACCCACAGACAACTTATAACAAACACCAGAAATAGGCTACAACCCACAGACAACTTATAACAAACACCAGAAATAGACTATAACCCACAGACAACTTATAACAAACACCAGAAATAGACTATAACCCACAGACAACTTATAACAAACACCAGAAATAGACTATAACCCACAGACAACTTATAACAAATGTGACAAGACCGCCGGGGCTTGGACTGGTTTGCCACGATAGATATTATCCCCAGCCTTTGCTCCAACCACCTCAATAGCACTCTACATCTACCAGGCCCCACATAAGCCGGGACAGCTGGACCTCCCCTCCCTCACCTAGGGTTCCAAACCCCAAGGGGGCTCGGACCAGACACCAGTCATATCACTGCACAAAGTCATAGCTAAGAGAACAAAATTTTAATTCTGAACTAAGTCAACCACAACACAGAGAAGGATGGCTGAAAGCCAGACTAGAAGAACTATGTACAAGATCAAAGATGCCGATGAGTATTCTTCATCATGGAGGCGGACGATAGCTCGTGCGGTTGTCCAGTCGTGGTAGCGACTCACCCAGACTCCTCCAGTGGACTGGAACTCCAAGGTCTGCTGCCTCTCCAAAGTTCCCTCTTCACACAGAGAACCAATCACGGGCTGATCAAGCGCAGCACCACTGCCGGACTGACACTGCACCGATGAACAAGGATCCTTCCTTGCTGTCGTACTATATCACCCGTCACACACCTGATGAAGTCTGGGCCGACCCTAGAACATTAGCGGTCTCCCACTTGCAGAAAAAGTACTTGTAGCACCATATCAAAATACACAAGAGCCTGGTCACTCTTCTATCTCATAAGTGACCCACACATTGATATGTCACCTACACAATGAGCGGTTGCTCCACATGAACACACAATGTCACTGGCAAAGTCTATCAGGTGACTAAACACTTCACCTTATTTCCATGTCCTTGGACAAATAGATCTTCACACAGTCTCATGTAACTACCCTGATCGATGGGTATAAATCACAACCTAGCATACACTGTCAACAGTTCACCACGTTGGACTGAGGTAGCTCACTACCTTAACAAACATGTCCCTCTGGTGTTCCCACCAATGATGTAATCGATGTCTTAGGTCACTGGACCACATATTGGCTTCATAAAGGTAACCAATGTAGAAACACTATTTAAGCATCAAATTATACATGGTGTCCCATAACCCAACCGGGCCAGAAGCATATAACAGGTCATGGTGACCGGTAACACTGATCACCCTGCTCAACTGGAAAGTTTACGACCTTACAATCACCAAGGTTTACACTGAGTATGAATTTCACCAGTGCTTCACTGGCTAGAATCATCAGACGTTTCAGTGTTGGATCCTCTCAGGATCGGATGCCACTCGTCGGACTCTTGACGGAGGTCCTAACCTAGACCTACCGACTTATTCAGCACTCAACTCCTTCCAACATTGATCTCGCAGAATCAGACGACCACTCCCAGTATGGCCTCAATCAACTTCAGGATAGGCACTGGAATGAGTGGGCCCATAGAACTCATGGTGAAGCTCTTTAATCTTCTTCAGTATAGTAATAACAGATCCTGAAACACGGAGAGGTTGGTGTGAGTACTCAACTACAACAAAGACTACCAGCATCTCCACGATGTCACCTGCCTCTCAGACATTCCTCATGTCTGCCAACATGAGTATGAAATCATCACATCATAGATCTACTTAGTCACTATAATATATAGGCATAATGATGGTAGAAAAGCAATAGCACCCCTGTTCAGTCAAGTAACACTTCTGGGCTACAAATAACCCCTAGCACCAGAGTCGACTGTATGACTCTGTCAAGCATCCTTCGCCTGGTGCCAGTCCAATCCTGTTTCATCTTCCATCATCAATCAACATATACACCTACTTCCCTTTCAGTGTAGTGATTACTGTATCGAGAAGGTGTCCAGCCGGACATCTCCTTCCTGACAGACTCATCAATTCATCAATCCCTTAACCCATGGACTGATCAATTACACACATTAATAACTATATGACCATAATGAATTATACTCCTGATAATTCATTACTATAGCATTAACCAAGGAGAACTCATGAATTGTTACATTTAAATAACAAACACATTTCACAGCCATAGTGTCAGTTCTGGGATCCCTGCCCCAGATCCTGAGTTGCCCTTTTATTCACTGACTATCTTCCAGGTCAGTCATACCTGTGCCGGTCGAGCACAGCTGTGGTGGCCATCCACCAATACACTTTCCCACAGCTACTGTGGGTCCCGTGTACCTTGTCCCGTGACGACTTAAGTCACGTCATCCAATGTAGCAAACCTCCAGACTCCACTACCAAACTCTGGCTCCACCTTTTTTTGGGGGGGCGGATTATTCCCCTCATATACTACTACTTCACGGCAGTACTCCAAGTACTCCATGAACCGAGTCAGGGTTCCAGAAGAGTAGAATATTAGAGACAGAAACGGTTAGGTTCAAACCTCGATCTATCTAGACACCACGGCCTCGAATTACGGAGTGCCGCATCACCCTCGATCGGGTATGTTCACTCATCGGATCTGCACGATCGCATTGGGTCGGACCTGTAACCTATCGGGTTGGGCGTACCGGCCTACCTCCCTGTCGGCTGCCTAGACAAACGTATGATGGAACACGCACGGTCATTCTAGCGGACGGACATGACAACAAGCAGTAACAATAGTATCATGAATACTTCCTATCAACTGTTATCCTACCGATGCAACACCATTCTGCTTACGCGGAATAACACTGCTATCTGCACATAGCAAATACACCACGGCTGATCTCACCTTGATTCCTCGAAAAATCACCATCAATGATAGAACAATTAAGTTACATTTCTAATGTCACGAAGCACATTACACATCTCTAATCATAAGCTCTACCTTATTATTTACAGCGTCTAGCATGTTGATGTAATGACTGACAAACTTTCGCCTTGCCTGCGTAATTAATAAACCAAACACGTAACTGCTACACACTTTGTAAAGCACATCGTTCGGCCTATTTTATTTACACACCACTCGCTGTGGAATACGGCTTGCTCCGTCAGGTAACACATTACGTCGCTGATCGATAAAGGCTACTTAATTATGCAGACAGCCAGCTGTAACTTGTAACGCTACGCGACGACTCATTTTCGACGGCAATTAATTCGTTCGGGGAGGTCGGCCCGGCATACAGACAACAGTTAAACAATAGAATAAGTATTCAACTAACCTGTGATTGAACAATCACAAACTTGACTGCAGATGTCCGCTCTGGCCGCGAATATTGACATCAAAATTACAGCAGCCTGTTGGCTGTGATCTGTCTACGCTGAGGTTCGGCTGGCGACTGACCACGACTAACTCAGTGCGCCTTCAACCTGCCTACACGGGCTGCGTGAATTCTCTGATTCATGGAGAAAACCAGAGTCACGATAAGTTCCCCTAACCCGTGCTGCATGAAGCACTCGTGAACCTAGAGATCTCGACCATGTACGCACTTGGGGGAACATTCTAGATTTATCTATAAATAACTAGTAAAGCTCCGCCCCGCACTACTTTACTAGGGAAATCCCCTATTAGTTGGCATTAAATTCAAGGGAGACCAACGCATCGCACTCCCTTCAAAGGGCTATTATGCGGAGATCTGCCGATATGTAGGCGTTTCGTCACAACAAACACCAGAAAGAGAATACAACCCACAGACAACTTATAACAAACACTAGAAAAAAGCTACAACCCACAGACAACTTATAACAAACACCAGAAAGAGACTATAACCCACAGACAACTTATAACAAACACCAGAAATAGGCTACAACCCACAGACAACTTAAAACAAACACCAGAAAGAGACTATAACCCACAGACAACTTATAACAAACACCAGAAAGAGACTATAACCCACAGACAACTTATAACAAACACCAGAAATAGGCTACAACCCACAGACAACTTAAAACAAACACCAGAAAGAGACTATAACCCACAGACAACTTATAACAAACACCAGAAAGAGACTATAACCCACAGACAACTTACAACAAACACCAGAAATAGGCTACAACCCACAGAAAACTTACAACAAACACCAGAAATAGGCTACAACCCACAGACAACTTACAACAAACACCAGAAAAAGGCTACAACCCACAGACAACTTACAACAAACACCAGAAATAGGCTACAACCCACAGAAAACTTACAACAAACACCAGAAAGAGGCTATAACCCACAGACAACTTACAACAAACACCAGAAAAAGGCTACAACCCACAGACAACTTACAACAAACACCAGAAAAAGGGAGACAATCTGTTTTGGCCAGATTGTGAGAAGACAAATAGTGGAATGTGAGAAATGTCAAGTTATTTAGCAATCTAGCTATTCTTACCTCAGCAATGGCTATGATACTAAATGCTTTTAATATAGTATTCGATTATTCCCCCTTTCCCCACATCTGACAATGGTAACTGACCTATTTTTATCATTGCTAGTTTTAAAAGATAACAAAGGTATGTAGTCGACCGGACTTAGCAGCAAAGATTGTCCTAGCCATCACACAGTTATACACAAGAGATTATCCTATCCATCACACAGTTATACACAAGAGATTATCCTAGCCATCACACAGTTATACACAAGAGATTATCCTAGCCATCACACAGTTATACACAAGAGATTTTCCTAGCCACCACACAGTTATACACAAGAGATTGTCCTAGCCACCACACAGTTATACACAAGAGATTATCCTAGCCATCACACAGTTATACACAAGAGATTGTCCTAGCCACCACACAGTTATACACAAGAGATGTCCTAGCCACCACACAGTTATACACAAGAGATTGTCCTAGCCACCACACAGTTATACACAAGAGATGTTCCTAGCCACCACACAGTTATACACAAGAGATTGTTCTATCCATCACACAGTTATACACAAGAGATTGTCCTAGCCACCACACAGTTATACACAAGAGATTATCCTATCCATCACACAGTTATACACAAGAGATTGTCCTAGCCACCACACAGTTATACACAAGAGATTATCCTATCCATCCACACAGTTATACACAAGGGATTGTCCTAGCCACCACACAGTTATACACAAGAGATTGTCCTAGCCACCACACAGTTATACACAAGAGATTGTCCTAGCCACCACACAGTTATACACAAGAGATTGTCCTAGCCACCACACAGTTATACACAAGAGATTGTCCTAGCCACCACACAGTTATACACAAGAGATTGTTCTAGCCACCACACAGTTATACACAAGAGATTGTCCTAGCCACCACACAGTTATACACAAGAGATTGTCCTAGCCACCACACAGTTATACACAAGAGATTGTCCTAGCCACCACACAGTTATACACAAGAGATTATCCTATCCATCACACAGTTATACACAAGAGATTGTCCTAGCCACCACACAGTTATACACAAGAGATTGTCCTAGCCACCACACAGTTATACACAAGAGATTGTCCTAGCCACCACACAGTTATACACAAGAGATTGTCCTAGCCACCACACAGTTATACACAAGAGATTGTCCTAGCCACCACACAGTTATACACAAGAGATTGTCCTAGCCACCACACAGTTATACACAAGAGATTGTCCTAGCCACCACACAGTTATACACAAGAGATTGTCCTAGCCACCACACAGTTATACACAAGAGATTGTCCTAGCCACCACACAGTTATACACAAGAGATTGTCCTAGCCACCACACAGTTATACACAAGAGATTGTCCTAGCCACCACACAGTTATACACAAGAGATTGTCCTAGCCACCACACAGTTATACACAAGAGATTGTCCTAGCCACCACACAGTTATACACAAGAGATTGTCCTAGCCACCACACAGTTATACACAAGAGATTGTCCTAGCCACCACACAGTTATACACAAGAGATTGTCCTAGCCACCACACAGTTATACACAAGAGATTGTCCTAGCCACCACACAGTTATACACAAGAGATTGTCCTAGCCACCACACAGTTATACACAAGAGATTGTCCTAGCCACCACACAGTTATACACAAGAGATTGTCCTAGCCACCACACAGTTATACACAAGAGATTGTCCTAGCCACCACACAGTTATACACAAGAGATTGTCCTAGCCACCACACAGTTATACACAAGAGATTGTCCTAGCCACCACACAGTTATACACAAGAGATTGTCCTAGCCACCACACAGTTATACACAAGAGATTGTCCTAGCCACCACACAGTTATACACAAGAGATTGTCCTAGCCACCACACAGTTATACACAAGAGATTGTCCTAGCCACCACACAGTTATACACAAGAGATTGTCCTAGCCACCACACAGTTATACACAAGAGATTGTCCTAGCCACCACACAGTTATACACAAGAGATTGTCCTAGCCACCACACAGTTATACACAAGAGATTGTCCTAGCCACCACACAGTTATACACAAGAGATTGTCCTAGCCACCACACAGTTATACACAAGAGATTGTTCTAGCCACCACACAGTTATACACAAGAGATTGTTCTAGCCATCACACAGTTATACACAAGAGATTGTTCTATCCATCACACAGTTATACACAAGAGATTATCCTATCCATCACACAGTTATACACAAGAGATTGTCCTAGACACCATACAGTTATACACAAGATATTTTCCTAGCCACCACAATCAATCAATCAATCAGGTGCCGTCTCCGCAATGAAGGTTGGCTGCAATGGATCTCCAACACTGTCTGTCTTCGCCTTGACTGTACATTCTGCCAGGCTGATGTTCGTCCATCTCTTGATGTTATCCTTCCACTTGTATCGTTGTCTACCTTCTTGCTCGCTTGCCCTCAACCTTGCCCTCCAGTTTGGTTTCTATAAGAGTATCATGTCTTTTAACGTGACCAAAATATTTCACTTGTCTCTTCTTTATTTCTCTCATCAACTCTCTCTTCATTCCCAGTTTTTCTAGGACCTCTGCTTTTGATTGATTTTGTTTCCGTGAAAAACCACCTGTTCATCTGTATATCCACATCTCCCGGGCTTCTATGCGACTTTCTAGTTGCCTGTTCAATGTCCAGGCTTCCGAGCCATACAGTAGCGTTGAATATACGTAGCATTTGACAATTCTCATTTTTAATGCGTTATTAATCTCTCTAGGTATTACTATTAATTTCATGCCGTTGAAAGTATTTTTGGCCATTGCTATTCTCTTTTTGGTTTCCATTTCACTTCTGCCATCATCTGTTATTATATGTCCAAGATAAGAGAAACTTGTTACTTGTTCTAGTATCTGCCCGTTTACTGTGATGTTCATTGATGACCTAGCCTTTTCACTGCTAATTATCGTAGTTTTTTTTTTTTTTTGTTGATGTAAATATCTAAGCCACATTCTGCACTGTGCCTGTTTACTACTTCCACTAGATGCCGCCACACATTTATACATAAGAGGCTGCTAAGTTATCATCTCAAGGATCTTGCACTGTAGGGATATCTGGCAATTAATTGACGGACAAAGAAGCTAACACAATGGCTAACTGAATCATACCAAAATTGGTATGAATATGAGTAAAGATGACTTTAAATCAGAGTTTAAATACGTATAACAGGGGAGTGGACTAAAATGTGTGGTCACAGCTTGATGGGAAGACATGCTGACACACTGTTCAGTGCTCCAATAAGGGGAGTGGACTACAATGTGTGGTCACAGCTTGATGGGAAGACATGCTGACACACTGTTCAGTGCTCCAATAAGGGGAGTGGACTACAATGTGTGGTCACAGCTTGATGGGAAGACATGCTGACACACTGTTCAG
>JACEFZ010027494.1:357500-545000 GCA_014155875.1 Cepaea nemoralis
GACAACGCTGTCAACACCAGCATCTTTCAGCTGTATGTTGATTTCTTGGCAAGATTACGCTCAGTAGTTTGCCATTGCTTTCTGAGCGGCCGGCTTAGATACCCCGTAAGTCACCGATGCGATTCGAACCACTGCTGATTCTCACCGTCATCACGTCACCGACGAGAGTATACGAGATTACGGAGAAAAGTCATAACCTCTAAGCCACGAAGCCGGCTTAAAGTAATTAGTTGAACACGTGACAGGCGCTAGCACATCACCCATCACGTGACAGATACGTCACCTGGAACTGTCTCAAGTTTGCACCAGGCTCCTCCCTACCCCCCCCCCCCCCCTAACCCCACATCAGCTAGAGCATTCATGCAACTTGCCCGCCATTACCGTAATGACACCATGCATTTTACCAATTGTTACAGAGAAAGACAAGAAGACTGGAAAGAAAACTCCGAAAGGTAAAAAGACAAAGAAAGCAGCTGGGAAGCCGCGCAGACCTGCCAGTAAATCCAAGGGCAAACGAAGACCCAGAACTAACCCAGAGCTTGACTCTGACCAGATGGTGGCCGGACTGCCGTATGACGACAGGTCCTCTCGTCGGCGAGGAAGCTCTTACAGCTCCACTGATTCTGATTACAGGACCAAGCCGGGTAAGAGATTTTGACAAGTTAGTTGCATCTCCTTTACAGGATGTTGCAGTCAACCCCATCATTTTGTAGCTTTTTGTGATTTCTGGGCAAATTTACGTTTAGTAGTTTGCCATTGTGTTTGAACGACCGGCGCTGATATCTTTGTCTGGGTAAACAACGCAACGCGGTCTGCTGCCAAATCACCAGCAGCTGTGTTTCGACGACCGTATGCGGGATTACCAACCGTTTCGCCACGGAGATGGCGGGTAAGAGAGGGATGGCATACATATGGAAGTTGGGGGGGGGGGGGGGTTGCTGACTTAACAGTAGTCAACTTTCAGATATGAATTCTGTTGTAACATAGCCCACGCCCCTCTGTAGTTATAGTGTAATTGATTACTAGATGCTGTGTAATTCAGCTGTAAAATATTCGTCGATATTCTGTAAAACTAGTGTCAATGATTATTAGATCCTCTGTAAAACTAGTGTCAATGATTATTAGATCCTCTGTAAAACTAGTGTCAATGATAATTAGATCCTCTGTAAATCTAGTGTTAATGATTATCAGATCCTCTGTAAATCTAGTGTCAATGATTATTAGATCGTCTGTAAATCTAGTGTCAATGATTATTAGATCCTCTGTAAAACTAGTGTCAATGATTATTAGATCCTCTGTAAATCTAGTGTCAATGATTATTAGATCCTCTGTAAAACTAGTGTCAATGATTATTAGATCCTCTGTAAAACTAGTGTCAATGATAATTAGATCCTCTGTAAATCTAGTGTCAATGATTATTAGATCCTCTGTAAATCTAGTGTCAATGATTATTAGATCCTCTGTAAAACTAGTGTCAATGATTATTAGATCCTCTGTAAAACTAGTGTCAATGATAATTAGATCCTCTGTAAATCTAGTGTCAATGATTATTAGATCCTCTGTAAATCTAGTGTCAATGATTATTAGATCCTCTGTAAAACTAGTGTCAATGATTATTAGATCCTCTGTAAATCTAGTGTCAATGATTATTAGATCCTCTGTAAAACTAGTGTCAATGATTATTAGATCCTCTGTAAAACTAGTGTCAATGATATTAGATCCTCTGTAAATCTAGTGTCAATGATTATTAGATCCTCTGTAAAATCTAGTGTCAATGATTATTAGATCCTCTGTAAAACTACTGTCAATGATTATTAGATCCTCTGTAAATCTAGTGTCAATGATTATTAGATCCTCTGTAAATCTAGTGTCAATGATTATTAGATCCTCTGTAAAATCTAGTGTCAATGATAATTAGATCCTCTGTAAATCTAGTGTCAATGATTATTAGATCCTCTGTAAATCTAGTGTCAATGATTATTAGATCCTCTGTAAAACTAGTGTCAATGATTATTAGATCCTCTGTAAATCTAGTGTCAATGATTATTAGATCCTCTGTAAAACTAGTGTCAATGATTATTAGATCCTTTGTAATTCTATGCCTGCTCCGTGGCGATGGAGTTTCGGACGCAGTTCGTGATCCCGTATACCCTCGTTTGTAACAGCTATGCGCGTTTTGGCAGCAGACCGCGTTGCGTTGGTAAACTGCTGAACGTACATTTGCCAAGAAATCACTACAGCGAAAAATGCTGGTGTTGACTGCAACATCCTGATAAGGATATGCAACTAACTTTTAACTGCAATTCTATTGTAACAAAATTCTAGGATTCGGTATAATTATATAATACGAGATTCGTCGATATTCTATCATTCTATTATAATAGATATACCAATTCTCTGTAATTATAATGTAACACATTCGTCGATTCTTGGTCATGTATACATATAGTTTAAATAATGGACAGTTGTGGCACGAGTGGGAACCGAGCATAGGCCCTGTCCAGGGACTGACTTAGTTACACTGCCAGGGTCGTGCAGGTGTACTAGGCCAGAAGTGAAATCAGAGGTCTATAGGCGGCTAGATCGCCCATAATTCGAGTACTCACTGAGGATCCTGGGCATATCATGGGTCGAAGAACCACTACTCGTATCACAGTTCAACAAGCAGATAGAATCACAACACTCAGATGCTTAAACCAGCATACAGTTGTCGATTGTTTGTGTTTTAGTGTATGTCAGTGTGAGGGAACGTTGGTATGTCACCAGCATACAGTTGTCGATTGTTTGTGTTTTAGTGTATGTCTGTGTGAGGGAACGTTGGTATGTCACCAGCATACAGTTGTCGATTGTTTGTGTTTTAGTGTATGTCAGTGTGAGGGAACGTTGGTATGTCACCATCATACAGTTGTCGATTGTTTGTGTTTTAGTGTCTGCTAGCGTGAGGGAACGATGGTATGTCACCAGCATTCAGCTGTCGATTGCTTGTGTTTTAGTGTCTGCCAGCGTGAGGGAAAGTTTGTATGTCACCAGCATACAGTTGTCGATTGTTTGTGTTTTAGTGTCTGCCAGCTTGAGGGAAAGTTGGTATGTCACCAGCATACAGTTGTCGACTGTTTGTGTTTTAGTGTCTGCCAGCGTGAGGGAACGTTGTTATGGCACCGGCATACAATTGTCGATTGTTTGTGTTTTAGTGTCTGCCAGCTTGAGGGAAAGTTGGTATGTCACCAGCATACAGTTGTCGATTGTTTGTGTTTTAGTGTCTGCCAGCGTGAGGGAACGTTTGTATGTCACCAGCATACAGTTGTCGATTGTTTGTGTTTTAGTGTCTGCCAGCGTGAGGGAACGTTTGTATGTCACCAGCATACAGTTGTCGATTGTTTGTGTTTTAGTGTATGCCAGTGTGAGGGAACGTTTGTATGTCACCAGCATACAGTTGTCGATTGTTTGTGTTTTAGTGTCTGCCAGTGTGAGGGAACGTTGTTATGGCACCGGCATACAATTGTCGATTGTTTGTGTTTTAGTGTATGCCAGTGTGAGGGAACGTTTGTATATCACCAGCATACAGGTGTCGATTGTTTGTGTTTTAGTGTCTGCCAGCGTAAGGGGACGTTTCTATGTCACCAGCATACAGTTGTCGATTGTTTGTGTTTTAGTGTATGCCAGTGTGAGGGAACGTTGTTATAGCACCGGCATACAATTGTCGATTGTTTGTGTTTTAGTGTCTGCCAGCGTAAGGGAACGTTGGTATGTCCAACAAGCTCTGAAAGAAGCTGAAGGATTCTCATTTCGCCAAAGTCCAGGCTGGACCAAGCCTACAGTGGAAGCTGCCACGTACGTGGTCCATGATGAAGGAGTGCCCGATACGGTATGTTTCTCTATAAATATTCCACATCTGTGGAGAATACTTCAACCATGTAGCTATAGACTGGCTGTGACGTCTTTGGTGTGTCCAGTTAAAGGACCGAGAACCGCATGTTCCCTCGCTGGCAAAGGCTGAAGACGTGGGCCAAGTTTATGTGGTTGTGGAAAGTAAGGGGAAACTGCCACATTATTTATCCCTATACAGCCTCGCTCGAAACCGACATAGCTGCTTCTGCAGCTGCTGCAAACACAACAAACCATTAATGCAGGTACGGAAAGTACAGGCTCGTCAGGTAGGGATTATACTGAGCAACGTGTGGTGCGTTGCCGTAGTCATGCTAGCAGAGTACAACATGGACAGAATGACTAGGCTGTCCATCAGAGATTGACATTATTAACATCAAAGAGGACTGGTGTTTATGGAGACAGATGCAGCACTATCCTTGATGATGATGATGATGATGATGATGATGATGATGATGATGATGATGATGATGATGATGATGATGATGATGATGATGATGATGATGATATGATTATAATGATGATGATGATGATGATGATGATGATGATGATGATGATGATGATGATGATGATGATGATGATGATGATGATGATGAGATAGCTTTGCGTCACCTACAATTTGCTGTCAATCGAGACGAGTAAATTAGCGTTTACATTTTATAATAGAGATTTGAACTCTACTTGATGAATGTGAGACTAGACAAGAAGCACTCACATCTTGAAATTCCATATCAGGAAATTAATCAGGCAGGTAATAACAACAGGTCAGGATTTAGTCAGTATGACAGTAAACGGTACTTCCTGCTTTCTGTTAGCGCTGAATGTTGGGCGGCATTCACCAAACCCAGCACAACACATTGATCCAACGACTTCGGGCGGAAGAACGCAATTGGGAGTGTAAAGGCCTTATCCTAGTGCGAGGAAATGAAGCATAAAACTAAATGTCATGGCAAGCATACCAGGCCCTAAGCCTTGGTTGGCAACTGACCTACCATCGAAGGTCCGACAACCGGACACATTGCTATGCTGATCCGGCAGCTTCTGCACACGGTCTTGTTCCAGATATATTGGTATTACCTTTTCTCTGGAATGAAATAGACAGGTCGAGGGAGGGATCAGGCTGCATGGGCAATTCTTGGCCTTTACAATTAGGTCCAGGCATTTGTGTTATGGAGAGGTATAACCAGGCTTGGCCATGGGAATATTATTCCCATGGGAATCAGTTGGGAAATGTCCCATAGGGATAGGATGGGATGGGACAGGCATAAATTACCATGGAATAGGACAGAAACATATGTCCCATGGACAAGCCTGCAAGGTTTGGCCATGGGAATGTTATTCCCATGGGAATCCCATGGGAAAGGTCCTATGAAATGGGATGGGATGGGACGGGCATAAATTACAATGGGATGGGATGGGACAGAATAATAGGTCACATGGACAAGCCTGCAAGGTGTGGCCATGGGAATATTATTCCTATGGGGAGAGAAAAATATGTCCCATGGAAAAGCCTGGGTTTAACTCCATCCCTGGCCCTTGCCATGGGTTGTAGTTTTTATGGCTTTTCTGAAGCACAATGTAACAAACTGTCGTCTGTCAAAACGGCAAGTTTTCAGTAAAGCATTTAGAATTATATACTCCAAACACAGCATCTGTCTAGGCATTTTTTTTTTTGGTTCGCATATCCTGTACAGGACATCGCTGTCAACGTCAGCATCTTTTAGCTGATTGTTGATTTCTTGGAAAGATTACGCTCAGTAGTTTGCCATTGCTTTCTGAGCGACCGGCTCATATACCCCTAAGTTACCGATGCGGAGACAACCGCTACCAATTCTCGCGCAACGTCACGTTACTTACGAGAGTATACGAGATTACGGAGAAAGTCGTGTAACCTCTAGACCAGAGAGACCGGCGTCTAGGCATTACCTGGGTTATATACTCCAAACACAGCATACCTGTGTTATATACTCCAAACACAGCATACATCTAGGCATTACCTGTGTTATATACTCCAAACACAACATCTGTCTAGGCATTACCTGTGTTATATACTCCAACACAACATCTATCTAGGCATTACCTGTGTTATATACTCCAAACACAGCATACATCTAGGCATTACCTGTGTTATATACTCCAAACACAACATCTGTCTAGGCATTACCTGTGTTATATACTCCAAACACAACATCTATCTAGGCATTACCTGTGTTATATACTCCAAACACAGCATACATCTAGGCATTACCTGTGTTATATACTCCAAACACAGCATACATCTAGGCATTACCTGTGTATATACTCCAAACACAACATCCATCTAGGCATTACCTGTGTTATATACTCCAAACACAGCATCCATCTAGGCATTACCTGTGTTATATACTCCAAACACAGCATCCATCTAGGCATTACCTGTGTTATATACTCCAAACACAGCATCCATCTAGGCATTACCTGTGTTATATACTCCAAACACAACATCCATCTAGGCATTACCTGTGTTATATACTCCAAACACAACATCAGTCTAGGCATTACCTGTGTTATATACTCCAAACACAGCATCCATCTAGGCATTACCTGTTGTATATACTCCAAACACAACATCCATCTAGGCATTACCTGTGTTATATACTCCAAACACAGCATACATCTAGGCATTACCTGTGTTATATACTCCAAACACAACATCTGTCTAGGCATTACCTGTGTTATATACTCCAAACACAGCATACATCTAGGCATTACCTGTGTTATATACTCCAAACACAGCATACATCTAGGCATTACCTGTGTTATATACTCCAAACACAGCATCTGTCTAGGCATTACCTGTGTTATATACTCCAAACACAGCATACATCTAGGCATTACCTGTGTTATATACTCCAAACACAGCATCCATCTAGGCATTACCTGTGTTATATACTCCAAACACAGCATCTGTCTAGGCATTACCTGTGTTATATACTCCAAACACAGCATCTGTCTAGGCATTACCTGTGTTATATACTCCAAACACAGCATCCATCTAGGCATTACCTGTGTTATATACTCCAAACACAACATCTGTCTAGGCATTACCTGTGTTATATACTCCAAACACAGCATCCATCTAGGCATTACCTGTGTTATATACTCCAAACACAAGCATCTGTCTAGGCATTACCTGTGTTATATACTCCAAACACAGCATACATCTAGGCATTACCTGTGTTATATACTCCAAACACAGCATACATCTAGGCATTACCTGTGTTATATACTCCAAACACAGCATCTGTCTAGGCATTACCTGTGTTATATACTCCAAACACAGCATACATCTAGGCATTACCTGTGTTATATACTCCAAACACAGCATACATCTAGGCATTACCTGTGTTATATACTCCAAACACAGCATCTGTCTAGGCATTACCTGTGTTATATACTCCAAACACAGCATACATCTAGGCATTACCTGTGTTATATACTCCAAACACAGCATCTGTCTAGGCATTACCTGTGTTATATACTCCAAACACAGCATACATTCTAGCATTACCTGTGTTATATACTCCAAACATAGCATACTATCTAGGCATTACCCTGTGTTATATACTCCAAACACAGCATACATCTAGGCATTACCTGTGTTATATACTCCAAACACAACATCTGTCTAGGCATTACCTGTGTTATATACTCCAAACACAGCATACATCTAGGCATTACCTGTGTTATATACTCCAAACACAGCATCTGTCTAGGCATTACCTGTGTTATATACTCCAAACACAGCATACATCTAGGCATTACCTGTGTTATATACTCCAAACACAACATCCATCTAGGCATTACCTGTGTTATATACTCCAAACACACATCTGTCTAGGCATTACCTGTGTTATATACTCCAAACACAGCATACATCTAGGCATTACCTGTGTTATATACTCCAAACACAGCATCCATCTAGGCATTACCTGTTGTATATACTCCAAACACAACATCTGTCTAGGCATTACCTGTGTTATATACTCCAAACACAACATCTGTCTAGGCATTACCTGTGTTATATACTCCAAACACAGCATCTGTCTAGGCATTACCTGTGTTATATACTCCAAACACAACATCTGTCTAGGCATTACCTGTGTTATATACTCCAAACACAACATCTGTCTAGGCATTACCTGTGTTATATACTCCAAACACAACATACATCTAGGCATTACCTGTGTTATATACTCCAAACACAGCATCTGTCTAGGCATTACCTGTGTTATATACTCCAAACACACATCCTGTCTAGGCATTACCTGTGTTATATACTCCAAACACAACATCTGTCTAGGCATTACCTGTGTTATATACTCCAAACACAACATCTGTCAGGCATTACCTGTGTGTATATACTCCAAACACAGCATCATTCTAGGCATTACCTGTGTTATATACTCCAAACACAGCATACTTCTAGCATTACCTGTGTTATATACTCCAAAAACACATACATCTAGCATTACCTGTGTTATATACTCCAAACACAGCATACATCTAGCATTACCTGTGTTATATACTCCAAACACAGCATCTGTCTAGCATACCTGTGTTATATACTCCAAACACATCATCTGTCTAGGCATTACCTGTGTTATTATACTCCAAACACAGCATACATGTCTAGGCATTACCTGTGTTATATACGTCCAACAAGCATACATCTAGGCATTGCCTGTGTTATTATATCCACACACTTGCTAGAATTACCTGTGTTATATACTCCAAACACAGCATACATCTAGGCATTACCTGTGTTATACTACCCCAAAAACAGCATCATCTAGGCATTACCTGTGTTATATACTCCAACACACATAGGCTTTACCTGTGTTATATACTCCAAACACAGCATCTCTAGGCATTACCTGTGTTAATACTCCAAACACAGCATCTCTAGGCATTACCTGTGTTATATACTCCAAAACACACTTGGGCTAGGCTTATTTTATAAACCCAAACACAGCATTACTTAAAACCCGTTTTCTCCAAACCGTTAATCTAAAACAGGTAATCTAAAACCCCGGTTTTACCAAAACCGGTTTTTACAACGTAATCTAGCATTACCGGGTTTTTTTAATACCCAAACACAGCATTCTAGGTTACGGGTTTATATACTCCAAACCAGCTTTCCTAGGATACCTTTAAACCAAACACAGCAAACAGGCACCTGTGTTATATACTCCAAACACAGCATCTGTCTGGGCATTCCCTGGTTATATACTCCAAACACAAACATCTGGCTTACCTTGTGTTATATACTCCAAACACAGCAGCTTAGGCATTACCTGTGTTATATACTCCAAACACAGCATCCATCTAGGCATTACCTGTGTTATATACTCCAAACACAACATCTGTCTAGACATTACCTGTGTTATTACTCCAAACACAGCATCCATCTAGCTTACCTGTGTTATATACTCCAAACACAAAAATCTGTCTAGGCATTACCTGGTTATATACTCCAAACCAACATCTGTTCAGACATTACATGTGTTTATATACTCCAAACACAACATCTATCTAGGCATTCCCCGTGTATATACTCCAAACACAACATCCATCTAGGCATTCCCTTGTTATATACCCCAAACACAACATCGTCTGGGCATTACCTGTGTTATATACTCCAAACACAGCATACATCTAGGCATTACCTGTGTTATAACTCCAAACCAGCATCCATCTAGGCATTACCTGTGTTATATACTCCAAACACAGCATACATCTAGGCATTACCTGTGTTTTTATACTCCAAACACAGCATACATCTAGGCATTACCTGTGTTATATACTCCAAACACAAATCCATCTGGGCATTACCTGTGTTATATACTCCAAACACAACATCTGTCTAGGCATTACCTGTGTTATATACTCCAAACACAGCATCTGTCTAGGCTTTCCCTGTGTTATATACCCCAAACACAACATCCATCTAGGCATTACCTGTGTTATATACTCCAAACACAGCATACATCTAGGCATTACCTGTGTTATATACTCCAAACACAACATACATCTAGGCATTACCTGTGTTATATACTCCAAACACAACATCCATCTAGGCATTACCTGTGTTATCGTATCACAGTACAACATATTACCCAGGTGTGTTGTGTTGTCTCCAGCTGCCAGTAGGTCCGAACCTGCGCTGTATGGACGAGGCTGTTCTTGCAGGCATCATCGAGCAGTTCTCAACCATGCCCCTGGACCGCATCCACCACTTCGCCCTGAACGGAGAGTTCATGTACGGGCTCTTCCGGGACAAGAAGTTGGTGGACATGCTCATACACGTGGAGGATAGGGTGGGTTCAATTCTCTTCTCGCAGGCAATTATTGATGGTTCATGCAGGATTTACACCAAAGCATTGTGGGCACTCGTGTTGTTGTTGTTGTTGTTGTTGCTGCTGTTGCTGTTGTTGTTTGTTGTTTGTTTGTTGTTGTTGTTGTTTTTGGTTTTGTTGTGGTTGTTGTTGTTGTTGTTGTTGTTGTTGTTGTTGTTGTTGTTGTTTGTTGTTGTTGTTGTTGTTGTTCTTCTTCTTCTTCTTCTTCTTCTTCTTTTCTTCTTCTTCTTCTTCTTCTTCTTCTTCTTTCTTCTTCTTTCTTCTTCTTCTTCTTCTTCTTCTCTTACAACAACAACAACAACAACAACAACAACTACTACTACTACTATACTACTACTACTACTACTACTACTACTACTACTACTACTACTACTACTACTACTACTACTACTACTACTACTACTACTACTACTACTACTATTACTACCACCACAACCACAACCACTACTACTACAACTACTACAAACTGCGTCTACTACTACTGCTACTACTACCACCACTACTACTACTACAACTACTACTACTACTACTACTACTACTACTACTACCTACACTACTACTAATACTACTACTACTACTACTACTACTACTACTAGTACTACTACTACTACTACTATTAGAACAACAACAACAACAAACTACTACTACTACTATACTACTACTACTACTACTACTTACTACTACTACTATTACTACTACTACTATTACTACTACTAGCACTACTACTACTACTACTACTACTACTACTACTATTACTACTACTACTACTACTACTACTACTACTACTACTACTACTACTACTACTAACTACATCTACTACTACTACTACTACTACTGCCTACTTACTACTATACTACTACTACTACTACTACTAATACTACCTACTACTATACTAACTACTACTACTCTACTACTCCTACTACTACTACTACTACTACTACTACTACTACTACTACTGCTGATGCTGCTGCTGCTGCTGCTACTACTACTACTACTACTACTACTACACTACTACTACTACTACTACTACTACTACTACTTCTACTACTACTATAGTTTTTGGTACTGATCTCAGATAAGTGTAAAAAATCATATTCAATTATATTCCACGCATCAAAGAGAAACAGCTGCATTTCTGAAATCACATACAAAGGGAAGAAACTCAACTATAATCTTGAACTGGAGTCAAAGGGACACAACTGCTTTTATGATAATCTCCAATAAAGGGGAGAACCGAACTCCATGGCTTAAGTTGTAAGTGTGTGAGCAGCTCGGACTAGAAGTAAATTGTATGCGAAAAGATGTTAATGTTGTCTCTAAGTTTAAAATAATACTTATATTTAACATCCAAGCAAATGGGAAAACTTTAAAAAATAAATAAATAAATAAATAATTGATGGGATGCACGTATTTCGGAGCAGTCACACAATCTCATGCTAGATGCCGTGTAGAGATTAGAACAGGAATCGTTATGGGAAATGTTGCCTCTTGTCAGATTGAAACAATGCTCACCAATAAAATGCTGTCTGTCAGCTACAAAATGAATGTAGAAGTGATAAATATAGCCCATACTCTTCCTGGAATGTGAAACATGGACTTTAAGCATACACGGTGAGAAGCACCCGATACAATGTGAAACATGGACATTAAGCATACACGGTGAGAAGCACACGATACAATGTGAAACATGGACATTAAGCATACACGGTGAGAAGCATCCGATACAATGTGAAACATGGACTTTAAGCATACACGGTGAGAAGCACCGATACAATGTGAACTGGATTTTAAGCATACACGGTGAGAAGCACCCGATACAATGAAAACATGGACTTTAAGCATACACGGTGAGAAGCCCCCATACAATGAAAAATGATTTTAAGCATACACGGTGAGAAGCACCCGATACAATGTGAAACGGGGACTTTAAGCATCACGGTGAGAAGCACCCGATACAATTGAAACATGGACTTTAAAGCTACACGGTGAGAAGCACCCGATACAATGAAAACTTTGTTTTAAGCATACACGGTGAGAAGCACCGATACAATGTGAAACATGGACAAGAACACGGTGAGAAGCCCCGATACAATGAAAACATGGACTTTAAGCTACACGGGAGAACACCCGATACAATGAAAAACATGGACTTTAAGCATACACGGTGAGAAGCACCCGATACAATGTGAAACATGGACTTTAAGCATACACGGTGAGAAGCACCCGATACAATGTGAAACATGGACTTTAAGCATACACGGTGAGAAGCACCCGATACAATGAAAACATGGACTTTAAGCATACACGGTGAGAAGCATCCAATACAATGAAAACATGGACTTTAAGCATACACGGTGAGAAGCATCCAATACAATGAAAACATGGACTTTAAGCATACACGGTGAGAAGCATCCAATACAATGAAAACATGGACTTTAAGCATACACGGTGAGAAGCATCCAATACAATGAAAACATGGACTTAGCATACACGGTGAGACAGCATCCAATACAATGAAAACATGGACTTTAAGCATACACGGTGAGAAGCATCCAATACAATGAAAACATGGACTTTAAGCATACACGGTGAGAAGCACCCGATACAATGTGAAAACATGGACTTTAAGCATACACGGTGAGAAGCACCCGATACAATGTGAAACATGGACTTTAAGCATACACGGTGAGAAGCACCCGATACAATGTGAAACATGGACTTTAAGCATACACGGTGAGAAGCACCGATACAATGTGAAACATGGACTTTAAGCATACACGGTGAGAAGCACCCGATACAATGTGAAACATGGACTTTAAGCATACACGGTGAGAAGCACCCGATACAATGTGAAACATGGACTTTAAGCATACACGGTGAGAAGCACCCGATACAATGTGAAACATGGACTTTAAGCATACACGGTGAGAAGCACCCGATACAATGAAAACATGGACTTTAAGCATACACGGTGAGAAGCACCCGATACAATGAAAACATGGACTTTAAGCATACACGGTGAGAAGCACCCGATACAATGAAAACATGGACTTTAAGCATACACGGTGAGAAGCACCCGATACAATGAAAACATGGACTTTAAGCATACACGGTGAGAAGCACCCGATACAATGTGAAACATGGACTTTAAGCATACACGGTGAGAAGCACCCGATACAATGAAAACATGGACTTTAAGCATACACGGTGAGAAGCACCCGATACAATGAAAACATGGACTTAAGCATACACGGTGAGAAGCACCCGATACAACTGAAAACATGGACTTTAAGCATACACGGTGAGAAGCACCCGATACAATGAAAACATGGACTTTAAGCATACACGGTGAGAAGCACCCGATACAATGAAAACATGGACTTTAAGCATACACGGTGAGAAGCACCCGATACAATGAAAACATGGACTTTAAGCATACACGGTGAGAAGCACCCGATACAATGAAAACATGGACTTTAAGCATACACGGTGAGAAGCACCCGATACAATGAAAATGTGGTTTCTAAGGAAATTGCACAGGCTACAATGCACGGACAGAAAAACAAATAAAAAAATCCTACAGGACAAGTGAAAACCGTATACTGATTAGAGAAATTAGACATAGACAAGCAAGAATTTGTAGGCACTACATGAAGATAAGTGGCACTGACTGAAATCTTCGTCTGACATTTGTTCTATGTTCTATACCATGTGTGACCAGGCACTGAATGAGACCTTCCTGTGACAGATGTTCTATGTACTGTACCATGTGTGACCAGGCACTGAATGAGACCTTCCTCTGACAGATGTTCTATGTACTGTACCATGTGTGACCAGGCACTGAATGAGACCTTCCTCTGACAGATGTTCTATGTACTGTACCATGTGTGACCAGACACTGGATGAGACCTTCCTCTGACAGATGTTCTATGTACTGTACCATGTGTGACCAGACACTGGATGAGAACTTCCTCTGACATATATTCTATGTACTGTACCATGTGTGACCAGGCACTGAATGAGACCTTCCTCTGACAGATGTTCTATGCACTGTACCATGTGTGACCAGACACTGGATGAGACCTTCCTCTGACAGATGTTCTATGCACTGTACCATGTGTGACCAGGCACTGAATGAGACCTTCCTCTGACAGATGTTCTATGTACTGTACCATGTGTGACCAGACACTGGATGAGACCTTCCTGTGACAGATGTTCTATGTACTGTACCATGTGTGACCAGGCACTGAATGAGACCTTCCTGTGACAGATGTTCTATGTACTGTACCATGTGTGACCAGGCACTGAATGAGATCTTCCTGTTACAGAGGTTCTATGTACTATACCATGTGTGACCAGGCACTGACTGAGACCTTCCTCTGACATATATTCTATGTACTGTACCATGTGTGACCAGGCACTGAATGAGACCTTCCTCTGACAGATGTTCTATGCACTGTACCATGTGTGACCAGACACTGGATGAGACCTTCCTCTGACATATATTCTATGTACTGTACCATGTGTGACCAGGCACTGAATGAGACCTTCCTCTGACAGATGTTCTATGTACTGTACCATGTGTGACCAGGCACTGAATGAGACCTTCCTCTGACAGATGTTCTATGTACTGTACCATGTGTGACCAGACACTGGATGAGACCTTCCTCTGACAGATGTTCTATGTACTGTACCATGTGTGACCAGACACTGGATGAGAACTTCCTCTGACATATATTCTATGTACTGTACCATGTGTGACCAGGCACTGAATGAGACCTTCCTCTGACAGATGTTCTATGCACTGTACCATGTGTGACCAGACACTGGATGAGACCTTCCTCTGACAGATGTTCTATGCACTGTACCATGTGTGACCAGGCACTGAATGAGACTTTCCTCTGACAGATGTTCTATGTACTGTACCATGTGTGACCAGACACTGGATGAGACCTTCCTGTGACAGATGTTCTATGTACTGTACCATGTGTGACCAGACACTGATTGAGAACTTCCTCTGACAGATGTTCTATGTACTGAACCATGTGTGACCAGACACTGAATGAGACCTTCCTCTGACAGATGTTCTATGTACTGTACCATGCATGGCCAGACACTGAATGAGACCTTCCTCTGACATATATTCTATGTACTGTACCATGTGTGACCAGGCACTGGATGAGACCTTCCTCTGACAGATGTTTCATGTACTGTACCATGTGTGACCAGACACTGGATGAGACCTTCCTCTGACATATATTCTATGTCCTGTACCATGTGTGACCAGGCACTGAATGAGACCTTCCTCTGACAGATGTTCTATGTATTGTACCATGTGTGACCAGGCACTGAATGAGACCTTCCTCTGACAGATGTTCTATGTACTGTACCATGCATGGCCAGACACTGAATGAGACCTTCCTCTGACATATATTCTATGTACTGTACCATGTGTGACCAGGCACTGGATGAGACCTTCCTCTGACAAATGTTCTATGTACTGCACCATGTATGGCCAGACACTGGATGAGACCTTCTTCTGACAAATGTTCTATGTACTGTACCATGTATGACCAAGCACTGGATGAGACCTTCCTCTGACAGATGTTCAAAGTACTGTACCATGTATGGCCAGACACTGGATGAGACCTTCCTCTGACCTGACAGATGTTCTATGTACTGTACCATGTATGACCAAGCACTGAATGAGACCGACCTCTGACATATGTTCTATGTACTGTACCATGCATGACCAAGCACTGAATGAGACCGACCTCTGACAGATGTTCTATGTTCTGTACCATGCATGACCAAGCACTGAATGAGACCGTCCTCTGACAGATGTTCTATGGACACAGGAACGTGCTTGCCGCCCACAGCAACTACTTCGCCAGTATCCTGATTGACAACGACGTGCCCCCGTACAAGGTCACGGACGTGACCCTTACTAACGTGGATCCTGAGATGTTCAAGCTGTTCTTACACTTTGCCTACACGGGCGATGTCTTTGTAGGTATAACTTCAGTCACTCATTCTCTCCCGCTCTTTCCTTTTCTATCCTGAACTGTGGAGATCAAGTACAGTTATATTTTCACTGTGACATAATCTCCCTCACACACATGATCACTCGGTCGCACACGAATACTTGCTGAAACCAAACTTGTAAACAGTTCAGATGGAAGCGGATCTTGCCTCTTTCACGTCAGTAGGGGTTGCTAGTATCATATCTTCCTCTTCTTCTTCTTCAGCTTTCCGAGCCATTGAGGTTCTTTGCTGCAAATATCTTCCTCTAGTAATCATAATTAATAACGAGGTCACTAGCATGGACAAACTGGTCTTAGTAAAGCCGGTGAGAATTTGAATTTAGTGGTATCTCCTAGACTCCTGTCTACTTCTGTTATCTCCAACTTGAGAAAGTGAATTTGGTGGTGTGTTATTATCATCATCATGTGCCATGCCGATAAGCGTGGGTGGTCATGTTTGCCATCTCACACGATCACCAGAGTCGTGGATCAGTTCTGTGTTCTTCCCTCGACCATACCACGTGACCAAGCCATCCTTGTATTTACTTCTCTACCTTCCCCTTGTTCTTTTCCCATCAAACCTGCCAGTTGTCACCAAGTTCGTCAATTTATTTCTTCTCATAAATGTCAAACAAGTGTGACTGTCTCCGCGTAATTTCTCTATTTATTTTAGGGTTTTCATTGTTTCTTGTGGTACTTAGTCATTGGGTTTTCTGTCTGCGCGTGGTATTCTTTACATTTTCCCCAGACACCACATTTCTACAGCCATCAGATGCTTTTCAGATTGTCTGCTCATTGTCGACGCTTCACATCAATACCAAAGTACAGGTTCTAAACGTCAACACTCTTTTCCTCGTAGCAAATCTTGTTATTGGTCAGTTTGTTATCCCTTTTGCAACAGGTCATCTTCACCGTGGCGATTCTTGTTTCTAACCTTTTCAAGGCGTCTGTCATCAGATGTTATGACCGTACGGAGATAATTGCACCGATTCACAGTTTAAGAATATTACCATTCACTAGTATATTACATTTTGGTATCTCCTTCTTCCTAGTGACGACCATAATCTGTGTCTTTTTACAATTAATTCTAACCCTCGTTGTTCACTGTGTGCAACAACTGCATCTACTAAATGTTGCAGATCCTGCTCATTGTCTGCAATCAATACTGTATCATGTGCATATCTAATGTTATAGATGTTAAGTTCCCCAATGGTGATTTCTCTTATAGCTTCTAAATTTCTGAAGCTACGTTCACTTTATAGGGAAAAAAAAAGATCTGGCGACATTACACATCCATCTCACACACATCTCTTAATAGGTTGATATTGACCTATTCATTATCAATCTTTATGGCAGCTTGTTGTTTCCAATATATGTATTTTTTACAAGTCAAAGGTCTTCCAGTCAATTTGTAGATCTCCAACCATCTTAATCATGTTAACATGTCTTGCTTTATCAAAAGTCTTTGTGTAGTCAATAAAGCAAAGAATTATGTCTTTGTTTACTTATATAGTATGTTCAATTACTGTTCTCAGAATGTACACAGCATTTAGTGTACCCATGCTTTCTACAGACCCACATTGTTCTTCCCCTATTTCTGGTTGTACTTTCTTCCTAACTCTTTGCATGGTGATTCTTAGCAAAATCTTTGTGATGTGGCTCATTATACTAACTGTTCGATGTTGATCACTTCCCAAGACACCGGATTTCTAAAAAAAAAAATCAAAAACACTTAAAAGTCGACAAAGTCTACTTCATTATACCGGGTGTTTATCCCATATGGCTCTGTCTCTTTCCGCAGCGCGGAAACTGTCGCACAGAGCATGAACTCCGTAGCTCCAGCGACGACCCTCAGAAGTCTCCGAAAAAATGCACTCGTGAACTGAAGGATGCGGTCCGGAATCGAACCCACAATCTTCGGAGCCCGAGGCAGACGACTTGACTATTTCGCCAAGGAGACTCCCAAAAAATGTCTACAACACGTGGTGTTCCCAAGCGGTCACCCATCTAAGTACTGACCACGCCCGACGTTGCTTGACTTCGGTGATCGAACGAGAACAGATATTTTCAACGTCTTCAACGTTTTCAACGTCCGTGGACTCCTGATTTCTTCGGGATTGCTGTCTCCGTAGCGGTCTCGGCTGGCAAGGATTAGTTTCGTTTTCGTGCCAGGACATGTGTACAAGGAAATGAGCGGGCTGACAGGCTCGCCTGCAAGGCTACTGTGGGGGGCGGACGCGATATGGACCAGGCTGACATTCTGAATGCTCTACGAGAAGTAAGACTGTTGCGAGAACCAAGTGATGACTGCGAATCTACAACCATGGCCAGACTGCGAGAACAGCAAATTAAAAGAGGGGTGGCCAAACAAGAACACTACGCAGGAAGCCAAAGAAGATTGATAAACCAACACAGAACTGGTGTCGTTAGCCGCTACACGCTGCGGGATTTGCTGAGGAGGGGATCCGAGCACTTATGGACTGAATGGTTCGATGTGTAATGAGGATTAGCTGTCGACTAACTAACTAACTAACTAACTAACTAACTAACTAACTAACTAACTGACTGACTGACTGACTGACTGACTAAGTAACTAACTAACTAACCATCTATCTAACTAACTACTGATGTGTTACTCATATCTTCTATTCTCCCAGTATCAGTAAGTCAGTAATGTTAAGCCAGTGATGTGTTATCCATATATTCTATTCTCTCAGTATCAGTAAGCCAGTAATGTTAAGCCAGTGATGTGTTACACAAATATTCTATTCTCTCAGTATCACTAAGTCAGTAATGTTAAGCCAGTGATGTGTTACCCATATATTCTATTCTCTCAGTATCAGTAAGCCAGTAATGTTAAGCCAGTGATGTGTTACCCACATCTTCTATTCTCCCAGTATCAGTAAGTCAGTAATGTTAAGCCAGTGATGTGTTACTCACATCTTCTATTCTCCCAGTATCAATAAGTCAGTAATGTTAAGCCAGTGATGTGTTACCCATATATTCTATTCTCCCAATATCAGTAATGTTAAGCCAGTGATGTGTTACTCACATCTTCTATTCTCCCAGTATCAGTAAGTCAGTAATGTTAAGCCGGTGATGTGTTACCCATATATTCTATTCTCCCAGTATCAGTAAGTCTGTAATGTTAAGCCAGTGATGTGTTACCCATATATTCTATTCTCCCAGTATCAGTAATGTTAAGCCAATGATGTGTTACCCATATATTCTATTCTCCCAGTATCAGTAATGTTAAGCCAATGATGTGTTACCCATATATTCTATTCTCCCAGTATCAGTAATGTTAAGCCAATGATGTGTTACCCATATATTATATTCTCCCAGTATCAGTAAGTCAGTAATGTTAATCCAGTGATGTGTTACCCATATATTATATTCTCCCAGTATCAGTAAGCCAGTAATGTTAAGCCAGTGATGTGTTACCCACATCTTCTATTCTCCCAGTATCAGTAAGTCAATACTGTTAAGCCTGATGATGTTTTACCCATATCTTCCACTTCTCCCTGCACCTTCAATGGACAGAATGACCTTGAGGTATGACGGCCGCCTGTAACTCGAGCTGACTGACTCATGTCGGGAATTATGTGAATTTATATTTCACAGTAAGACATTTCAGTGTGTGTACTTCCTCCTGATTCTAGGATAGGGGATCAAGTCTTGTCGGATATAGGCAAAAAATTTGGGAGGGTCCGCGTGCACCGTATTCTAGTCAGACCTCGAGGAGAAGGTCGAATATGTCGCCTTACTGGCTATATGTCCAGACTGTAAATTATAATAATTATGCACGGGAGAAGGGAGTTCGTGATCTGAGCTGAGATGATCCTACTGCGATGTATGGAAGGAGAGTGGAGATCTGGCGCAGCTAGCCATACACAACGTGTGCCATTCTTGACAGATTAAGCAAAACTCGGAGCCTCCTGAGAATGATATTGCTTGTTCTGTGTCCTTGTGTTGCCTTGTTGGGAAGTACATGTGTTTACAGTTAATTGCATAGCCTATACTCAACGTAGCAGTCAACGGCAGCATTTTATTTGGCTGTTCATGATTTCTGGGCAAGTGTACGTTCAGTAGTTTGCCATAGCTTTCTGAACGACTAAATGGCCCACAGCTGTGTTTCGAACGCGGTATGCGGGATTACGAACTGCATCTGTAACTCCTTCGCCGTGGAACAGTGTTTACAGACACCGTACATATGTGTGTAGAGCGTATAGAGGTTTATAACAGCAGAGTATAGAGATGTACAGCAAAGTATAGCCGTTTACAGCAAAATATAAAGCTTTACATCAATGTATTAAGGATTACAGCAAATAACAGAAAGTTAAATAAACTGCATATATTTACAGCAATGTATATACTTTTACAGGACAATACCCATGTTACAACAAAGTACACATGTTTGCATGGAATCACAATTGTTTACAGCTAATGAGAAGTGCATCAGTTTACAAGCAAGCACATTTTTTGTTGGGGGGGGGGGCGGATGCTTTTGTGGGCGACACATCCGACATACATAGGGATAACAAGTCTTCAGCCATAACCAACCTATATAATGGCGTGCTCCTACAGTGCTGTATTACAAGTCTTCAGCCATTACCAACCTATATAATGGCGTGCTCCTACAGTGCTGTATTACAAGTCTTCAGCCATAACCAACCTATATAATGGCGTGCTCCTACAGTGCTGTATTACAAGTCTTCAGCAATTAACCAACCTATATAATGGCGTGCTCCTACAGTGCTGTATTACAAGTCTTCAGCCATAACAACCTATATAATGGCGTGCTCCTACAGTGCTGTATTACAAGTCTTCAGCCATAACCAACCTATATAATGGCGTGCTCCTACAGTGCTGTATTACAAGTCTTCAGCCATTACCAACCTATATAATGGCGTGCTCCTACAGTGCTGTATTACAAGTCTTCAGCCATAACCAACCTATATAATGGCGTGCTCCTACAGTGCTGTATTACAAGTCTTCAGCCATAACCAACCTATATAATGGCGTGCTCCTACAGTGCTGTATTACAAGTCTTCAGCCATAACCAACCTATATAATGGCGTGCTCCTACAGTGCTGTATTACAAGTCTTCAGCCATTACCAACCTATATAATGGCGTGCTCCTACAGTGCTGTATTACAAGTCTTCAGCCATAACCAACCTATATAATGGCGTGCTCCTACAGCTGCTGTATTACAAGTCTTCAGCCATAACCAACCTATATAATGGCGTGCTCCTACAGTGCTGTATTACAAGTCTTCAGCCATTACCAACCTATATAATGGCGTGCTCCTACAGTGCTGTATTACAAGTCTTCAGCCATAACCAACCTATATAATGGCGTGCTCCTACAGTGCTGTATTACAAGTCTTCAGCCATTACCAACCTATATAATGGCGTGCTCCTACAGTGCTGTATTACAAGTCTTCAGCCATAACCAACCTATATAATGGCGTGCTCCTACAGTGCTGTATTACAAGCCCCATTCACCTGAGTGTACTTGCTCGTGGTGAAAAGCTTTCCACAACTATCTACTCCATCACTGAAGTAACACAACCGCCGTGTAAGAGAACTAACCAGCTAATTTATATCACAACCTGATATTCGTATGGCATAGATGTCAATACACTGCTAAATCACCGCACTGTAGACTTGCTATATTATGTGTCTATGACTTATTCTAACCGACATTCTCGTTAGACTGGCCAGAATCACATCCTGTCACGAGATGCTATGACGCGTGACTACAGCCATGGCTTCCTTCACGCCAGTCTATAATTGACGGGGATGTTAAGTTGTGGCATGTCCGCCTGATCTCATGCGTGACGCGATCTACGTTGTTAAGTCGCCTGCTTCTAGCTCAGAAGTTTGTGGGTTCGTTTCCTGCCTCTATCATTCGATTCACGGTTCGGTTTTCTCAGAGACCCTCTGGGGTCGTCGCTGGAGCTGCGGAGTTGGTGTTTGTGAGACGCCTTGGGCAGGCTGAATAGCTGAGAGAGACCGAGCCATATGGGGTTAAACCTGGCGCAGTCAAGTCGAACCTCCCGCCTATAAACCCCTGCTTGTAAACCCTTTCACCTGTTAGCCTAACCGTAACGGATGTATACCGCTAGCTGTCTGTGACTTGTCTGTCACAGGTTCTCACATCTCATCTTGTTCCGTCCGTTGTCGAGGTGAAGCAAAGACAGCGGGGCAGTGCCCGTTAATGGGCTTCACATATCCAGATACCCACTGATTCCCTGTTTCCATCAATATGTCCATCGTTTACAAGGTCGCCATAATCTTCTGCTTCCATTTGTTCTGTTAAATCATTGCTTGTTGTGGTATACTGTCAGTTGGTAGCCTAGTTATGTGGCCGATCCCTTTCACTTGTTGTTTTCTAATGAAATCTAGCGCTGCTATCACCCCCACTTTAGTCCTGATTTAATCATCTCTGATTCTCTCTCTCTCTCTCTCTCTCTCTCTCTCTCTCTCTCTCTCTCTCTCTCTCTCTCTCTCTCTCTCTCTCTCTGATACGTTGATTATTCCTCTCAGGAATCTCATTTCTGCCTCCTTTTCTGTCATTGTCTATGTTTAGCATTGATAGCATAGAGTTTGTAGGAAGATTGTATTGAAGAGTGTTTTTATGTATGTACTGATACGTGTTTGTTGTTTAGTATCAGTGCCATGTGTCCAATGCTTTCTCACCGATGTTTACTGTAAATCCTATATTTGTTGCTTTGGCTTTATTTAGTGTGTCTGTTATGTATTTAAATATGTACCACTGAATGTTAATATGTATGTATAGATGTTTGTCATGTATTTAACTATGTGCCACTGGCCTGTGACATGTATATATGGATCTATTGTTGGTGAATTTATCTACTGGTGTAAGAAACCATCTTAGTACATTGTCCAGGTAACAATGAAGTGAATTTATCTACTGGTGTAATAAAACATCTTAGTACATTGTCCAGGTAACAATGAAGTGAATTTATCTACTGGTGTAAGAAACCATCTTTGTACATTGTCCAGGTAACAATGAAGTGAATTTATCTACTGGTGTCAGAAACCATCTTTTCACATTGTCCAGGTAACAATGAAGTGAATTTATCTACTGGTGTCAGAAACCATCTTTGTACATTGTCCAGGTAACAATGAAGTGAATTTATCTACTGGTGTCAGAAACCATCTTTGTACATTGTCCAGGTAACAATGAAGTGAATTTATCTACTGGTGTAAGAAACCATCTTTGCACATTGTCCAGGTAACAATGAAGAACTTGGTGCCGTTGAAAAACCTGGCCACCGCTCTTCAGTCGTCAACACTGCGTGCCCGGCTGCTGACTCTACATGTCCAAGATGTCACTGCTGACTTTAGAGGAGGTGACACATCTTACTCCATGATCATCATCATCATCATCATCATCATCATCATCATCATCATCACCATCATCATCATCATCATCATCATCATCATCTCATCATCACCATCATCATCATCATCATCATCATCATCATCATCATCATCATCATCATCATCATCATCATCACCACCATCACCATCATCATCATCATCATCATCATCATCACCATCACCATCAGCATCATCATCATCATCATCATCATCATCATCATCATCATCATCGTAAGACTAATCGTCGTAGATTTTATAGCTGTCACCTTCATCATTGTTGTGGTAAATGTTATGGCTGAGTCTTCGCGTGGTCTAGAATAACTTTAAATGCAAATGGATATATACTGCATGCTTAGTCTCCGCATACAGGTCACACAAGAAGAAACTCACATCAATGAACTAACTCCGTAGCACCAGTAATGATTCACATGTCTATGTGCTGTAAACTCACAAAAGGTTTACATGTTATTTTTGGGTACGCTTTCCAACTTGAAGAAACAAAACAAGAGATTGTTGAAAGTAAGAGGATGGGCTTCATTGCACCGGGTTTTTCCCCAATTGGCTCGGTCTCTGTTCGCAAGGCGGCCTGGCGAAGGCACGAGTCCCTTAGCTTTTAGTGGGTGTGTGACCAAGGTTTGGGTCACTGCACACTGTTGATAGACAGTTTTAGCGATCTTCTATCAATAATAAACCCGCTCCGTGGCCCAGGTGTTTTGGTCGCAGTTCGTAATCCGACATACCTCGTTCGAAACACAGCAGAGTGGGTTTTTATGAAATGGTATGGGTGCCGGTGGTTCAGAAAGCAGTGGCAAAACTACTGAATGTAAGCTTGTCCAAAAATCACGAACAGTCACAAAATTCTGGGGTTGACTGCTACACCCGTAAAGGATATGCAAAGAAAAAAGAAAAAAGAAAAAAAAGAGTCAATTATAAAGGTGTGTCGCTCGTTGTCGTAGATGTGCCAGTAATATAATAGACCGGCACCTTTCCGTCTTAACAGACGATAGTTTGGTACATTGTGCTTCAACACAGGCTTAATAACTGCGACCCATGGCGGTGGATGGTAAGGCCATTCTTGCTGCAAATGTTTGCCCACAGTAGACGCATGTGAAAACATGGTCATTTCCACCATTGTGCACCATCTTACGTCTCTCACGCTCTGTGTGTGCTTTATCTGCAATCATTTTCTCCTTTGTCTTTATTTCACTTCTTATAGTTGCCCTCCATGCAACACGTTCAGCGGCGACTTGCTCCCAATGTGCATTATCTATGCCTGTATCAATCATGTCCCGCTTACACACATCTTTGTATCGTAGTAGAGGCCGACCCTTAGATCTCCTACCCGTCTGTAATTCATCAAAAAAGATGTCCTTTGGTATTCTACCATCATCCATCCTCCTAACATGTCCTATCCATCTAAGTCTACGAAGACTGAGCATGGAATACACCGTCACACAACCTGATCTTTCCAATACTTCAGTATTTGTGATTTTGTCTTGCCACTTAATACCAAGTATTCTTCGCAGACACTGCATATGAAAGCTGTTTAAACGTTTCTCTTGGCGTAAGTTGTCCAGGTTTCACTGCCATAAAGAAGAGTACTAAGACACAGGCTTGGTAGACGAGGACTTTTGTTTTGGCAGTAAGCTTCCTGTTCTCCCAGACTCTTTTTGCTAACATGTTCATTGTTGTTGCTGCCTTACCAATCCTAAAGTTGATTTCCTGATCTAGGGATAATTTGCTATTTACCACTGATCCTAGATATGTAAAATGGTCTACTATCTCCAGTTCGGCGTCGTCAATAAAGATTGATGGTACACCATGTGCACCTTGTGACATAATCTGTGTCTTCTTTTTGTTAATTGTTAAACCAAATTCAGAACAAGCATTGGAGAATGCAGACAGTAGCTGTTGTAATTCTTCCTCAGAGTGGGTCGTAATCGCAGCATCATCCGCAAAAAGCAACTCTCTGATTAGTACCCTGCTAATTTTGGTCTTGGCCTTCAATCTCTGAGCATTGTAGAGGCCACCATATGAGCGTGAGTGAATGTAAATACCGTCATCCTGATCACGAAAGGCATATTTCAGTAGAAGTGAAAAGTATATTCCAAAGAGGGTGGGAGCTAGTACACAACCTTGCTTAACTCCATTCTTGATTTCAAACTCTTCTGAAGTTGCACCATCAAACTTGATTATACCCTTCATGCCTGTGTGGAACGATTCCACAATGGACAGAAGAGTTGGTGGGTAGCCAATCTTCTTTAGTGCTTTGAACAGACCCTCACGACTGACCAAACCGAATGCCTTTGTGAGGTCAATGAAGGCAATAAACAGTGGCTGATTTTGTTCCCGGCAGTAATGTAATACATGTGCAAATAATTCACCAACAAATAGGTCACATTTATCGCTATTTATTTTACAACGTAATCATTTAACATTAGTTATAATCAGGTCCAGTCTCTAACCCCTTGTCCTGTCTCCCACTGGGTATACAGTCCTGTCCTACTCTACCCATGTCCTGTCCTTGTCCTGTGTCCTCTCTCACACTTACTAGGACTCTGACAAGGTGTGAATGTGTATACTGCAAGTAATATCTCAAAGTACGAGAACCTCCTTCAGATTAATATCCAAAATGTGGCTGACTGGCTCACGGAATTATTAATTTGAGGCTGAGATGTCAAATGGGCCTGCGTACTCAATTCTTAAACTTTTGAAAACAAAGTTTGATCTTTCGTTCATTCTTTCATTCTCTTCTGACATTGAAAGGGGTAGGTAAATAGAGATAACAGTCAAACGATTTATCTCAGTGGCGTCAATATGGTTGTTGCTACTTCACATTATGTTTAGACTTCTAATAGCAGAGGCGACGCTAAATTTGATGCCACTTCACATGTCAGAAGACGTCCGCTAGCAGAGGCGATGCAAAGTTTCGTGCGATAGCAAATGTGGCTAGACGATTGTTAACAGAGACTAAAATTGGTTACACCTCTTGTTGTTGCGTAGGGTCCTTTAACTATATGACCTGCTCCGTGGCCAAGTATTTACAGAAGCAGTTCGTGATCTCGCAAACCCACATTTGAAACTTAGCTGCGCACGATTTGGCAGCATACCGCGTTGGGTTGGGTTTTGACGAAATGGTATGGGTGCCGGTTGTTCAGAAAGAAATGGCAGCCTACTGAAAGTTAACTTTCCCTGATATCACGGCAGCAAACATTGGTGGGGTTGACTGAACGTCCTGTAAAGCATATGCATCTAACTTTTAACTAAATGCGTCACATTTAATAATAATAATAATAATAATAATAATAATAATAATAATAATAATAATAACAATAATATAATAATAATAATAATAATAATAATAATAATAATAATAATAATAATAATAATAATAATAATACATTAATACCGAGACATCGTTGGAACATTCCTGCCGAAAAATCGCGGGCACATTTAACAATAATATATTCCTAAATACACATATTTGACATTCGACAAAAACACATCGCTACCGAATCACCAAGGGCACATTTTACGGGACTGTGTATCATTCCACCTATTTAGTATCCTACAATCCGCCTTTCCGGTACAATGGCGACAAAATGACGCGGTTACTCTTCGGGGGGACGCTATTTAGTGTTTTCCTTTGGATTTCGTGTGATTTCCTATGGATTTCCTGTGAATAGTGTTTTCATGTGGATTATGTGATGTTATTTTGTGTTCTTTTATTGGAAGTTTTCAAAAGAAGCCACGGAAGGCAGGTGGTGGATGAAATTTTTACGGCAGCCGACAGATATTTGTTGGTCATGGTCTCGAGTTTCACGATGGCAGGCAGAGGTGCTCTTCTTGAGTCAATGGCTGCGGTCACCGACCAGTACGGTCACTGCCATAGAGGAAAGCAACGGCAAACTACCTCTTTAAAAGTGCCTAGTCCTGTTTATACTGTGAATGTTCTGTCATGATATTGCTGTTCTGTCCCATCACATACTTGCGTAAGTTAATAAATCATAGATGATAATAGTAATTTAGACCGCATGAGGGCAGGCACCTGCACACTAGCACCTTTTCCCTAGTGATAGAAAAGGGCATCCAATTTTGGGATAGTGGCAACAGTCCGTGGTCTCCACACCTTTCCAAGAAGCTTAAACTTATAATATATTTTTCATTAATTCGTGTAGATACAAACACATCCTTAGTATCTTCACGTGGGGGAACGAACCATAAAATTTAGCTTCTAGAAGGTGATCTTGATAGAGGATAGGAACCCATCCCCTTTGGGCACACCCTGATAATATTCCTCAGATAATTAAATTCCTCTTAAGTGGGTGTTACATTCTAACAGATGTAACCCCTAATAAATAAACCTCACATCCACAGGTCACTCCAGAATTGACGCGCCGGAATTGTCACTCCAGAATTGACGCGCCGGAATTGTCACTCCAGAATTGACGCGCCGGAATTGTCACTCCAGAATTGTACAGCGTGTCGATTCTACAGACATGTGTGTGTTCGTGTGTGTGTGTGTGTGTGTGTGTGTGTGTGTGTGTGTGTGTGTGTGTGTGTAGTAGAGAGAGAGAGAGAGAGAGAGAGGTAGAGAGAGAGGAAAAGAAATAGCGATAGAGAGAGAGAGAGAGAGAGAGAGAGAGAGAGAGAGAGAGAGAGAGAGAGAGAGAGAGAGAGAGAGAGAGTAATATAGAGGACGAGAGAGATTGATAGAAAGATAGACAGACAGAAAAGTGGGCGGACGTTCGGACAGACATATATATAGAGAGAGAGAGAGGAGAGAGAGACTCACACACAGACAGAGAAAACGAGGAGAGGGTAAAAGAGGAAGAGAGAAAGCTTTGCATTGTAACATGCACATGATGGTTATGTTGCTAACCCCGCCCAGTTGTTACAAGAAACTTCTTATTATTCCGTGGCCCCAGATCGTCTTGTGTTTCCAATTGTTGACCTAACAGGCGCTGTATATCCTGTGTCCAATTGTTGTCCCAACAGGCGCTGTATATTATGTGTCTAATTGTTGTCCCACCAGTCAGTGTATATCCTGTGTCTAATTGTTGTCCCACCAGTCAGTGTATATCCTGTGTCCAATTGTTGTCCCAACAGGCGCTGTATATCATGTGTCTAATTGTTGTCCCACCAGTCAGTGTATATCCTGTGTCCAATTGTCCCACCAGTCAGTGTATATCATGTGTCCAATTGTTGTCCCAACAGGCGCTGTATATCATGTGTCTAATTGTTGTCCCACCAGTCAGTGTATATCCTGAGTCCAATTGTCCCACCAGTCAGTGTATATCCTGTGTCCAATTGTTGTCCCAACAGGCGCTGTATATCCTGTGTCCAATTGTCCCATCAGTCAGTGTATATACTGTGTCCAATTGTCCCACCAGTCAGTGTATATCCTGTGTCCAATTGTTGTCCCAACAGGCGCTGTATATCATGTGTCTAATTGTTGTCCCACCAGTCAGTGTATATCCTGTGTCCAATTGTTGTCCCAACAGGCGCTGTATATCCTGTGTCCAATTGTCCCATCAGTCAGTGTATATCCTGTGTCCAATTGTCCCACCAGTCAGTGTATATCATGTGCCCAATTGTTGTCCCAACAGGCGCTGTATATCCTGTGTCCAATTGTCCCACCAGTCAGTGTATATCCTGTGTCCAATTGTCCCACCAGTCAGTGTATATCATGTGTCCAATTGTTGTCCCAACAGGCGCTGTATATCCTGTGCAACGACATCGCTGCGGACGAGACGCCATTAGCGATAGAGGTAGTCAAGATGAATTTTATGGTAAGTGTGAGGTGTCGGATGTTCTTCTGTATGATCGGTTTCAGCGGCTCTGCCGCCTTATTGATGAAGTGCTTCGATCTTCTTCTTCTTCTTCTTCTTCTTCTTCTTCTTCTTCTTCTTCTTCTTCTTCTTCTTCTTCTTCTTCTTCTTCTTCTTCTTCTTCTTCTTCTTCGTCCACTTTACTATGTCAGCATGCACATATGTTAAGACAGCATCAGTCAACTTGAGGTTGTTGACCTCCCCATAGAGTGTATCCTCACATGTAGCGGATGGTGACCACAAAGATATTCTTTGTTCTGCTAATGTCGGACACTCTTGCGGCAAATGTTTAGTTGTCATTGTATTGATATCATAGTCAAATTCATCAGTTTCTAATGGCTACTTGTTAGAGGCACTGTCTTGTTGACGCATCCCTCGGGATTCCACTGTAGTATGCTAAGTATCCGGAGTGTTTGGTCAATTGCTGTGACCTAATCCATCTGTCCCTTGACTCCACAGAACAGGGGAATGTGACCACCAATAGCATTGAGTGTGTACACCTTCAAGGCGGGTCAGGGTGTTCACCCAGCCAATCATGACCCATGTCGTTAGCTGAGCTAGACAATTATGACCCATGTCAAGTGTTCACCCAGCCAATCATGACCTATGTCAAGTGTTCACCCAGCCAATCATGACCCATGTCAAGTGTTCACCCAGCCAATCATTACTCATGTCAAGTGTTCACCCAGTCAATAATGACCCATGTCAAGTGTTCACACAGCCAATCATAACCCATGTTAAGTGTTCACCCAGCCAATCATGACCCATATCAAGTGTTCACCCAGCCAATCATGACCCATGTAAAGTGTTCACCCAGCCAATCATGATCCACGTCCAGTGTTGAGCTAGACAGTTATGACTGATGTCAAGTGTTCACCCAGACAATCATGACCCATGCCAAGTGTTCACCCAGACAATCATGACCCATGCGAGGTTTCACCCAGACAATCATGACCGATGCCAAGTGTTCACTCAGACAATCACGACCCATGCCGAGTTTTCACCCAGACAATCATGACCCATGCCGAGTGTTCACTCAGACAATCATGACCCATGCCGAGTGTTTACCCAGCCATTCATGACCCATGTCGAGTGTTAACCCAGACAATCATGATCCATGCCGAGTGTTCACCCAGTCAATCATGACCCATGCCGAGTGTTCACCCAGACAATCATGACCCATGCCAAGTGTTCACCCAGACAATCATGACCCATGCCGAGTTTTCACCCAGACAATCATGACCCATGCCGAGTGTTCATCCAGACAATCATGACCCATGCCGAGTGTTGAGCTAGACAATCATGACCCATGCCGAGTGTTCACCCAGACAATCATGACCGATGCCGAGTGTTTAGCCATAGAGTGAAGTAGATAGGACAAGTGTTTACACGGGCAACGTGACCCGACCACAGAACTGTAGTCTGCGGGAGATGAATTCAATGCCAGGGGACATAACCAATAAAATGGAGTACGGCAATAAAGGGGAGGCAACAAAATCAATGAATACAATTCCACTGAAAGCAGACAGCAAAGATTGTTTAATGTGTGCAGTATGTTGCCCCCTCACGCCCGGCCAACTGGCGTGGGCAATCACAACATTCGTGGTTTATAGATCAATCAGAGACAAGGTAGAAGGCCAGAGACAAGGTAGAAGGCCAGAGATAAGATAGAAGGACAGAGATAAGATAGAAGGACAGAGATAAGATAGAAGGACAGAGATAAGATAGAAGGACAGAGATAAGATAGAAGGACAGAGATAAGGTAGAAGGATAGAGATAAGATAGAAGGACAGAGATAAGATAGAAGGACAGAGATAAGATAGAAGGACAGAGATAAGATAGAAGGACAGAGATAAGATAGAAGGACAGCCAGTGGTAGAGGAAATATAAACCGTCTCCTAACTGCTTAAACGCAATGTGAATTGACCCGATTAAACAGAAGAAATCAATTGTTTTACGTGCATTTATAACATCTGGTATTATTGAGGTGTAAAGAAAAGAAGAATAACACAGAATAAGATAGAAAGCAGATAAAGAGACAATTGCAAAAGAAGGAGTGAAACAAGGAAGAAACAAATAACAAAAGAAAGGATGAGACATAAGACGGATGAAAAAAAAAAGAAATGAATGAAGAGAAACGAAGGTGAAAGATAGAACAGGAGACAAATATAAAACGCAAAACATGATTTAGAAACAGGAAGACAAGGAGAGACAAGGAACAAGGAAAGAAAGAAAGAAAGAAAGGAAAGAAAGAAAGAAAGAAATAAAGAAAGAAAGAAAGAAAGAAAGAAAGAAAGAAAGAAAGAAAGAAAGAAAGAAAGAAAGAAAGAAAGAAAGAAAGTTAATCAATCAGAAAGAAAACGACGTGTACATGAGTAGAATATGTGTGATGTCACATTTGAAGCCGCACAAACACCAACAAACACAAGTCAAATCTGCAACATCCAAACTTTGCGTATGGATTTAATTAAACATGCGAATCGTCGCCGCAGCCATGCAGCACGTGCTCTGCGCTTGACACATCTATCAGCGGCTAGCGAAGAGAGAGTGAGGAGGAGAAGGCGAGGACGCGTCATAACAGACAAGGAGAAATGGGAGGCGTTTCTCCAGAGATTTTTAGAGCAGACCAATTATAATGATGCGGATACCAGAGATGCAGTTAGAGAGGAATTATCTGGCACAATGGAGAATATGCCTTATGAAGACATCATACGGATTGAAGATGTTAAGAAAAAGGCAAAAGACACGGCACCAGGGCTCGATGGGGTCAGGTATGGACACATGAAGGGTTTGAGTGATGCAGACCTGGAGGAGATGACCGACTGCTTTAACCAGAGCATTAGGACAGCATCAGTACCACAGGATTGGGTGCACAGCTATCTCATCCCTCTCCCAAAATCATTCAAGGATCATTCAAAGCTTAGCGGCTTTAGGATCATCACCCTTCAAAATACATTTGGGAAGGTTTTAGAGAAGATAGTCGCTGTTAAGCTGCAGGATTTCCTGGAAAGGGAGAGCCTGCTTCCAAGAGGCCTGGGGAGCTACAGGCCAGGAAAAGATACCTGGTCAAATGCAGCCACTTTTGCCTTTGACGTTTATGAGGGGTTCCAGAGTAGACAGGAAACAATGGCGGCAGCGCTTGATCTCAAGGATGCGTACAATAGAGTTCGCTATGATATTTTGATGACCGCACTTATGGAGAAGGGGGTCAATCCCTGGTTGGTGAACTGGATATCAGCCGTCCTGCATTCTCGTCGGGTTGCTCTCCGTCTGGGTGCATGGACCTCAGAGCCACATATTTTAACCCCGGGACTGCCACAGGGATCTGCAATCTCACCGGTGCTCTTTAATGTATATACAAGCAAGATTGCATACCTAGAAGCACCAGGGGTTGGAAGGATTCTAACATTTGCAGATGATATTCTTGCATACAGGCAGGGGAGAAATAGGAATCAAAAAGCTCAGGAGCTACAGGCGACAGTAGACAAAGTGATGGACTGGTGTACTGAAATGAGTGCTGTCATCCACCCGGAAAAGGCGGCTGTTTCTGGACAACAGGATTGTGAGAGATGATACCCCAAGCCTCACGATAGATGGTAGAAGCGTCAACAGAGAGAACAAACTGAAGTATCTGGGAATCACATTTGTCAGGAGTCTGTCCTTCAAGGACCATGTGGAGACGGTTGTGACAAGATCTCAAAAGGGATTCAATGCACTTAAACTATGGCTGCAATGGACACAGAGCAGAGAATGCTCTTCACGCTATACCAGCACTTGATCCTCTCAGTGATTGATTATGGACTAGGACTGCTCACTGTCTCAAAGAGTCAGCTGGTGAAATTAGAGAGCATGCAGAACGAACCTATGCGGGTCATTCTAGGATGCACCCCAGACACCCCAGTAGTGTGTATGCGTTACATCCTTGGTCTGCCTACTGTTGCTGGTAGGCACAAGGTGATGAAGGCGAAGGCATACCTCAGAGTAGCCGCAGACATAGATCACCCGTTGCATGAGGCGCTGGATGTAGTTAAGGGTCAGAGACTGATAAGAGGAAAACCATGGATGGCTTCAGGCGTAGGATACAATCAGACAGGTGTGCCCCTTGGAGAACATCAGGCGAGGAGAGGAGTGGGTCAGAGTGCCAGCCGAGCAGTCAGACTTGTGCAGAGTTATAATCACATTGAGCCGGGAGTGCAGGGAGTGGCCAGCAGGGGCCACGGAAGTGGAAATTCAGCAACTAATTCAGGATAATTCTCGCCCGGGTGATGTGATTATCTACACGGATGGTTCGGTGTTGTGAGGTAGGAGAAGTGCCTGGGGATTCTTAGCAAAAGCTAATGGTCGACGTTTGGTGCAGGAGAGCCTGGCGTATGATGACACAACATCTAGCTTAAGAATGGAGGTGGAGGCGGTCAGTGCAGCTTTCCGATGGATAGAGAACACGATACATACACACATTGTGATTGTAACTGACTCAGAAAGCATGCTGAGTAGGGTGAGGACAGGCAAGCTTCGTGCAGAGTGGCTTGCTTCCCTTCGGAGGTCACGGGTAGTAAGTATAACATGGATTTTTTCTCCTGGGCATGCCGGTGTGCTAGGGAATGAACAGGCGGACAGATTGGCTGGCTCGGCAAAACTTGGTGGATGAATGAACTTGAATGAGTGAGTGTGAGAGCGAATGAGTGAGCGGGAGAGTGAATGAGTGAGAGTGTCTGTGTGTGTGAGTGAATGAGTGAGAGTGAATGAGTGAGCGTGAGAGTGAATGAGTGAGCGTGAGAGTGAATGAGTGAGCATGAGAGTGAATGAGTGAGCGTGAGAGTGAATGAGTGAGAGTGAATGAGTGAGCGTGAGAAGGAATGAGTGAGCGTGAGAGTGAATGATTGAGCGTGAGAGTGAATGAGTGAGCGTGAGAGTAAATGAGTGAGTGTGAGAGTGAATGAGTGAGCGTGAGAGTAAATGAGTGAGTGTGAGAGTGAATGAGTGAGCGGGAGAGTGAATGATTGAGCGTGAGAGTGAATGAGTGAGCGGGAGAGTGAATGAGTGAGAGTGTCTGTGTGTGTGAGTGAATGATTGAGAGTGAATGAGTGAGCGTGAGGGTGAATGAGTGAGCGGGAGAGTGAATGAGTGAGTGTGAGAGCGAATGAGTGAGCGGGAGAGTGAATGAGTGAGAGTGTCTGTGTGTGTGAGTGAATGAGTGAGAGTGAATGAGTGAGCGTGAGAGTGAATGAGTGAGCGTGAGAGTGAATGAGTGAGCATGAGAGTGAATGAGTGAGCGTGAGAGTGAATGAGTGAGAGTGAATGAGTGAGCGTGAGAAGGAATGAGTGTGCGTGAGAGTGAATGATTGAGCGTGAGAGTGAATGAGTGAGCGTGAGAGTAAATGAGTGAGTGTGAGAGTGAATGAGTGAGCGTTAGAGTAAATGAGTGAGTGTGAGAGTGAATGAGTGAGCGGGAGAGTGAATGATTGAGCGTGAGAGTGAATGAGTGAGCGGGAGAGTGAATGAGTGAGAGTGTCTGTGTGTGTGAGTGAATGATTGAGAGTGAATGAGTGAGCGTGAGAGTGAATGAGTGAGCGTGAGAGTGAATGAGTGAGCATGAGAGTGAATGAGTGAGCGTGAGAGTGAATGAGTGAGAGTGAATGAGTGAGCGTGAGAAGGAATGAGTGAGCGTGAGAGTGAATGCGTGAGCGTGAGAGTGAATCAGTGAGCGGGAGAGTGAATGATTGAGCGTGAGAGTGAATGAGTGAGCGTGAGAGTAAATGAGTGAGTGTGAGAGTGAATGAGTGAGCGGCAGAGTGAATTATTGAGCGGGACAGTGAATGAGTGAGCGTGAGAGTGAATGAGTAAGAGTGAATGATTGAACGGGAGAGTGAATGAGTGAGCGTGAGAGTGAATGAGTGAGCGGGAGAGTGAATGAGTGAGCGGGAGAGTGAATGAGTGAGCGGGAGAGTGAATGAGTGAGCGGGAGAATGAATGAGTGAGCGGGAGAGTGAATGAGTGTGCGTGAGAGTGAATGAGTGAGCGTGAGAGTGAATGAGTGAGCGGGAGAGTGAATGAGTGAGCGGGAGAGTGAATGAGTGAGCGTTAGAGCGAATGAGTGAGCGTGAGAGTGAATGAGTGAGCGTGAGAGTGAAAGAGTGAGCGGGAGAGTGAATTAGTGAGAGTGAGAGTGAATGAGAGAGAAAGAGAGAGAGTGTGTGTGTGTGTGTGTGTGTGTGAGCGTACGCATGCGTGTGAGTGTGTGTATATGAAAGAATACAGAGAGAGAGAGTGAGAGAGAGAGAGAGAGAGAGCTGAGCAGATGCATGTCATGTAACACGCATATTATGTAACACGCGAATCCATATGTTTGTGTATTCTCATCTGTCATATTATAAGTTAAATACCATTTGATTTTATCATGTATAATCTAAACTTATGTTCATTACTGTAGTTTGAGTGAGAGAGTGAGTGAGTGTGAATGAGTGAGCGTGAGAGTGAATGAGTGAGCGTGAGAGTGAATGAGTGAGCGTGAGAGTGAATGAGTGAGCGTGAGAGTGAATGAGTGAGCGTGAGAGTGAATGAGTGAGCGGGAGAGTGAATGAGTGAGTGGGAGAGTGAATGAGTGAGAGTGAATGAGTGAGCGGGAGAGTGAATGAGTGAGCGTGAGAGTGAATGAGTGAGCGTGAGGGTGAATGAGTGAGCAGGAGAGTGAATGAGTGAGCTGGAGAGTGAATGAGTGAGAGTGTCTGTGTATGGGAGTGAATGAGTGAGAGTGAATGAGTGAGCGTGAGAGTGAATGAGTGAGCGTGAGAGTGAATGAGTGAGAGTGAATGAGTGAGCGTGAGAGTGATTGAGTGAGAGTGAGAGTGAATGAGTGAGCGTGAGAAGGAATGAGTGAGCGTGAGAGTGAATGAGTGAGCGTGAGAGTGAATCAGTGAGCGTGAGAGTGAATCAGTGAGCGGGAGAGTGAATGATTGAGCGTGAGAGTGAATGAGTGAGCGTGAGAGTGAATGAGTGAGCGGGAGAGTGAATGAGTGAGTGGGAGAGTGAATGAGTGAGAGTGAATGAGTGAGCGGGAGAGTGAATGAGTGAGCGTGAGAGTGAATGAGTGAGCGTGAGGGTGAATGAGTGAGCAGGAGAGTGAATGAGTGAGCTGGAGAGTGAATGAGTGAGAGTGTCTGTGTATGGGAGTGAATGAGTGAGAGTGAATGAGTGAGCGTGAGAGTGAATGAGTGAGCGTGAGAGTGAATGAGTGAGAGTGAATGAGTGAGCGTGAGAGTGATTGAGTGAGAGTGAGAGTGAATGAGTGAGCGTGAGAAGGAATGAGTGAGCGTGAGAGTGAATGAGTGAGCGTGAGAGTGAATCAGTGAGCGTGAGAGTGAATCAGTGAGCGGGAGAGTGAATGATTGAGCGTGAGAGTGAATGAGTGAGCGTGAGAGTGAATGAGTGAGCGGCAGAGTGAATGAGTGAGCGTTAGAGTAAATGAGTGAGTGTGAGAGTGAATGAGTGAGCGGGAGAGTGAATGATTGAGCGTGAGAGTGAATGAGTGAGCGGGAGAGTGAATGAGTGAGAGTGTCTGTGTGTGTGAGTGAATGATTGAGAGTGAATGAGTGAGCGTGAGAGTGAATGAGTGAGCGTGAGAGTGAATGAGTGAGCATGAGAGTGAATGAGTGAGCGTGAGAGTGAATGAGTGAGAGTGAATGAGTGAGCGTGAGAAGGAATGAGTGAGCGTGAGAGTGAATGCGTGAGCGTGAGAGTGAATCGGTGAGCGGGAGAGTGAATGATTGAGCGTGAGAGTGAATGAGTGAGCGTGAGAGTAAATGAGTGAGTGTGAGAGTGAATGAGTGAGCGGCAGAGTGAATTATTGAGCGGGACAGTGAATGAGTGAGCGTGAGAGTGAATGAGTAAGAGTGAATGATTGAACGGGAGAGTGAATGAGTGAGCGTGAGAGTGAATGAGTGAGCGGGAGAGTGAATGAGTGAGCGGGAGAGTGAATGAGTGAGCGGGAGAGTGAATGAGTGAGCGGGAGAATGAATGAGTGAGCGGGAGAGTGAATGAGTGTGCGTGAGAGTGAATGAGTGAGCGTGAGAGTGAATGAGTGAGCGGGAGAGTGAATGAGTGAGCGGGAGAGTGAATGAGTGAGCGTGAGAGCGAATGAGTGAGCGTGAGAGTGAATGAGTGAGCGTGAGAGTGAAAGAGTGAGCGGGAGAGTGAATTAGTGAGAGTGAGAGTGAATGAGAGAGAAAGAGAGAGAGTGTGTGTGTGTGTGTGTGTGTGTGAGCGTACGCATGCGTGTGAGTGTGTGTATATGAAAGAATACAGAGAGAGAGAGTGAGAGAGAGAGAGAGAGAGAGAGCTGAGCAGATGCATGTCATGTAACACGCATATTATGTAACACGCGAATCCATATGTTTGTGTATTCTCATCTGTCATATTATAAGTTAAATACCATTTGATTTTATCATGTATAATCTAAACTTATGTTCATTACTGTAGTTTGAGTGAGAGAGTGAGTGAGTGTGAATGAGTGAGCGTGAGAGTGAATGAGTGAGCGTGAGAGTGAATGAGTGAGCGTGAGAGTGAATGAGTGAGCGGGAGAGTGAATGAGTGAGTGGGAGAGTGAATGAGTGAGAGTGAATGAGTGAGCGGGAGAGTGAATGAGTGAGCGTGAGAGTGAATGAGTGAGCGTGAGGGTGAATGAGTGAGCAGGAGAGTGAATGAGTGAGCTGGAGAGTGAATGAGTGAGAGTGTCTGTGTATGGGAGTGAATGAGTGAGAGTGAATGAGTGAGCGTGAGAGTGAATGAGTGAGCGTGAGAGTGAATGAGTGAGAGTGAATGAGTGAGCGTGAGAGTGATTGAGTGAGAGTGAGAGTGAATGAGTGAGCGTGAGAAGGAATGAGTGAGCGTGAGAGTGAATGAGTGAGCGTGAGAGTGAATCAGTGAGCGTGAGAGTGAATCAGTGAGCGGGAGAGTGAATGATTGAGCGTGAGAGTGAATGAGTGAGCGTGAGAGTGAATGAGTGAGCGGGAGAGTGAATGAGTGAGTGGGAGAGTGAATGAGTGAGAGTGAATGAGTGAGCGGGAGAGTGAATGAGTGAGCGTGAGAGTGAATGAGTGAGCGTGAGGGTGAATGAGTGAGCAGGAGAGTGAATGAGTGAGCTGGAGAGTGAATGAGTGAGAGTGTCTGTGTATGGGAGTGAATGAGTGAGAGTGAATGAGTGAGCGTGAGAGTGAATGAGTGAGCGTGAGAGTGAATGAGTGAGAGTGAATGAGTGAGCGTGAGAGTGATTGAGTGAGAGTGAGAGTGAATGAGTGAGCGTGAGAAGGAATGAGTGAGCGTGAGAGTGAATGAGTGAGCGTGAGAGTGAATCAGTGAGCGTGAGAGTGAATCAGTGAGCGGGAGAGTGAATGATTGAGCGTGAGAGTGAATGAGTGAGCGTGAGAGTGAATGAGTGAGCGGCAGAGTGAATGAGTGAGCGGGACAGTGCATGAGTGAGAGTGAATGAGTGAGCGTGAGAGTGAATGAGTGAGAGTGAATGAGTGAGCGGGAGAGTGAATGATTGAACGGGAGAGTGAATGAGTGAGCGGGAGAGTGAATGAGTGAGCAGGAGAGTGAATGAGTGAGCGGGAGAGACAGAATGAGTGAGCGTGAGAGTGAATGAGTGAGCGTGAGAGTGAATGAGTGAGAGTGAATGAGTGAGCGTGAGAGTGATTGAGTGAGAGTGAGAGTGAATGAGTGAGCGTGAGAAGGAATGAGTGAGCGTGAGAGTGAATGAGTGAGCGTGAGAGTGAATCAGTGAGCGGGAGAGTGAATGATTGAGCGTGAGAGTGAATGAGTGAGCGTGAGAGTGAATTAGTGAGCGGCAGAGTGAATGAGTGAGCGGGACAGTGAATGAGTGAGCGTGAGAGTGAATGAGTGAGCGTGAGAGTGAATGAGTGAGAGTGAATGAGTGAGCGGGAGAGTGAATGATTGAACGGGAGAGTGAATGAGTGAGCGGGAGAGTGAATGAGTGAGCGGGAGAGTGAATGAGTGAGCGGGAGAGACAGAATGAGTGAGCGTGAGAGTGAATGAGTGAGCGGGAGAGTGAATGAGTGAGCGGGAGAGTGAATGAGTGAGCGGGAGAGTGAATGAGTGAGCGGGAGAGTGAATCAGTGAGCGGGAGAGTGAATGAGTGAACAGGAGAGTGAATGAGTGAGCGGGAGAGTGAATGAGTGAGAGAGTGTGTGTGTGAGTGAATGAGTGAGAGTGAGAGTGAATGAGAGAGAGAGTGTGTGTGTGTGGTGTGTGTGTGGGCCACGCTGGCATCACTACTTTTACGTCACATACTTTTTATGTACACATTTTTCTCCATGTTTAGCCTTGTTTATGTTTACAACATTCATTTCACAATGTTTATTTTTCTTCCTATGTAAATGTATAATGCTCTTGATGAACGAAAGACGAGTGATTGGAAGGGCCGAATGTAAGACGGGCCTGCGCGCCCAATTTGTGACCCTAATAAAGTTGATTTGATTTGATTTGATTTGATTTGGTGGAGTATTGATGCATGACAAGACAGACGTGGTTGCGGCCTTGTGGGAGCATGTGTACACCTCGGAGGAGCAAATGGATCACCATAGTCTGGTTAGAATGAGGCAGCGAGGAGTGACGAGGGGATCTGGCCGACGCTCGACGCTCAGAGGAAAGGCAAGACGGACATATAATCAGATTGCTACTGGAACTATTAGTGTTGGAACTCTTCGCTGGCTGCTGAGGATGGGGACGGAGCGCTTATGGGAATGTCCCGAATGCTGTGATGTCGGTTCCTAGATCAATCAATCAATCAATGAATCTATCAATCGTCAAGATCTGTTTCGCTTGTTCATGGATACGTCGATATCTGCTCCAGGAGCCCCTCTACACAGTGCACAAATCCTCTAGCACACACAAGGATGCCGCTATTTGTATCACAGAGTCACACATGCAATAAATAGTTTGTGTGGGTAGGTTTTCCTACTTTGACATGTAACTTGGGCAGTTGCCTGAACAGCCTGTTCCTTTCCGCTAAGGGATTTATAACTTGAGCAGCAAGCTCACCGATCTTCTGTGTTTACTGCTCTTATCCGAGGAGATCAGATGACATGTCTACTACCTTAATATCAATGGAGCGAATACCATCATCGGCTGTCCAATTCTGAGGGAGATCCTCATCGAACACAGGGGAATTTCTGCTGGAGTAACAGGGTGGACCTTTTGCCGTTTAAGCTACTCCACTGACACAAGATGATGATACCGAATCAGCTGACGGCCAGAGAATTCTGCGTGGACAATGAATATGTTAACTGCCTATTCCCTCAAGTGTTGCTCTAGGGGGACACGCTTTCACACCTCAAGCACAGTCGCAATTTTTGCCGTGTCTTTGCAGAAAGTTCTGGAAGATGTGGAGAGCTTGGGCCGATTCTCTGTTGATGCTTTCGAGGACATCATCTCTGCGACCAACTTGTGTGTCAACTCAGAGCTGGACGTCTTCTGGGCTGTACTCTTCTGGGTGGCCACAGATCCAGCCAACAGAATCAATCATCTGAACAGGGTAATATTGCTGTCTCCTTGTCCAGTATTGTGTCCGATTATAACACTCTCTTGTTATCTCAGTGGGTATCAGTCTCCCACTGTCCAGAATTACTCTCTTGTTATCTCAGTGGGTATCAATCTCCCACTGTCTATGATTACTCTCTTGTTATCTCAGTGGGTATCAGTCTCCCACTGTCTAAGTTTACTCTCTTGTTATCTCAGTGGGCATCAGTCTCCCACTGTCTAAGTTTACTCTCTTGTTATCTCAGTGGGCATCAGTCTCCCACTGTCTAAGTTTACTCTCTTGTTATCTCAGTGGGCATCAGTCTCCCACTGTCTAAGTTTACTCTCTTGTTATCTCAGTGGGCATCAGTCTCCCACTGTCTAAGTTTACTCTCTTGTTATCTCAGTGGGCATCAGTCTCCCACTGTCTAAGTTTACTCTCTTGTTATCTCAGTGGGCATCAGTCTCCCACTAAGTTTTGTCTCTTGTTATCTCAGTGTATATCAGTCTCCCACTGTCTAGGATTACTCTCTTGTTATCTCAGTGTGTATCAGTCTCCCACTGTCTAAGTTTACTCTCTTGTTATCCCAGTGGTTATCAGTCTTCCACTAAGTTTACTCTCTTGTTATCTCAGTGGGTATCAGTCTCCCACTGTCTAGGATTACTCTCTTGTTATCTCAGTGTGTATCAGTCTCCCACTGTCTAAGTTTACTCTCTTGTTATCTCAGTGTGTATCAGTCTCCCACTGTCTAGGATTACTCTCTTGTTATCTCAGTGGGTATCAGTCTCCCACTGTCTATGATTACTCTCTTGTTATCTCAGTGGGTATCAGTCTCCCACGGTCTAGGATTACTCTCTTTTTATCTCAGTGTGTATCAGTCTCCGACTGTCTAAGTTTACTCTCTTGTTAACTCAGTGTATATCAGTCTCCCACTGTCTAGGATTACTCTCTTGTTATCTCAGTGGGTATCAGTCTCCCACTGTAAGTTTACTCTCTTGTTATCTCAGTTTATCAGTCTCCCGCTGTCTAAGTTTACTCTCTTGTTGTCTCTGGGTATCAGTCTACTGCAGGTCCGGTGGTTTTCCTTTCGAATCCTCATAGGGGCGGATGTGACAAGGTGGCCTTGGCTAGCGGGCGGATGTGACAAGGTGGCCTGGGGTAGCGGGCGGATGTGACAAGGTGGCCTGGGCTAGCGGGCGGATGTGACGAGGTGGCCTGGGCTAGCCGGCGGGGGTGACGAGGTGGCCTGTGCTAGCGGGCGGATGTGAAGAGGTGGCCTGTGCTAGCGGGCGGGGGTGACAAGGTGGCCTGTGCTAGCGAGCGGGGGTGACGAGGTGGCCTGTGCTAGCGGGCGGGGGTGACGAGGTGGCCTGTGCTAGCGGGCGGGGGTGACAAGGTGGCCTGTGCTAGCGGGCGGATGTGACGAGGTGGCCTTTGCTAGCGGGCGGATGTGAAGAGGTGGCCTGTGCTAGCGGGCGGGGGTGACAAGGTGGCCTGTGCTAGCGGGCGGATGTGACAAGGTGGCCTGTGCTAGCGGGCGGATGTGCCAAGGTGGCCTGTGCTAGCGGGCGGATGTGATGAGGTGGCCTGTATTTGTAGGCTTATGTGATGAGGTGGTCTGTGCTAGTGGGCGGATGTGAACAGGTGGCCTGTTCTAGCGGGCGGATGTGAAGAGGTGGCCTATGCTAGCGGGCGGATGTGACAAGGTGGCATTTGCTAGCGGTCGGATGTGACGAGGTGACCTGTCCTAGCGGGCGGATGTGACAAGGTGGCCTGTGCTAGCGGGCGGATGTGAAGAGGTGGCCTGTGCTATCGGGCGGTGGTGACAAGGTGGTCTGTGCTAGCGGGCGGATGTGGCGAGGTGGCCTGTGTTAGCGGGTGGGGGGTTACAAGGTGGCCTGTGCTAGCGGGCGGATGTGACAAGGTGGCCTGTGCTAGCGGGCGGATGTGCCAAGGTGGCCTGAGCTAGCGGGCGGATGTGACGAGGTGGCCTATGCTAGCGGGCGAGGGTTACGAGGTGGTCTGTGCTAGCGGGCGGTTGTGACAAGGTGGCCTGTGCTATCGGGCGGATGTGAAGAGGAGGCCTGTGCTAGCGCGCGGATGTGAAGAGGTGGCCTGTGCTAGCGGGCGGATGTGACAAGGTGGCCTGTGCTAGCGGGCGGGGGTGACAAGGTGGCCTGTGCTAGCGGGCGGGGCTGACAAGGTGGCCTGTGCTAGCGGGCGGATATGAAGAGGTGGCCTGTGCTAGCGGGCGGATATGAAGAGGTGGTCTGTGCTAGCGGGCGGATGTGAAGAGGTGGCCTGTGCTAGCGGGCGGATGTGAAGAGGTGGCCTGTGCTAGCGGGCGGATGTGAAGAGGTGGCCTGTGCTAGCGGGCGGATGTGAAGAGGTGGCCTGTGCTAGATGGCGGGGGTGACATGGTGTCCTGTGTTAGCGGGCGGATGTGACAAGGTGGCCTGTGCTAGCGGGCTGGGGTGACAAGGTGGCCTGTGCTAGCAGGCGGGGGTGACAAGGTGGCCTGTGCTAGCGGGCGGGGGTGATAAGGTGGCCTGTGCTAGCGGGCGGATGTGACCAGGTGGCCTGTGCTAGCGAGCGGGGGTGATAAGGTGGCCTGTGCTAGCGGGCGGGGGTGACAAGGTGGCCTGTGCTAGCGGGCGGATGTGAAGAGGTGGCCTGTTCTAGCGGGCGGATGTGACAAGGTGGCCTCGGCTAGCGGGCGGATGTGACGAAGTGGCCTGGGCTAGCGGGTGGGGATGACAATTTGGCCTGTGCTAGCGGGCGGATGTGACCAGGTGGCCTGTGCTAGCGAGCGGGGGTGATAAGGTGGCCTGTGCTAGCGGGCGGGGGTGACAAGGTGGCCTGTGCTAGCGGGCGGATGTGAAGAGGTGGCCTGTGCTAGCGGGCGGATGTGACAAGGTGGCCTCGGCTAGCGGGCGGATGTGACGAAGTGGCCTGGGCTAGCGGGCGGGGATGTCAATTTGGCCTATGCTAGCGGGCGGATGTATCAAGGTGGCCTCGGCTAGCGGGCGGATGTGACGAAGTGGCCTGGGCTAGCGGGCGGGGGTGACAAGGTGGCCTGTGCTAGCGGGCGGATGTGACAAGGTGGCCTTGCAGTCAGTGAACGAACACATACCGCTACGAGTGTCTGTCTCTGATGAACTTGCCCATCTATGCCAGCAGTTGATGAGAGAGGTCCGGTTCACCAACATGTCGTCCCTGGAGCTACTGGACTGTGCTCGGGTGTCTGAGCTGGTGCGCCTCTCCAAGAGCTGCAAGACGTTGCTCATCTCCGCCAACTGGTGAGTGTCAGTACAGTGTCCACGAGTGAACATTAGTCTCTGTATAATGTCAATAAGTGAACCATAGTCTCTGTACAGTGTCCACGAGTGAACATTAGTCTCTGTATAATGTCAATAAGTGAACCATAGTCTCTGTACAGTGTCCACGAGTGAACATTAGTCTCTGTACAATGTCCTTGAGGGAATCATAGTTGAGTTTAAAAGCTTAGTTACACATCCTTTACCGGACGTCGCATAGTCAATAGTTGGAAGTAGCTCAGTGAGCCGAGCTCCGAAACTCTTGGATAGTTGTCAACATGAGAGAACCCACCTGCAACAAACCGGCTATGTGGCTTGGACGCAGTGACCGCGTTTAACAACTCCTCGACCTACCGATGTAAAGGACATGCAACTAGCTTACCCCACAACAGAATGTGTGTAGTATGTGTAATAAGTCAGACAGACACCGGAGGCCAACAGAATGTGTGTAGTGTGTGTAATAAGTCAGACAGACACCCGAGACCAACAGATCTGTGTTGAGTCAAGAACAGACATCACATTCCCAAACGTGCTGCGTCTTCATCCTCAACAGCCAGCGAAGAGTTCCAATACTAACGGTATCAGTTGGAGTCTGGTTACTTCACTGTTTGGCCTAGCCTCGGAATACTGTCTGTCGTCTACATTCTCTGGCAACTCCCTGCCGCACCATTCTCGCCAGGCCAGGATAATGCATCAGTTCTTTCACACTGTACTAATAGCCCTGACCATACCCGCTTTATCGTACCCAAATATCACAGCCAGCGGTGCACACCCAGCCAAACATCCCGGCTGATGGTTACCCAGCACACCAGCATGTCCTGGGGAAATGATTCACCTGTTGCTCACTGGCGTTGATTTCTTTAACTGAAGCCCCTCTGTCCAGAAAATACCGTGCTGCGTGGTTTCAAATATCCCAGCTTGGCTGACAACTGAGGTGCTGCACACACTGTCCTTCATGGTACGAACAAGGGAGAATAAAGAAGTATACATGATCGCGGTAGCATCTACTAGGTTTCCTTGTGAGTGGGATGTTAGGCTCTCCAACCAGTGGACTGTCCGACCACTGGACTGCCCAACCACTGGGATGTCCGACCGCTGAGATGTCCGACCACTGGGATATCAGACCACTGGGCTGCCAAACCACTGTACTGTCCAACCACTGGACTGTCCAACCACTGGACTGTCCAACCACTGGGATGTCCAACCACTGGACTGTCCAACCACTGGGCTGTCCGACCACTGGACTGTCCAACCACTGGGATGTCCAACCACTGGACTGTCCAACCACTGGACTGTCCAACCACTGGGCTATCCGACCACTGGACTGTCCAACCACTGGACTATCCAACCACTGGGCTGTCCAACCACTGGACTGTCCAACCACTGGACTGTCCAACCACTGGGATGTCCGACCGCTGAGATGTCCAACCACTGGGCTGTCCGACCACTGGGCTGTCCAACCACTGGGAAATCCTACCACTGTACTGTCCAACCACTGGACTGTCCGACCACTAGGCTGCCAAACCACTGGACTGTCCAACCACTGGGCTGCCAAACCACTGGACTGTCAAACCACTGGGCTGCCAAACCACTGGACTGTCAAACCACTGGGCTGCCAAACCACTGGACTGTCCGACCACTGGGCTGCCAAACCACTGGACTGTCAAACCACTGGGCTGCCAAACCACTGGACTGTCAAACCACTGGGCTGCCAAACCACTGGACTGTCCGACCACTGGGCTGCCAAACCACTGGACTGTCCAACCACTGGGCTGCCAAACCACTGGACTGTCCAACCACTGGGCTGCCAAACCACTGGACTGTCCGACTACTGGACTGTCCAACCACTGGGATGTCCGACCACTGGGCTGCCAAACCACTGGACTGTCCAACCACTGGGCTGCCAAACCACTGGACTGTCCAACCACTGGGCTGCCAAACCACTGGACTGTCCGACTACTGGACTGTCCAACCACTGGGATGTCCGACCACTGGGCTGCCAAACCACTGGGATGTCCGACCACTGGGATATCCGACCACTGGGATATCCGACCACTGGGATATCCGACCACTGGGATATCCGACCACTGGGATGTCCGACCACTGGGATATCCGACCACTGAGCTGCCCAACCACTGGGATATCCGACCACTGGGATATCCGACCACTGGACTGGAATATCCGACCGCTGGGCTGCCCAATCACTGGGCTGTCCAACTACTGGACTGTCCAACCACAAGGCTGTCAAACCACTGAGGTGCTCGTCTATGAAACAATCATACACGTGGAGATAAACAAGACATGTCCAGCAGATGAATACTTAGTAAGGTTTGCAAATAGCTACTGCCATGTCACACAGAGATACTGCCATGTCATACAGAGATACTGCCATGTCACACAGAGATACTGCCATGTCACACAGAGATACTGCCATGTCACACAGAGATACTGTCATGTCACACAGAGATACTGCCATGTCACACAGAGATACTGCCATGTCACACAGAGATACTGCCATGTCACACAGAGATACTGCCATGTCACACAGAGATACTGCCATGTCACACAGAGATACTGCCATGTCACACAGAGATACTGCCATGTCACACAGAGATACTGCCATTTCACACAGAGCTCTCTCTATAAACACCTTAGGCTACCCCCCACCCCCACCCCACCCCCTCACTACCTGTAGACCACTGCAGATGAAGCTAACCGCAGTGCACAAACGCTATGTGTCCCGATGTCATCTCCAAATGACAGGTGCTTATGACAGAATATATCTACTTAGACTAGATTGACGTACCCGCATATAGGACGAAAAGTCCACAGTTTAGTCCAGATAATCGGTGATGGCGTTGAACTAAATACCTCAGCAACAACACACTGAAAGTGTAAAAGACCGAACGCTTTTGCCCATTCGGCCATGCTGACCACGGATATTACAGATAATTGTGCAAGTAAATTCCTGATATATCCAAGATAAGTAATATACGTCCGGACAGGGACTCAACGGCAACTGTTGGTAAACAGTAGAAAGAGGTACTCACAATTGTTGACAATAGTAAAAGAAGTGCGTGACAGCGAAAGTGAAGAGATCGACATGACATCAAAAGGTCAAGATATTGACGTTACATCACCAGTTGCAGAGAACGGCGTAACATCAACAGATGAAGAGATCGACATATCATCACTAGTTGGAGAGATGGATGTGACATCAACAAGTTGAGCGATCGGCGTAATATCAACAGATGAAGAGATCGACTTAATATTAACAGATGAAGAGGCTGGCGTTAGTTACATCAACAGTTGAATAAGCCGGCCTGATTGTGATATATCTACCATTGAACATTACGAATCATCATGGCAATCAGAGCCCAGCCGCCTATTCTTACTGGGCTATGTTCGATAGGAATCAGGAACCGTTTCTGTGTTGCTTATCATTATGACAAGTGGTTATTTGTATGTGCAGTTGCTAAATGTCGGCGACATGATTAGATTACTTGCTCTCACTTGCTCCGCCGCTCCAGGGTATGCCATGCTCGCGAACTGGGACTTCAGGATCCTCTTGGCCTACCCCAGCAGCCCAAACGCCAGTGTCTGTTCGACCGGCCGCCTCACGAGGTAAGAAAACACGCACCTGCACCACATCAGATGTCCTAAATTTGTCTGAAGGGAGTAGAACTTAACATGGCTAATACTTATGTAGACTGCACGATTTATAGTCTGGCATATTTCGCTGCATCTCGCCAGGTACATACTGCATAAATCACACGACATAAAGTAAAGTAGATGTTTGTATACTAGAATCTACAGACACTGTAACTGACAGTAAACCTTCTAGACTTTCCAGATATTGTAACTGATAGTACACATTACACATTGTCGAGGCATTGTAGTTGACAGGAAACAATCTCGAATTTCCAGACATTTTAGTTGACAATATTAACATTCTAGAATTTCTAGACAGAGTATTTAACAACAAACATTATAGAATATCAAGATGTAGTATATGACAATAAACATTCTAAAATGTCCAGACAATGTAGTTGACAGTAAACATTCTAAAATGTCCAGACAATGTAGTTGACAGTAAACATTCCAGAATGTGCAGACAAAGTAGTTGACAGTAAACATTCGAGAATGTCCAGATATTGTATATAACAATAAAAATACTTGAATGTCCAGAACATTCCGGTCATAACACATTGTGTACGTTAATGGCAGAGACGGGAAACAAAACTAAAATCACACCAGAAATATGACACTGGTAACATCGTGCTGGGTTCAGTCGAGAGACAACAAATATAAGGCTTTGGACATGTCATGGGAATGAAACCTGGTCAACTGTCGATACAAGTATAGAATAGAATAACATGCAGATACAAGACCAGAAGACGATAAACATACAATGGATAGGAAACTTTACAGCTGTTCTAAAAAAAACACGAACATGACGTAACGAGTGCAACGCATCTTGCCTTGAGAGCAAACATTTGCTTACTGCACTCCTACGCTCAACGGTCAGAGAGGCTTAGAACAGGAGACATCACCCTCTTGGAGCTGGGATTAGAACAGGAGATATCACCTCTTGAGGCTGGAGATTAGAACAGGAGACATCACCCTCTTGGAGCTGGGATTAGAACAGGAGACATCACCCTCTTGGGGCTGGAGATTAGTACAGGAGACATCACCCTCTTGGGGCTGGGATTAGAACAGGAGATATCACCTCTTGGGGCTGGAGATTAGAACAGGAGATATCACCCTCCTGGGACTGGTCATTAGAACAGGAGATATCACTCTACTGGGACTGGGCATTAGAATAGGAGACATTACCCTTCCTGGGACTGAACATTAGAACAGGAGCTTAGTGAAATTAGGAAGGTGAAGGGCAGCAGGTTAAAAAGAGGACGGTCGTGGATGGGTCAAGCCGAAGACATTCTTCAACAGGTGTGTTCACTTGAGGACTTATAACCTGGCGAGGAGTGGGTGCAAGTGCCAACAGACTTCTGCATATCCTTTTCAGTTTGCATCCAACTAGATAGGAAATGCAGACAAGAAAATCCGGCTGCTGTGGAGGCTGAAGTACAAGCGTTGATTTTCGAGAATTCGCTAGACAGTGACGCGATCATCTACACAGATGGGTCGGTCGTCCGACATATGAGAAGCTCATGGGCCTTTACAGCTCGGGCCGGAGGGAGAATTGTGAAAGAGGACTCTGGTGCTTTCACTGAAACCACAAGTAGCCTGACCATGGAAGTCATGGCAGTAAGTAAAGCAATAACATGGCTCGAGACACAGACATTCACTAGGGCTTGTTTCCTTAGCGACTCAATGAACATGATCAAGAGGATAGAGGAGGGGTCGATCCGAAGAGAATAGTTGCTGCCTCTGGAGCGGTCTCGGCTGGCAAAGATTAGTTTCATCTTCGTGCCAGGGCATGCGGGAGTACAAGGAAATGAGCGGGCTGACAAGCTCGCAGGTGAGGCTACTGTGGAGGGCGGACGCGCCATGGACCAGGCTGACATTCTGAATGCTCTACGAGAAGTAAGACTTTTGCGAGAACCAAGTGATGACTGTGAATCTACAACAATGGCCAGACTGCTAGAGCAGCAAATTAAAAGAGGGGTGGCCAAACAAGAACACTACGCAGGAAGTCAAAGAAGATTGATAAACCAACACAGAACTGGCGTCGTTAGCCGCTACACGCTGCGGGATTTGCTGAGGAGGGGATCCGAGCACTTATGGACTGAATGGTTCGATGTGCAACGAGGATGATCTGTCGACTAACTAACTAACATTAGAACAGGAGATATCACTCTCCTGGGACTGGGCATTAGAACAGGAGATATCACTCTCTTGGGACTGGGCATTAGAACAGGAGATATCACCCTCCTGGGACTGGTCAATAGAACAGGAGATACCACCCTCCTGGGACTGGGCATTAGAACAGGAGATATCACTCTCCTGGGACTAGGCATTTGAACAGGAGATATCACTCTCCTGGGACTGGTCACAGGACAATAGGCAGGCCAGAAAACTTCCACAGCTGCTGGTAGAATATCCAGGGCTACAACTTACTGAAAGACATGAGTATTCTCCCTTCTTCTTTGTATCCTCTGCAAGCATCGCTTAGTTTGAAGCAAATAGAGATACAAACAAATGGTCTCTCAAACATAAATTACACTAGACAAATCAGAAGGCAAGTAACAGTTTGTAATTGAACAATTATTAAAGAACAGAGCATCTTTGGTTGCAGAAAAAGGAGACATGGTCAAAGAAATTAGAACATTAACAGGAGAATTCAGACCATCATTTTTTTAAATAATTATTTATATCCTATTTACAGGACATGGCTGTCACCACCAACATTTTACTGCTGTTGTTGATGTCTTGGCAAGTTTACATTCCGTAGTGTGCCATTGCTTTCTGAACGACCGGCTCCCATACCAACACGTTAAAACCCCAGCGCGACACGGTCACCGCTGTGTTTCGAACACGTGGTAAGCGGCTCACTAGTTCCGTTCGTAAGCCTTTAGGCCACGGAGTCTGGCATACCATCTTTACGTGTAATAAATGACACAATGATAGCACTTGAACAGAAAGAAAATAATGCTTGAAAGATGGAAGAGGTACTGTGGAGAAATGTACGAAGACACGAAAAGAGCACAGACAATTTACATGAATGTCTAGAGACATGTACGAATACAAGACACAGAACCAAGATAATTTACTTGAAAGTGTGGAGAAATGTACGAAGACACTAAAGGATCCCCGATAATTAACATGAAAGTGTAGAGAAATGTACGAAGACACGAAAGGATTTCCGATAATTAACATGAAAGTGTAGAGAAATGTACGAAGACACGAAAGGATCTCCGATAATTAATATGAACGTGTAGAGAAATATATGAAGTCAAGACACAGAATCAAGATAATGTACATGAAAGTGCAGAGAAATGTATGAAGACAAGATAAAGAACCAAAACAATTTACATGAAAGTGATGTGACAACCAGAACCTTTACTAGAGTTTGTACTATCAGCAATACAAGGTCTGAAGACAGGTGAATCGCTAGGTTGTGACGACAAACCAGGGGAACTAATCCCAGTACGAGGAGAACCAGCGTCCAGGCAACCACTCACTATGTGTGAAGATGAGGAATAGCGCTGTTTGGTCCAAAGTCTGGGTGTAGAATCATCCACACCTATCTCTCAAAGAGAGAATGTAAAACTGTACACTAGTTATCTTAATGGCACACTAGTAAATCATGTATTCAATATAATTCTGCTTATCAGCGTGAATGGAATTGAAAGCTAGTTTAGAATATAATCAATAAGAAGATCAGGACAGTTTTAGACAGGACAGGGGAGCCGGGGACCATACTACAACATGCCAACCTTCTTTGACAAATGCCGAGAGTGTAATGTAGACTTCATACTTGCTTCATAGACTATAGTAAACGTCTGTGACTGTGTTCAACTTCAGAAGTATGGACCACACGAGAGACATGCGTTTTGCAGCACATCTGACCCACATAATTGCATCACTGTGTTATGAACAACACACGACTGTCATAGTATTGACTGAGACGTCATTGTTGTTTAAACTGCACTTGGGTAGTAAGACAGGGCTACGTTCTTTTCCCGTGCCCGTTTCTCAATAAATACAGAACGTGTAATGGGAGTCATCAAAAGTAATTAGAGTTGAAATCATTGTGATCCATTAATAATTGGACGACACCTAGTTCCAGATCTTAGATATGCAGATGACACGGTCATCTTGTCAAATAGTTCTAAAAGAGTGGCAGAGATTGTCCTGGCTGTCGAGAGACACGCCGAGAATAACAGTCTGTGTTCAGATCTGAAAACAAAACAACAAACATGACCCAGTCTAAACCACATGCAACCAATAATCACATAATCAATGAGCATATTGAAAATGGCAGGCACTTGGAATATCGTGGGCCCTACAATCGACAACATTAAGGATCTTCTAAAAGAAGTCAGCGTAGATTATCTACGGGAAGGCAGATCTTAAACAAATTAAAATGCTCAACACATGCCCACAAATGAAATTTAAAGTTGTAATGTGAACCTCGGACCATTTTGCAATCACTACATAAGGCCTTGTGAGCTTCGGTGTTGAAGAAATATTCTTAGAATAACAGTGGACCAAGAAGACAAGAGCTGACATTCTACCCGACCTGGACATAATCATCAAGTCAGGGAAACAGAAACACACTGGACATATTACACATCACAGACTTGAACATAAACATCACGGACTTGAACATAAACATCACAGACTTGAACATAAATATCACAGACTTGAACATAAATATCACAGACTTGAACATAATCATCACAGACTTGAACATAAATATCACAGACTTGAACATAAACATCACAAACTAGAACATAATCATCACAGACTTGAACATAAACATCACAGACTTGAACATAAACATCACAGACTTGAACATAAACATCACAGACTTGAACATAAACATCACAGACCTGAACATAAACAGCAACAAGTCAGGGAAATAGAAACACGGTGGCCATATTACACATCACAGACTTGAACATAAACATCACAGATGTGAACATAAACATCACAGACTTGAACATAAACATCACAGACTTGAACATAAACATCACAGACTTGAACATAAACATCACAGACTTGAACATAAACATCACAGACTTGAACATAAACATCACAGACCTGAACATAAACATCACAGACTTGAACATAAACATCACACACTTGAACATAAACATTACAGATGTGAACATAAACATCACAGACTTGAACATAAACATCACAGACTTCAACATAAACATCACAGACCTGAACATAAACATCACAGACTTGAACATAAACATCACAGACTTGAACATAAACATCACAGACCTGAACATAAACATCACAGACTTGAACATAAACATCACAGACTTGAACATAAACAGCAACAAGTCAGGGAAACAGAAACACGGTGGCCATATTACACATCACAGACCTGGACATAAACATCACAGACTTGAACATAAACATCACAGACCTGAACATAAACATCACAGACTTGAACATAAACATCACAGACTTGAACATAAACATCACACACTTGAACATAAACATTACAGATGTGAACATAAACATCACAGACTTGAACATAAACATCACAGACTTGAACATAAACATCACAGACCTGAACATAAACATCACAGACTTGAACATAAACATCACAGACTTGAACATAAACAGCAACAAGTCAGGGAAACAGAAACACGGTGGCCATATTACACATCACAGACCTGAACATAAACATCACAGACTTGAACATAAACATCACAGACCTGAACATAAACATCACAGACTTGAACATAAACATCACAGACTTGAACATAAACATCACAGACTTGAACATAAACATCACAGACTTGAACACAAACAGCAATAAGTCAGGGAAACAGAAACACTGTGGCCATATTACACATCACATTGGCTTGGAAAGGCCAGTAGTGGGAGGAGTGGTTCCTGGACGAATGAAACAGGAGTATGGCAGCACGGGGACTGACACAGGGCATTGCAGACACCTGGGGCATGAGGGTGGCTGGGGCATGGTAGCTGGCAGGAGATCGAGACAACTCTTTGGTGGGCCGTCATGGCGTGGACGTTCAGTAAAGGGTCTGCAACATGTTGACATGTCTGTAGATGGAATTGGACTATCCGACCACGGCTGGGTGGTGATGACATGCCAACAGATGGAGATGAACAACCGCACCACATTTGTGTGGTGTTGAATGCCGGACATACATAAACCAAAAGTTAAAACAGGCAATAAGGCAATAACAACATGCCGTCACCAGACACCTCACCTCATAGTCTTGTGTACTCTACAGCCCTCACCAGACACCTCACATCATAGTCTTGTGTACTCTACAGCCCTCACCAGACACCTCACCTCATAGTCTTGTGTACTCTACAGCCCTCACCAGACACCTCACCTCATAGTCTTGTGTACTCTACAGCCCTCACCAGACACCTCACCTCATAGCCTTGTGTACTCTACAGCCCTCACCAGACACCTCACCTCATAGCCTTGTGTACTCTACAGCCCTCACCAGACACCTCACCTCATAGTCTTGTGTACTCTACAGCCCTCACCAGACACCTCATCTCATAGTCTTGTGTACTCTACAGCCCTCACCAGACACCTCACCTCATAGTCTTGTGTACTCTACAGCCCTCACCAGACACCTCACCTCATAGTCTTGTGTACTCTACAGCCCTCACCAGACACCTCATCTCATAGTCTTGTGTACTCTACAGCCCTCACCAGACACCTCACCTCATAGTCTTGTGTACTCTACAGCCCTCACCAGACACCTCACCTCATAGTCTTGTGTACTCTACAGCCCTCACCAGACACCTCATCTCATAGTCTTGTGTACTCTACAGCCGACTGTCGCAGAGTTTGACCACCGCTTTCTGGTATACACCATGCTGGTGGAGAAGAATGCTGGGATTTTTGAGCTGGACAGGTTGGTTGTGTGGGTGTGTACTTGTGATTGGGTGTGAGTGTATGTATGGAAGTGTGTATGGGTGTATGTATCTGCATATCTATTTAAGGCTTTCGTTTTTCTTCAAGGAGTGTGTCATTCGTTGTCTTGTCCGTCTATGGTATTCTTTGGATATTTCACTGAAAGCACACTTCTGCTGCCATTATGTGTTGTCAGCTTGTCTGTTTGTTGTACACACACACGTACACAAGTAACGGTTGTGTAATGCATGCCTGATTGTTGTAAACACACGTATACAAGTAACGGTTTAGTAAATCGTTTCAATCTTTGTCTTACTACGTTTTTTTTTTGTTTTTTCAAAAAAAGCTATTTAAAAAAACTGGTCATGGTGGTTAAAAGCGAAAAATGGGCAGAGGTGTGTCAAAGAGTAAGCACAGACAAGTCACTGAAATTGTTCTGGCGACTACATAAAAGCATGAGTGGTGTAGTCAAGAATAAGAGCATTTCTGACTTCCAAGGTGCTGACCTCATCTGGCAGAGGACTGACGAGGACAAGGGCAAAGCCCTCTTTGAACGCTACCTTGAGCAGAGCAACCAGACAGACATGGGAGGCCGGAATCTGGCCAAGGAGGTCACCTCAGACAGATGCAAGGTCCAGAACACTTCGGATGAAGACACAGTGACAGTGAAAGAAATCAAGGCTGTGCTTCGACGATCAAAAAACAGTGCTCCAGGTCCTGATGGCATAAGATACGACGACATAAATAGGTGTACCGACAATGAGCTAGAGAAACTAGCAGACATGTACAACAACAGTATAGGGAGTGCTAGCATCAAGGAGGAATGGTTACACAGCTATCTGATTCCCTTGCCGAAGCCTGACAAAGACCACAAAAAAATTCAGAGATATCGAATTATAACCATGCAGAATACAATAGGCAAGCTGCTGGAGAAGGTAATTGCCAGGAAAATATCAAGCCAACTAGAGAGGCAAGGTGTTTTCCCACCTACCCTGGGTGGGTACCGTCCTAAAAGAGAAACCTGGACCAATGCAGCAGTCTTTGCCCACGATGTCTATGAAGGTTTCCACTCAGGCACTGAAACCGTTGCTGCAGCGATTGATCTTGAGGACGCATACAACAGAGTACCACTGGATTTTTTAATGTTTCAGCTTCTTGAACTAAACGTAAGTCCATTCCTCCTTAGTTGGATCGCTGCAGCCCTCTTCCAACGGAAAGTAGTTTTTAGATGTGGCAGTTGGACTTCGGAACCAACAACAATATATCCTGGCCTACCACAGGGATCACCATTATCTCCGGTACTGTTCAACGCCTACACAGTGAGAATCACCAGTGAGCAGATCACTGGACCTGGCAGGACATTGTCATATGTCGATGATGTTTTAGTGTATCGTCAGGGTAAGGATAGAGAGGAGGTTGCTGTGGAACTACAAACCGAACTCAATCGCATAAGTACTTGGTGTGATGAAGCTGGGGCAATGGTCAACCCAACAAAGGCAACAGTGACTTGGTTCTCGTTGAATAATCATATTGTCAACAATCCAACACCAACTGTAATGCTGTGTTCAGAGACGGTGGAAAGAACGCAGGCAATGAATTACCTGGGGATACGGTTTGATCGAAGCCTTGCTTATAATGTGCACATAGACCAGGTGATAACAAAGGCCAAGCGGGGTTTGGCAGCGATGCGGGTGATGGCGGCAGCAAACTGTGAGCAGCGCCATCTATGTCTTCTGTACGAGGGGCTGGTCATGTCTGTTTTGGAGTATGCAATGGCAATCCTGACTGTCAGCCATAAGCAGATAGAAAGGATGGAAAGGATACAGAATGAAGCTATGCACATTATTCTTGGATGTACAAGAGATACAGCATGCAGGGCGATGCGCTACCTTCTTGATTTTCCAACCATTGAAGAGAGAATACAAGTTTGCAGGGCACGCGCCTACCTCAGAATTAACGCAAACACACAGCATCCACTGCATAGTGAAATTAGGAAGGTGAAGGGCAGCAGGTTAAAAAGAGGACGGTCGTGGATGGGTCAAGCCGAAGACATTCTTCAACAGGTGTGTTCACTTGAGGACTTAGAACCTGGCGAGGAGTGGGTGCAAGTGCCAACAGACTTCTGCACATCCTTTTCAGTTTGCATCCAACTAGATAGAAAATGCAGACAAGAAAATCCGGCTGCTGTTGAGGCTGAAGTACAAGCGTTGATTTTCGAGAATTCGCTAGACAGTGACGCGGTCATCTACACAGATGGGTCGGTCGTCCGACATGTGAGAAGCTCATGGGCCTTTACAGCTCGGGCCTGGAGGGAGAATTGTGAAGGAGGACTCTGGTGCTTTCACTGAAACCACAAGTAGCCTGACCATGGAAGTCATGGCAGTAAGTAAAGCAATAACATGGCTCGAGACACAGACATTCACTAGGGCTTGTTTCCTTAGCGACTCAATGAACATGATCAAGAGGATAGAGGAGGGGTCGATCCGAAGATAATGGTTGCTGCCTCTGAAGCGGTCTCGGCTGGCAAAGATTAGTTTCATCTTCGTGCCAGGGCATGCGGGAGTACAAGGAAATGAGCGGGCTGACAAGCTCGCAGGTGAGGCTACTGTGGAGGGCGGACGCGCCATGGACCAGGCTGACATTCTGAATGCTCTACGAGAAGTGAGACTTTTGCAAGAACCAAGTGATGACTGTGAATCTACAACAATGGCCAGACTGCGAGAGCAGCAAATTAAAAGAGGGGTGGCCAAACAAGAACACTACGCAGGAAGCCAAAGAAGATTGATAAACCAACACAGAACTGGCGTCGTTAGCCGCTACACGCTGCGGGATTTGCTGAGGAGGGGATCCGAGCACTTATGGACTGAATGGTCCGATGTGCAACGAGGATGATCTGTCGACTAACTAACTAACTACTGCGTTTGATAGATTTTATTAGTGAGAATATTGCCAGTTGTCAATAAGTTCTCCAATCCATTTCTTTTCATTTTTTGGACATGTTATGAGAAGAAATGGATTGGAGAACTTATTGACAACTGGCAAGATCGAGGGGAACAGACCAAGAGGAAGACCGAAAGGAAAATACCTTGATGGCTTGGCCACGTAGCATGGACGAGACAGGAACACTGAGCTGATCCACGACTCTGGTGATCGAGGGAAATGGCCAGTCATGACCGCCCACGCTTTCCGGCATGGCACACGATTGATTGATATTCTCCATCTTTGAATGAATGTCTGAACGGTTAGGCAAGGAACGATAGCATAAAGGGAAAGACAATGAAAGACAAGAAATAAATACATATAATAAATTCAAGGAATGAAGCCATACATGGAAAGACAAAGAATGAGAGCATACACTGAATGAGAAGGAATGAATGCTAAAGAGAAGGAATAAATGCATAAACTTAGTTAGTTAGTTAGTCGACAGATCATCCTCGTTGCACATCGAACCATTCAGTCCATAAGTGCTCGGATCCCCTCCTCAGCAAATCCCGCAGCGTGTAGCGGATAACGACGCCAGTTCTGTGTTGGTTTATCAATCTTCTTTGGCTTCCTGCGTAGTGTTCTTGTTTGGCCACCCCTCTTTTAATTTGCTGCTCCTGCAGTCTGGCCATTGTTGTAGATTCACAGTCATCACTTGGTTCTCGCAAAAGTCTCACTTCTCGTAGAGCATTCAGAATGTCAGCCTGGTCCATGGCGCGTCCGCCCTCCACAGTAGCCTCACCTGCGAGCTTGTCAGTCCGGTCATTTCCTTGTACTCCGGCATGACCTGGAACGAAGATGAAACTAATCTTTGCCAGCCGAGACCGCTTCAGAGGCAGCAGCCATTCTCTTCGGATCGACCCCTCCTCTATCCTCTTGATCATGTTCATTGAGTCGCTAAGGAAACAAGTGAAAGATTGATTGATAAATGGATGAATGAATGACTAAATGAAATAATGAATGACTGAATGAAATAATGAATGAATGAATGAATGAATGACTAAATTAAATAATGAATGAATGAATGAATGAATGAATGAATGAGGCATGCACATCTAACACCTGTTGATGTTTATCTGTTACAGCGTTAAGCTCGGTGTCACGTTCGACAGCGTTAACGACGTCACCAAATTTGTGTACCCTGACGATGATAACACAAACTACCCGGAAGCAGATTACAACGAGCTTCGTTCTATGGTCAAAGGGCTGTCCGAGTCCTCCGACATGGAAGAAGATTGGGACCCAAATCTGATGATAGAACCAGACGAAGATTCGGACAGAAGCAGGAGGAAGGCACCAAAGGTTAAGAAGAAGGGGGAGAAGAAGAAAGCGAAAAAAGCACCTTCAAGAAAGAAGCCGGGGAAACGGAAAGGCTCTGAGGATGAAGGTCCTGGCAGGAGAAGATCGTCTCTGGGGTCGTGTTTTGGAGGTGACGATGAAATAAATCAATCTGCGAATACAAACATGACATCGAATTCACCTGTAAGACAAAACGACTCACCTGGAAGAGATAGGGACTCACCAATAAGACCTAGCAACTCACATGAGGTCGACCCTGAAACTATCAGACCTATTGACTCACCTGAAGTCGACCCTGAATCTGTAAGACCTGGCGACTCATCTGTCGTCAAACCTGACCCACTTCTGCTCTGGGAAAGCACGATTCTACCATCGACACAAATCATATTGTCCCAGGGGCCTGTGCTCCAGCCTGTGAAGACACAAAAGGTCACATTGACAAGGACGCATGCTGATTGTGGCTTGCACGCGATAGAAAAACAAACTGGCGGCTCTCAGAGCACGGTGTTAATTCCAGATGACGGGAGACACGACGCTCAAGATGGTAAGCAATGTGTGGACATTGAAGCAGACCCAACACGGGAGGAGCACATTCCTGTCAATCAAAGCCGCCGTGATGCTGCGGCGGTCTCCGCCGATGATACGTCAGTCACATCAGCTGGTCAAGTCAAAGCAGGTCAGGACCAAAAGGATGCGTGTCCAGACGTGGAGTTCATAGTTCCACGGAGTAGAACTGGCTCAAGAAAGTCGGCTTCATCTACTGATCTGATGAGTTTTGAGTAAGAGATATCATGTTTCGTGTTCCTAATACACGGAATTGAGGGACATTCACCACCACCACCACCACCACCACCACCACCACCACCACCACCACCACCACCACCACCACCACCACCACCACCACCACCACCACCACCTCCACCACCACCACCACCACCACCACCACCACCACCATCACCACCACCACCACCACCACCACCACCACCACCACCACCACCACCACCACCACCACCACCTGCATGCTCATGATCATCATCATTTCAGTGCTCAATGCAAATGTCTCCATTGTTACTGTGCAGACTCAGATGTTCTCTGCGGGCTCCAGGCGGACCCTAGCAGAGACATGTGCCAGAGGTAGTCAGTAAATCCCCTAGAACAAGGATTAGCCAGAAGCAACTGTCGTGCTTGTTCAAACGGCCCGTGAACTTCGCCCTTTGGTCCAATGAAATGTTTTATTACAAGCAGATGTACAACAAATTTTGCGGTTTATGTTTGTTTGTTTGTTTGTTTACAGTGTGTTTGTTGTCAGATGGATTTGGAGGTGGCAATGTCTCGTTGTGTGTACACGACGGGATGCTTAACAGTCTTGTCAGTGTGTCAACATCAGTGTGTGTACATTAGTTTGTATGTACATCAGTATGTCTACTTCAGTGTGTGTACATTAGTGTGTATGTACATCAGTGTGTCTACATCAGTGTGTGTTCATCAGTGTGTGTACATCAGGGTGTATACATCAGTGTGTGTACATCAGTGTGTGTACATTATGTTGTCTACTTCAGTGTGTGTATATATGGGTGTGTGCATCATGGTGTGTACATCATTGTGTGTACATCATTGTGTGTGTATATCAGGGTGTGTACATCATTGTGCTTTAATCAATGTGTGTACATCAGGGTGTGTACATCATTGTCCGTACATCAGGGTCTGTACATCACTGTGTGTACATTAGTCAGCGTACATCAGAGTGTTACATCAGAGTGTGTACACCACGGGATGTTTAACAGGCTGGTTCATTGTGAATACCCACCTTACAGGTGGGGTGGGGTGGGGAACAAGCATGACTGGTATTTGTACATGTATATACTGAAAGATAAGTGTTGAGTTCCAGTCTTCCATCTCATCTCATCTCATCTCATCTCATCTCATCTTATCTCATCTCATCTCATCTCATCTCATCATGTTCCTCTTGTAGCTTGCAGTGTCGAGGTGAAGTATAAACATCGTGAGAGTGCCCGGTTATGGGCTTCATGTATCGATATTCCCATGGACTCTTTTATTCACTCCGTCCAACGTTTACGTGGTCGGCCTCTTCCTCTGTTTCCATCTGGTCTGTACATCATTGCTTGTTGTTGTATACTGTTAGTTGGTAACCTACTTACATGGCCAAACCATTTGACTTGCTGCCTTCTAATAACATCTAGTGCAGCTATAACCCTCACTTTAGTCCTGATTTCTTCATTTCTGATCTTTTCTCTTCTTGATAGATTGGGAGATAAGTTAGTCTTCGTATCGTGGTCGATGTGTGTTGCGTTACAAGTCTGGTTGCATGATAAGTTAGTCTTCGTGTTGTGGTCGATGTGTGTTGCGTTACAGGTCTGGTTGCATGATAAGTTAGTTATCATGTCTTGATTGACAACATGCTGTGTTACAGGTCTGGGTTTGAGATCAATTACCCTCATTCACGTGGACCAATGTGAGGGTGTTCATGTCTGTCTGTGGTTCTGTCAGTCCCCACATTGTCCATCTACGTATAAATAGAGTCTGTGGTTCTATTTGACCACACATTGCCTATCTACGAGTAGATAGAGTGTGTTGTTCCGTTAGTCCACACATTGTCCACCTACGGTTAGATAGAGTCCGTTACCCTGGATGTAATCTGTCTAGAGGGAGCACACCTGACACACATACATGCCGGGGTCAAACACGCTGGCCTGTGGGGTGAATGACTGAGTGTGAGGCACTGCCCTCCAGCGAGGAACGGAGGCGTAGAGGGAGAAGTTGTCTATGGTTTCTCTGAATGTCTGCTGTTGTCAGGGAGAAGTTGGCTATGGTTTCTCTGAATGTCTGCTGTTGTCAGGGAGAAGTTGTCTATGGTTTCTCTGAATGTCTGCTGTTGTCAGTGACAAGTTGTCTATGGTTTCGCAATCATTGCAGATGTCAACTGGAGCTGTTAAGTTGCAATGTTACACAAATGTCCCTAGAATATCTGGGACACAGAAGACGAGAAATATCGAATATGGAAGAAAGCTGGTTTATCAACAGCACTATATCTGCTGAACATGGAAGAAAGCTGGTTTATCAACAGCCCTATATCTGGGTAACTGAAATACTTTAGCCAGAGTGGCTGGCAGAGAACAGTGACGGAAGGCGTGGTGATCGGTAGAAGGGACAGAGGTCGACAGAATGAAGATAGAAACAGGACACTGCAGACAGCTGGGGAAAGAGCGTGGACAAGGCCGGGGAACTGGCCAGAGATCGAGAGGCTTGTAGATAGAAACAGGACACTGCAGACAGCTGGAGCAAGAGCCTGGACAAGGCTGGGGAACTGGCCAGAGATCGAGACATTTGTCCAAGCGCCGTGTTAAGTGCGACGTTCAATGAATGATCTGCTACTTAATGGTGTATAACTGAAGGCCCTCTAACAACAGATGTACTACATGTGTTATCTCCCCTGGTCCGCCCGCCACTGTCGGGAATGCAGAAATATTTGTGTGTTGCCTCCCCTTATATGTTGTGTTGTTCTGTTTACAGATAGGGCTTTTACAGTAGTAACATGAAAAGAGCCGCCCCATTATACATTCCAAGAAACATTCTGCATACACTGGTTGACCTATATCTTATTGTCCAGTGGGCCATGAATGTGTGTTGTGGTCAACATCACTCCCACTGGCCCGCTCCATTTACTGCCTCAGAAATGTTCTCGTTTGCAGTTTATATTGGATCGGCCTATACGTTCAAGAAAATATCCATCATAATGCGGATTAGAACCTGCGCCAGTAAGGTCGTCAGGCAATCATCTACCGTTCTCCAATTTTAAACTCATTAGGTTGGTGGTGCTGATCCCACATGTGTACAGACCCACCGACACTCGATGGGACACATGGGTTAGATCACATCAACCCACATGTGTACACACCCACCGATACACGATGGGACACATGGGTTAGATCACATCAACCCACATGTGTACACACCCACCGATACACGATGGGACACATGGGTTAGATCACATCAACCCACATGTGTACACACCCACCGATACACGATGGGACACATGGTTTTGATCACATCAACCCACATGTGTACAGACCCACCGATACACGATGGGACACATGGTTTTGATCACATCAACCCACATGTGTACACACCCACCGATACACGATGGGACACATGGGTTAGATCACATCAACCCACATGTGTACACACCCACCGATACACGATGGGACACATGGGTTAGATCACATCAACCCACATGTGTACACACCCACCGATACACGATGGGACACATGGTTTTGATCACATCAACCCACATGTGTACAGACCCACCGATACACGATGGGACACATGGTTTTGATCACATCAACCCACATGTGTACAGACCCACCGACACACGATGGGACACATGGGTTAGATCACATCAGCCCACGTGTGTACAGACCCACCGACACACGATGGGACACATGGGTTAGATCACATCAGCCCACGTGTGTACAGACCCACCGACACACGATGGGACACATGGGTTAGATCACATCAACCCACATGTGTACAGACCCACCGACACACGATGGGACACATGGGTTAGATCACATCAGCCCACGTGTGTACAGACCCACCGACACACGATGAGACACATGGGTTAGATCACATCAACCCACATGTGTACAGACTCACCGATACACGATGGGACACATGGGTTAGATCACGTCAGCCACTTTTATTTCCCATGACGTGTTCTGGTCCCCATATCAGGCTGGGGCGATCTTGGAGCCCAGGTCGTGACTGTGGCTACCAGAATATGTATGTGCTGTCCTCGCTGGCCTGTGTCGGTCGTGTTGTTATTGCAGACGTATTTCTATGTGTTATTCTCGCTGGCCTGTGTCGGTTGTGTTGTTAGTACATAAATATTCATTCCTTCATTCATTCATTCATTCATTCATTCAGTAGCATGTCCTTTGCAGAACCTCGCTCCCATAAAAACCTTCCGGAAAACTTCTCGATCATAAGCAAGATGTCCCGCGTCTGATACACCCATCTGGAGATCATCCACCACATCCTGCACCCATCTTCTCTTTGGCCTTCCTCTTCCTCTCTTCCCAGGCATATACCCCTCCATTATTGTATTCTCCAAACTTTCATGACGTTTCAAGTGACCAATATATTTCAATTTTCTTTGTTGTATCGTCTTTAATAGCCAGCCTGCTTCAGTATTAAGTTCTTGAAGTATGGGTGCATTTGTTCTTTTCTTTATCCAAGGTATTCTTAGAACCTGTCTTTAACATTTATATTCAAAGGCATTTATGCGCTATTCAGCTTGTTTAGTAAGTGTCCAGGTCTCACAGGCGTATGCTGCAAAAATATATGTATGGCGTATTTCCCCTAACCTGTCAATTATTGCAATGATAAGGAATGCGGGTTCTATTTATAGACGCTCCCGCTGATGACGAAACTTTGACAACCCAAATTACCTCTTCCTGGTTTGACCTTCCATTGCAGGAAATTGTGTGTTGCTGTCTTTTTAATTTTCCTGTGTAGTCTATGAAATGTAACGTTTCGCGCCCTTATTTACTCGGTCATTATATAGGTACACACCTGAATTCCTTATAGGACAAATCTGCATTCCCTATAGGACACATCTGCATTCCCTGTCCAGTTCTAAACCCTTTTAGTTCGCTCGTTCGGTCGTTCTCTAAAGGACACATCTGCGTTCCCTCTAGGGCACATGGGATACAATACAAGATTCGACATTGCTGCTCAGGGGATTCTCACACGTGCTCCCTCATCATCTTCAGTATCTACCAAAGAGTCCCCCCCCCCCACCCCCCATACTAATGGCACCAGTGACAGCCTAATTAACTGTCTGCCCTGATAGTCCATGCTCCTTTTGGTTTCACAAAGTTTCTGATGTTGTACACAGTCAACTGCCTGTGAATAATTCACAAAACATGAGAATAGGTTTACATTAAATTCTCTGCACTTCTCTATTATCAAACGCATGTTGAGAATGTGATCTATTCTTCCTCTTCCTCGTCGTAATCCAGCTTGAACAGCTTTAATTTCTTCTTCCATTTTCTTACGAAGTCTTCCCATTATGATTTTTAGTAGAATTTTACTTGCATGACTGATCAGGGCAACATTTCTATAGTTGGTGCATAATTTCTAGTAGCCCTTTGTGGTATTGTAATGAATATAGTTCTCTTCCAATTTTTTGTTCATATACCATATTTCCATATCTTTTTACATAATGCGTGATAGTTTTGTATGCTTTCTTCTCCTCCCGCTTTAATTGGTTCATCTGGTATCTCATCACATCCAAGGTGATTTAACCATTCTTCAGGTTCTTTTTTGCCCATGCAATTTCATCTAATGAGGTTCTGTCTCAGCCGTCATCGGCTCGTGTATCTCATTCATATCCTCAATGTCATTCATATCATGCATTTCACTGCAGGATTTTTTTGTCATCTTTCTAGAATTTATTTAGATTCTGTTAAGGTATTTTCCAACATGTCACAGATAACATTTAATTGAGGTTGAACATTTCTTGTCAATAACTTCATTTCTGTGAACATTTCGTAATCTCTTCCAGTCTTATGATGTTGCTCTATTCTGTTACAACAATCTTGTATATATTGGTTTTTGTCCTTTCTTATTTTCTTTCTTATTTCTCGAGTTAAAGATTTATACTTCATCCTGCTGTTATCTGATATTCACCTCCTTTTTCTTTCAGTTCCCTTCGTTGTTTTATTAATTCTAACGTTAGTTAGTTAGTTAGTTAGTCGACAGATCATCCTCATTGCACATCGAACCATTCAGTCCATAAGTGCTCGGATCCCTTCCTCAGCAAATCCCGCAGCGTGTAGCGGCTAACGACGCCAGTTCTGTGTTGGTTTATCAATCTTCTTTGGCTTCCTGCGTAGTGTTCTTGTTTGGCCACCCCTCTTTTAATTTGCTGCTCTAGCAGTCTGGCCATTGTTGTAGATTCACAGTCATCACTTGGTTCTTGCAAAAGTCTTACTTCTCGTAGAGCATTCAGAATGTCAGCCTGGTCCATGGCGCGTCCGCCCTCCACAGTAGCCTCACCTGCGAGCTTGTAAGCCCGCTCATTTCATTGTACTCCCGCATGCCCTGGCACGAAGATGAAACTAATCTTTGCCAGCCGAGACCGCTCCAGAGGCAGCACCCATTCTCTTCGGATCGACCCCTCTGTTCGTTCCTTTTCTATAGGACACATCTGCGTTCCCTCTAGGACACATGGGATACAATACAAGATTCGACATTGCTGCTCAGGGAATTCTCACACGTGCTCTCTCATCATCTTCAGTATCTACCAAAGAGTCCCCCCCCCCCTCCCATACTAATGGCACCAGTGACAGCCTAATTCACTGTCTGCCCGGAAAGCCCATGCTCCTCTTGGTTTCACAAAGTTTCTGATGTTGTACACAGTCAACTGCCTGTGAATAATTCACAAAACATGAGAATAGTTCTAATAGAATAATTCTAACGTGTCTGATATAAACAATGGCTTATGTTGCTTTTTCTTGGTCGGAATTAAATCTTTGACTGCAGTTATCAAGATATCTCTAGCTTGTACTGCCAATTCATCAGGTGTCAATTCCTCCTGTATAGACATCAAGACCCCAAAACGTTTCTTCATTTCTACGTTGTATGCATCTGGTATTTTTGTGAGATCAAAACAAAGTGGCCTTGGTCAGCTGGTAAGCTTTTTGATGACCAAGTCCTACAAGAAAGAAACGAAAACAGTAAACTGATTATAGAAATTAGACGTAGACAGCCACAGTTTTTGGACACGTTATTAAAGGAAATAAATTAGAGAACTTGGTGATACCTGGCAAGATCGAGGGGAAGAAAGCAGGGGGGGGGGGGAACAGAGAAGTAAATACCTGGATTGCTTGGCCATGTGTTATGGTCGAGGCAAGAACACTCAGCTGATCCACGACTCTGGTGATCGTGTGAGATGGAAAAACATGAACGCCCACGCTTACCGGCATGGCACATGCTGATAATGAAGCATTTTGAGTTTAACTTTCACATCTGCTTCTAACAACTGAAGATCTGTAACGTACTCCTACTTGTATTTGTTCATATTAAAATAAATTAGTTGCATTTCCCTACAGGACGTCACAGTCAACCCCAGGATTATTTGGCTGTTTGTGATCTCTTAGCCAGTTTACATTCAGTAGTTTGTCGTTGCTTTCTCTGTATTGTATGAAAACCAAGGCAAGGTGGTCTGCTGCGAAATCGCCCACAGCTGTGTTGTCAACGCGGTATGCGGGATTACGAATTGCGTCAATAACCTATTCTCCACAGATCCGACATGTTTTTATTCCCCATGTTAATTGCTGCTACTTTTCTCCGGTAAATATTCTTGTATTATTCTGAGATCTCGCTCATCAATGCTCATATCTCCCAACACTTTAATCATCATGATTTACTTTATCAAATGTCTTGTAATAATCTACGAAGATAAGTTAATAATTAAGTCACAAATGGCTGTAGAACAATAGCTAACTATTATAATAACTTACTACCAGTTTTTGTGCATACATTGTCCCTTTATTTCTCATCATAATTTCCACCAACATTGATGCACTTATCCCATCATTTTATCAGTCCTCCCAAACCGGCTGCATAGAACTGCGTGATCTAATTGAAGTCTTCTGATAACATGGAAGATCAGATCATAGTTCAGGATATTATGCCCGAGTTCTTTGATGTCGATTCTGTACTCGACTCAACTCTAACTCAAGAAAACACAACAAAAGAAATGCAAAACAACTTATTTCCTTCTTGAATGTCAACACAGAAGTCACGCATAATATCTTGCACCCTAACCCCTAACCCTAGGGTCTAACCCTTAACCTCTAACCCCTACGGTAACCCCTAACCGTCTACACAACACCACGTGTTGGTGGCCTTGTATTGCAGTTGTCTCCCCCTTGACATTTCTGGGGGGTTCTGTTCAGCCAGTCCCTGGGGTTCTAAGAACCGTAGCCCTCCGGACAATCTCTCAAGTGTTCAGTCTCTCCAAGGAACAAAAAAGGGCATGTGCTGTCGACGTGTTGATACTGAGATACAGTTCTCCGGACAAACCAGCAAATGTTCAGTCTAACGGAAAAACAGACAAAGACAGATAGCGAACTCTTGTGCATTCAGGAAGTTTGCTGAATTAATATACCATTAGATAGGTGTAAATAGTGTCCACACCTCAATTGACACCGGCTTAGAGATAACTAGTCACCATTCATGAAGAAGAGTGCTTGTGTCAGGTCGGCATCACTCCTGGAGAAATGAACCACAGCCATCCTGTTCAGTGTCTCATGACTGCACAGCTCTCTTTTCAGGGAGTAAGCGGTTGGACATGGCACGACTGGTTCCCGTTGGCCTTTGGCCCGGCTGGTACTCGTAACCATGGTTCCAACTGGCCCTGTGTTGCCATGAGGCACTGCGGCACATTAGTCCAGGAGGACACTGGCACTGTCACTGACTTCTGGTTCACGAAGGCGAGATCCCTTTATCTCAGTCGACATCACTTGAGATGCACGCCTCTTGCCCACCCGATTGATTGGCATCTCCGCCAGGCTTTTACATTATGGCGCGGACCTCAGAGAGAAGTGTCCCATTACACGCGGACCTCCCAGAGATGTGTGCTGGCAATAGGAGCCGTCCTAGTGCTCTCTGTAATGATGATGTACCTGTTTCTCGCATTAATGTTAATAAACCTCTCTGTTTACCCCCTATCTCTCTCCTTTTTCTCTCATTATTGTAATAAACCTCTCTGTTAAACCCCTATCTCTCTCCTATTTCTCTCATTAATGTAATAAACCTCTCTGTTGAACCCCTCTCTCCTATTTCTCTCATTAATGTAATAAACCTCTCTGTTGATCTCCTATTTCTCTCATTAATGTAATAACCCTCTCTGTTGAACACCTATCTCTCTCCTATTTCTCTCATTAATGTAATACACCTCTCTGTTAAACCCCAATCTCCCTCCTTTTTCTCTCATTAATGTAATAAACCTCTCTGTTGAACCCTATCTCTCTCCTATTTCTCTCATTAATGTAATAAACCTCTCTGTTGAACACCTATCTCTCTCCTATTTCTCTCAATAATGTAATCAACCTCTCTGTTGAACACCTATCTCTCTCCTATTTCTCTCATTAATGTAATAAACCTCTCTGTTGAACCCCAATCTCTCTCCTATTTCTCTCATTAATGTAATAAACCTCTCTGTTGAACCCCTATCTATCTCCGATTTCTCTCATTAATGTAATAAACCTCTCTGTTGAACCCCTATCTATCTCCTATTTCTCTCATTAATGTAATAACCCTCTCTGTTGAACACCTATCTCTCTCCTATTTCTCTCATTAATGTAATACACCTCTCTGTTAAACCCCAATCTCCCTCCTTTTTCTCTCATTAATGTAATAAACCTCTCTGTTGAACCCTATCTCTCTCCTATTTCTCTCATTAATGTAATAAACCTCTCTGTTGAACCCCAATCTCTCTCCTATTTCTCTCATTAATGTAATAAACCTCTCTGTTGAACACCTATCTCTCTCCTATTTCTCTCAATAATGTAATCAACCTCTCTGTTGAACACCTATCTCTCTCCTATTTCTCTCATTAATGTAATAAACCTCTCTGTTGAACCCCAATCTCTCTCCTATTTCTCTCATTAATGTAATAAACCTCTCTGTTGAACCCCTATCTATCTCCGATTTCTCTCATTAATGTAATAAACCTCTCTGTTGAACCCCTATATATCTCCTATTTCTCTCATTAATGTAATAAAACTCTCTATTGTCTCCCCAATCTCTCTCCTATTTCTCTCATTAATGTAATCAACCTCTCTGTTGAACCCCTATCTCTCTCCGATTTCTCTCATTAATGTAATAAACCTCTCTGTTGAACCCTTATCTCTCTACTATTTCTCTCATATTATCTTCCCCCTTAATAATAGAGATAATAATAATAATAACAAAACCCTAGTATAACAGCCAGTCCCATTTTGGTGGGCCAGTATATTCCAGATGGCTAATAACAAGTGTCAGACCATTATCTAATATTACTGTGTCGTGTAGTTTTGATGTTCGCATTTTGCCCATGCCTTTATAATGCATATCTTTTTTATTGTTGCTGTTCTCTGTTAGCCTTGAATGATTTGTGAATGAAATAATGTATGAAAGAGAGTGAGAGAAGGGCAGAATGTTAGACGGGCCTGCGTGCCCAATTCTTAACTCTTTGAAAATAAAGTTTGTTCGTTCGTTCGTTCATTCGTTCATTAATGTAATCAACCTCTCTGTTGAACCCCTAACTCTCTACTATTTCTCTCATTAATGTAATCAACCTCTCTGTTGTCTCACCAATCTCTCTCCTATTTCTCTCATTAATGTAATAAACCTCTCTGTTGAACCCCTATCTCTCTACTATTTCTCTCATTAATGTAATCAACCTCTCTGTTGTCTCACCAATCTCTCTCCTATTTCTCTCATTAATGTAATAAACCTATCTGTTGAACCCCTATCTCTCTACTATTTCTCTCATTAATGTAATCAACCTCTCTGTTGAACCCCAATCTCTCTCCTATTTCTCTCATTAATGTAATCAACCTCTCTGTTGTCTCCCCAATCTCTCTCCTATTTCTCTCATTAATGTAATCAACCTCTCTGTTGTCTTCCCAATCTCTCTACTATTTCTCTCATTAATGTAATCAACCTCTCTGTTGTCTCTCCAATCTCTCTCCTATTTCTCTCATTAATGTAATAAAACTCTCTGTTGTCTCCCCAATCTCTCTCCTATTTCTCTAATTAATGTAATCAACCTCTCTGTTGAACCCCTATCTCTCTTCTATTTCTCTTATTAATGTAATAATCCTCTCTGTTGAACCCCAATCTCTCTCCTAATTCTCTCATTAATGTAATAAACCTCTCTGTTGAACCCATATCTATCTCCTTTTTCTCTCATTAATGTAATAAACCTCTCTATTGAACCCCTATCTTTCTACTATTTCTCTCATTAATTTAATCAACCTCTTTGTTGAACCCCAATCTCTCTAATATTTCTCTCATTAATGTAATCAACCTCTCTGTTGAACACATATCTCTCTCCTATTTCTCTCATTAATGTAATAAACCTCTCTGTTAAACCCCTATCTATCTCCTTTTTCTCTCATTAATGTAAACAACCTCTCTGTTGAACCCCTACCTATCTCCTATTTCTCTCATTAATGTAATCAACCTCTCTGTTGAAACCCTATCTCTCTACTATTTCTGTCATTAATTTAATCAACCTCTCTGTTAAAACCCACTATATCTCTCCTATTTCTCTCATTAATTTTATCAACCTCTCTGTTGAAACAATATCTCTCTACTATTTCTCTCATTAATGTAATCAACCTCTCTGTTGAACCCCTATCTCTCTCCTATTTCTCTCATTAATGTAATCAACCTCTCTGTTGAACCCCTATTTCTCTACTATTTCTGTCATTAATGTAATGAACCTCTCTGTTGTCTCACCAATCTCTCTACTATTTCTCTCATTAATGTAATAAAACTCTCTGTTGTCTCCCAAATCTCTTTCCTATTACTCTAATTAATGTAATCAACCTCTCTGTTGAACACCTATCTCTCTTCTATTTCTCTCATTAATGTAATAATTCTCTCTGTTGAACCCCAATCTCTCTCCTATTTCTCTCATTAATGTAATCAACCTCTCTGCTGAACCCCTATCTCTCTCCTACTACTCTCAACAATTTAATCAACCTCTCTGTTGTCTCCCCAATCTCTCTCCTATTTCTCTCATTAATGTAAACAACCTCTCTGTTGTCTCACCAATCTCTGTCCTATTTCTCTCATTAATGTAATAAAACTCTCTGTTGTCTCCCCAATCTCTCTCCTATTTCTCTAATTAATGTAATCAACCTCTCTGTTGAACCCCTATCTCTCTTCTATTTCTCTTATTAATGTAATAATCCTCTCTGTTGAACCCCAATTTCTCTCCTATTTCTCTCATTAATGTAATAAAACTCTCTGTTGAACCCCAATCTCTCTTCTATTTCTCTAATTAATGTAATAATCCTCTCTGTTGAACCCCAATCTCTCCTATTTCTCTCATTAATGTAATCAACCTCTCTGTTGTCTCCCCTATCTCTCTCCTATTTCTCTCATTAATGTAATCAACCTCTCTGTTGTCTCACTAATCTCTCTCCTATTTCTCTCATTATTGTAATAAAACTCTCTGCTGTCTCCCCAATCTCTCTCCTATTTCTCTAATTAATGTAATCAACCTCTCTGTTGAACCCCTATCTCTCTCCTATTTCTCTCATTAATGTAATAAACCTCTCTGTTGTGTTCCCAATCCCTTTCCGATTTCTCTCATTAACGTAATAAACCTCTCTGTTGAACCCCTATCTCTCTCCTATTTCTCTCATTAATGTAATAAACCTCTCTGTTGAACAACAACATCTCTCCTATTACTCTCAATAATGTAATCAACCTCTCTGTTGTCTCCCAAATTTCTCTCCTATTTCTCTAAGTAATGTAATCAACCTCTCTGTTAAACCCCTATCTCTCACATATTTCTCTGATTAATGTAATCAACCTCTCTGTTGAACCCCTATCTCTCTCCTATTTCTCTCATTAATGTAATCAACCTCTCTGTTGAACCCCTATCTCTCTCCTATTTCTCTCATTAATGTAATCAACCTCTCTGTTTTCTCCCCAATCTCTCTCCTACTTTTCTCATTAATGTAATCAACCTCTCTGTTGTCTTCCAAATCTCTCTCTTATTTCTCTAAATAATGTAATCAACCTCTCTGTTAACCCCCTATCTCTCACATATTTCTCTAATTAATGTAATAAACGTCTCTGTTGAACCCCAATCTCTCTCCTATTTCTCTCATTAATGTAATCAACCTCTCTATTGAACCCCTTTTTCTCTCCTATTTCTCTCATTAATGTAATAACCCTCTCTGTTGAACCCCAATCTCTCTCCTATTTCTCTCATTAATGTAATCAACCTCTCTGTTGAACCCCTATCTCTCTCCTATTTCTCTCATTAATGTAATCCCCTTCTCTGTTGAACAACTACATCTCTCCTATTACTCTCAATAATGTAATCAACCTCTCTGTTGTCTCCCAAATCTCTCTCCTATTTCTTTAAATAATGTAATCAACCTCTCTGTTAAACCCTATCTCTCTCCTATTTCTCTTATTAATGTAATCAACCTCTCTGTTGAACCCCTCTCTCTCTCTCCTACTTCTCTCATTAATGTAATCAACCTCACTGTTGTCTCCCAAATCTCTCTCCTATTTCTCTAAATAATGTAATCAACATCTCTGTTAAACCCCTATCTCTCACATATTTCTCTCATTAATGTAATAAACCTCTCTGTTGAACCCCTATCTCTCTCCTATTTCTTTCATTAATGTAATAAACCTCTCTGTTGAACCCCTATCTCTCACATATTTATTCACAGGTTTTGACTTTATATTAATTGATAGTACTTAGCTGTATAGCTTTTATAATAACTCTAATTGTGTTTTCACGGTGAGTGAGGGGGTCTTCACTGCTCTTCCTTACGGATCTGTGTACGTATTTTTATATATTTACAGAGATATTACTGTTTCTCTGTACTTTAGAGTGTGTTTTGTAATAAGGGACGTAAGTTGTATTCACTTTGTGTGTGTGTGTTTCGCTTTTAAACTTGTGATTACGCATTGTTGAAATGTCTAATAAGTACGAACACTGGCTCAGGAATAATGGGCTCAGAATCGGGCATGTAAACATATGCCATCTATTAGGGAAGCTGCCCGAACTATCACTTATACTTAATCAAAATTTTCACATGTTTGGCGTTAGCGAAAGTCGATTAAATGGCAACATCTCAGATGATGACATCGCTATCAGAGGTTTTAAAACCATTAGAAGAGATCCCTATCAGAAACAAGAGACGGGTATTGCAGTTTATATTTCCAACTCGCTTAACGCCCACCGCAGGCTAGACTTTGAAACCTGTGAGATTGAGTGTGTATGGATAGAGGTTAAACTTCAAAATTGCATACCGCTAGTAGTTGGCTATCTTTATCGAAACCCCAGTGCAGGAAATATCTGGTATGAAAAATTCACCACTATGATGGATGTAGTCTTTAGTAATGCTAGGGAAATAATATTGCTAGGTGACTTCAACATAGACGCTAACAAATCAAACAAAACATGGGAAAACATAATAGAGTCATATAATTTCCAACAGTTAGTCAAACAAGCCACTAGAATCACTAAATCATCTGCAACACTTATAGATCATATTTATACTACGTGTGCTGATAACATCACAGAATGTAGTGTACCTATCAATGCAATGAGCGATCACTATCCAGTATGTTGCACGTGGTCGAGAAGGGGCACCAAAACTCCCAAACACAAACATATAAGTATAAAATATAGAAATTACAAAAATTTCAATCGAGACGTCTTCTTACAAGATTTGGTCAACTCATCTCTGGACTATGTTTACCAGCTTCCTGACCCAGACGATGCTCTGGACCACTGGCTAAAGACCTTTCTAAGTATATTTGATAAACATGTTCCATTTAAGGAAGTTCGTGTTAAACATCACACAAAGCCCCCGTGGATCACACAGGAGGTAGTTGAACTTATGAGAGATCGCGACAGGGCTCACAAAAATAGAGATAACTATGTACCGTAGTCTGAGAAACAAAGTTCAATATGTTATTCGGAAGGAAAAGAAAAATTATTTTAAGAACATAGTAATAGATAAAACCAACACTAAAGATATATGGAAAGCAATTAATACCTTGACAAACAAACACAAATCATCACAATCATTACCATCAAATCAGGTTACATGTGATCAATTCAGTAGATACTTTCAGTCCGACATAAACCAACTGAAGGCTGCAATACCAGATGCGCCTCATGACATATCTTTATTATCATCATTCTGTGAGAACAAATGCTATGGACACATTTCCTCCAACATACCGCTAATGACGACAACTGAAGTATTTACTCATCTCCGTAATCTAAAAAACAATAACTCATCAGGACTAGATGGAATTAGTAGTCGGATCCTTCGCCATGCTGCACCGGCGATCTGCGAGTCACTAACTTTTATATATAATCAATGTATAACCAGAGGTCACTTCCCATCAGCCTTTAAAATCGCTAAAGTGTATCCTCATTTAAAAGCTGGTCCTCTAGACGATCGTCTCATGAGTAATTATAGACCAATTTCCATATTATCCTCATTATCCAAACCGCTAGAAAAGCACATCCACAAAACAACACTAGATCACTTAGTTCGCCATAAACTGATAGTTGACAGTCAGTCAGGACTTCGGCCAAAATATTCTTGCCATACGGCACTAACAAACATGATAGAAAACTGGCATCAAAATATTAACAACAATACTCTATGTGGAGCGGTGTTTATAGACTTTAGGAAAGCATTCGATATGATAGATCATACTATTCTAATTAAAAAACTAGAAACAATGAAAGTAAGTTTTAATATAGTGACATTAATAAAATCATTCTTATTAGACAGAAAGCAAGTAGTATCACACAATAAAGTTTTATCTCAAGCCATTACCATTAATATTGGAGTACCTCAGGGGTCTATTCTTGGCCCTCTATTATTTGCCATTTATATAAATGATCTTCCATTAAATCTGTCGTCGTCCTGCGATCTATTTGCTGATGACTGCACAGTATATACGAACGCTGTTGATCGTAATGTGCTAGAATTATCCTTGCAACAGGAAATAAATAGTGTAGTTAACTGGAGTCATGCAAACCGCATGCAAATTAACATTACTAAAACAAAGTCTATGTTAATAGGAACCAGGCAAAGACTTCACACTCTAAACTCGCAGAGAACTCTTCAGCTGCACATTGGCAGCACGCCTGTAGAAAGTGTCACCGAGCACAAGACACTGGGTGTTATCATAGATCAAAATCTAACTTTTAACTCACATGTTCATGCTCTAGTTAAACAAATAGCCAAAAAAGTATACCAACTTGCCAAAATTAAAAATTTCCTTGACGAAAACACAAGAAAGATATTCTATACTTCTCATATACAAACACATATTGATTACTGCTCCACAGTCTGGGATGGATGCTCCAAATCAATAACAAAACGCCTATATTCACTCCAGAAAAGGGCAGTGCGTTTAATTAATGGTGAAAAGCTAACCGACAATTCTAACCTATATAAACGTCTCCGGTTACTGCCACTCCACAAGCGCCTGCTTTTTAATAAGACCAAACTAATTCACAAAATCCTATTTCAAAATGCTCCAAGCTACCTTTGGCCATTGTTTAAATATAACGCTAGACATAGCGAACGACTAAATATACTTCATGTCCCTAAACCTAGGATAGACTTATATAAAACAAGCTTAGCATACTCTGCCGCTCAGTTGTGGAACAATCTTCCACAAGAAATCAAAGACACCACCAATCATGATTCATACATTCGCAACCTGTTTGAACACTACCTTAGTACAGACTACATGCCCCCATAACAAATAACACAAAAAAAGACAATAATGGTAACTTATCTCAAACGACAACTAGCCAATAAACATTCCCTTATGTATGGCACGTTACACCCTCCTTAGGTATTTATAATGCCCATGTTAAACACTGCCTCAGTGAGTCATTTGTTATTGATTATTTTTCATGCGTTTTAATGTTCTTTTGTTGTCAAAAGTTGCTTCATAAGTGATGTTGAATGAAAGAATGTATGAGAGGAAATAGAGAAGAAGGGCAGAATGTCAGACGGGCCTGCGTGCCCAATTCTTAACCCTTTGAAAATAAAGACTTATTATTATTATTATTATTATTATATTTCTCTCATTAATGTAATCAACCTCTCTGTTGAATCCCTATCTCTCTCTTATTTCTCTCATTAATGTAATCAACCTCTCTGTTGAACCCCTATCTCTCTCCTATTTCTCTAAGTAATTTAATACTCCTCTCTGTTGAACCCCAAAATCACTCCTATTCCTCTCATTAATGTAATAAAACTCTCTGTTGAATCCCAATCTCTCTTCTATTTCTCTAATTAATGTAATCAACCTCTCTGTTGAACCCCTATCTCTCTTCTATTTCTCTCATTAATGTAATAATCCTCTCGGTTGAACCCCAATCTCTCTCCTATTTCTCTCATTAATGTAATCAACCTCTCTGTTGTCTCCCCAATCTCTCTCCTATTTCTCTCATTAATGTAATCAACCTCTCTGTTGTCTCACCAATCTCTCTCCTATTTCTCTCATTAATGTAATAAAACTCTCTGTTGTCTCTCCAATCTCTCTCCTATTTCTCTAATTAATGTAATCAACCTCTCTGTTGAACCCCTATCTCTCTCCTATTTCTCTCATTAATGTAATAAACCTCTCTGTTGTGTTCCCAATCCCTCTCCGATTTCTCTCATTTACGTAATAAACCTCTCTGTTGAACCCCTATCTCTCTCCTATTTCTCTCATTAATGTAATAAACCTCTCTGTTGAACCCCTATCTCTCTCCTACTTCTCTCATTAATGTAATCAACCTTTCTGTTGTCTCCAAAATCTCTCTCCTATTTCTCTAAATAATGTAATCAACCTCTCTGTTAAACCCCTATCTCTCACACATTTCTCTCATTAATGTAATAAACCTCTCTGTTGAACCCCTATCTCTCTCCTATTTCTCTCATTAATGAAATAAACCTCTCTGTTGAACCCCTATCTCTCACATATTTCTCTCATTAATGTAATAAACCTCTCTGTTGAACCCCTATCTCTCTCCTATTTCTCTCATTAATGTAATAAACCTCTCTGTTGAACCCCTATCTCTCTCCAATTTCTCTCATTAATGTAATCAACCTCTCTGTTGATCCCCTATCTCTCTCCTATTTCTCTCATTAATGTAATCAACCTCTCTGTTGAACCCCTATCTCTCTCCTATTTTTCTCATTAATGTAATCAACCTCTCTGTTGAACCCCTATCTCTCTCCTATTTCTCTCATTAATGTAATCAACCTCTCTGTTGAACAACTACATCTCTCCTATTACTCTCAATAATGTAATCAACCTCTCTGTTGTCTCCCAAATCTCTTTCCTATTTCTCTAAATAATGTAATCAACCTCTCTGTTAAACCCCTATCTCTCACATATTTCTCTCATTAATGTAATCAACCTCTCTGTTGAACCCCTATCTCTCTCCTATTTCTCTCATTAATGTAATAAACCTCTCTGTTGAATCCCAATCTCTCTCCTATTTCTCTCATTAATGTAATCAACCTCTCTGTTGAACCCCTATCTCTCTCCTATTTCTCTCATTAATGTAATAAACCTCTCTGTTGAACCCCAATCTCTCTCCTATTTCTCTCATTAATGCAATAAACCTCTCTGTTGAACCCCTACCATTCTCCTATTTCTCTCATTAATGTAATAAACCTCTCTGTTGAACCCCTATCTATCTCCTATTTCTCTCATTAATGTAATAAACCTCTCTGTTGAACCCATATCACTCTCCTGTTGCTCTCATTAATGTAATAATCCTCTCTGTTGAACCCCTATCTCTCTCATATTTCTCTAATTAATGTAATCAACCTCTCTGTTGAACCCCTATCTCTCTCCTATTTCTCTCAATAATGTAATCAACCTCTCTGTTGAACCCCTATCTCTCTCCTATTTCTCTCATTAATGTAATCAACCTCTCTGTTGAACCCCTATCTCTCTCCTTCTTCTCTCAATAATGTAATCAACCTCTCTGTTGAGCCCCTATCTATCTCCTATTACTCTCATTAATGTAATCAACCTCTCTGTTGCGGTTTATGTTTGTTTGTTTGTTTACAGTGTGCCTGTTGTCAGATGGATGTGGAGGTGGCAATGTCTCGTTGTTTGTACACAACGGGATCTACAACAGTCTTGTCAGTGTGTCTTCATCAGTGTGTGTACATTAGTGTGTATGTACATCAGTGTGTCTACATCAGTGTGTGTACATTAGTGTGTATGTACATCAGTGTGTCTACATCAGTGTGTATACATCAGTGTGTGTACATCAGGGTGTGTACATCAGTGAGTTAACATCAGTGTGTGTACATCAGTGTGTGTACATCAGTGTGTGTACATCAGTGTGTGTACGTCAGTGTGTGTACATCAGTGTGTGTTTATCAGTGTTTGTAATCAGGGTGTGTACATCATTGTCTGTACATCATTGCTTGTTGTATATTGTCAGTTGGTAACCTACTTGCATGGCCAAACCATTTGACTTGCTGCCTTCTAATAAAATCTAGCGCTGCTATAACCCCATTTTAGTCCTGATTTCTTCATTTCTGATCTTTTCTCTTCTTGATAGATTGGGAGATAAGTTAGTCTTCGTGTCGTGGTAGATGTGTGTTGCGTTACAGGTCTAGTTGGATGATAAGTTAGTTATTATGTCTTGATTAACAACATGCTGTGTTACAGGTCTGGATTTGAGATCAATTGCCCTCATTCACGTGGACCAATGTGAGGGTGTTCATGTCTGTCTGTGGTTCTGTTAGTCCACACATTGTCCACCTACGTTTAGATAGAGTCTGTGGTTCTATTAGTCCCCACATTGTCCACCTACGGTTAGATAGAGTGTGTGGTTCTGTTAGTCCACACATTGTCCACCTACGGTTAGATAGAGTCCGTTACCCTGGATGTAATCTGTCTAGAGGGAGCACACCTGACACACAAACATGCCGGGGTCAAACACGCTGGCCTGTGGGGTGAATGACTGAGTGTGAGGCACTGCCCTCCAGCGAGGGACGGACACACATACATGCCGGGGTCAAACACGCTGGCCTGTGGGGTGAATGACTGAGTGTGAGGCACTGGCCTCCAGCGAGGGACGGACACACATACATGCCGGGGTCAAACACGCTGGCCTGTGGGGTGAATGACTGAGTGTGGGGCACTGGCCTCCAGCGAGGGACAGACACACATACATGCCGGGGTCAAACACGCTGACCTGTGGGGTGAATGACTGAATGTGAGGCACTGGCCTCCAGCGAGGGACGGACACACATACATGCCGGGGTCAAACACGCTGACCTGTGGGGTGAATGACTGAGTGTGAGGCACTGCCCTCCAGCGAGGAACGGAGGCATAGAGGGACAAGTTGTCTATGGTTTCTCTGAATGTCTGCTGTTGTCAGGGAGAAGTTGTCTATGTTTCTCTGAATGTCTGCTGTTGTCAGGGAGAAGTTGTCTATGGTTTCTCTGAATGTCTGCTGTTGTCAGGGACAAGTTGTCTATGGTTTCGCAATCACTGCAGACGTCAACTGGAGCTGTTAAGTTGCAATGTTACACAAATGTCCCTAGAATATCTGGGACACAGAAGACGAGAAATATCGAACATGGAAGAAAGCTGGTTTATCAACAGCACTATATCTGCTGAACATGGAAGAAAGCTGGTTTATCAACAGCCCTATATCTGCTGAACATGGAAGAAAGCTGGTTTATCAACAGCCCTATATCTGCTGAACATGGAAGAAAGCTGGTTTATCAACAGCCCTATATCTGCTGAACATGGAAGAAAGCTGGTTTATCAACAGCCTATATCTGCTGAACATGGAAGAAAGCTGGTTTATCAACAGACCTATATCTGGCTAGCTGAAATACTTTAGCCAGAGTTGCTGGGAGAGAACAGTGACAGAAGGCGTGGTGATCGGTAGAAGGGACAGAGGTCGACAGAATGAAGATAGAAACAGGACACTGCAGACAGCTGGAGCAAGAGCCTGGACAAGGCTGGGGAACTGGCCAGAGATCGAGACATTTGTCCAAGCGCCGTGTTAAGTGCGACGTTCAATGAATGATCTGCTACTTAATGGTGTATAACTGAAGGCCCTCTAACAACAGATGTATTACATGTGTTATCTCCCCTGGTCCGTCTGCCACTATCGAGAATGCAGAAATATTTGTGTGTTGCCTCCCCTTATATGTTGTGTTGTTCTGTTTACAGATAGGGCTTTTACAGTAGTAACAAGAAAAGTGCCGCCCCATTATACATTCCAAGAAGCATTGCGCATACGCTGGTTGACCTATATCTTATTGTCCAGTGGGCCATGGATGTGTGGTGTGGTCAACATCACTCCCACTGGCCCGCCCCATTTACTGCCTAAGAAATGTTCTCGTTTGCAGTTTATATTGGATCGGCCTATACGTTCAAGTAAGTTTTAAAATATCGGTAACAATGCGGATTCGAACCTGCGCCAATAAGGTCGTTAGGCAATCATCTACCGTTCTCCTTGTTTTAAACTCATTAGGTTGGTGGTGCTCACCCCACATGTGTACAGACTCACCGACACACGATGGGACACATGGGTTAGATTACATCAACCCACATGTGTACAGACCCACCGACACACGATGAGACACATGGGTTAGATCACGTCAACCCACATGTGTACAGACCCACCGACACACGATGAGACACATGGGTTAGATCACGTCAACCCATATGTGTACAGACCCACCGACACACGATGAGACACATGGGGAAGATCACACCAGCCCACATGTGTACAGACCCACCGACACACGATGAGACACATGGGTTAGATCACACCAGCCCACATGTGTACAGACCCACCGACACACGATGAGACACATGGGTTAGATCACACCAGCCCACACATGTACAGACCCACCGACACACGATGAGACACATGGGTTAGATCACGTCAACCCACATGTGTACAGACCCACCGACACACGATGAGACACATGGGTTAGATCACACCAGCCCACATGTGTACAGACCCACCGACACACGATGAGACACATGGGTTAGATCACACCAGCCCACATGTGTACAGACCCACCTACACACGATGAGACACATGGGTTAGATCACACCAGCCCACACGTGTACAGACCCGCCGACACACGATGAGACACATGGGTTAGATCACATCAACCCACATGTGTACAGACCCACCGACAACACGATGAGACACATGGGTTAGATCACATCAGCCCACATGTGTAAAGACCCACCGACACACGATGAGACACATGGGTTAGATCACACCAGCCCACATGTGTATAGACCCACCGACACACGATGAGACACATGGGTTAGATCACGTCAACCCACATGTGTACAGACCCACCGACACACGATGAGACACATGGGTTAGATCACATCAACCCACATGTGTACAGACCCACCGACACACGATGAGACACATGGGTTAGATCACACCAGCCCACATGTGTACAGACCCACCGACACACGATGAGACACATGGGTTAGATCACACCAGTCCACATGTGTACAGACCCACCGACACACGATGAGACACATGGGTTAGATCACATCAACCCACATGTGTACAGACCCACCGACACACGATGAGACACATGGGTTAGATCACATCAACCCACATGTGTACAGACCCACCGACACACGATGAGACATATGGGTTAGATCACATCAACCCACATGTGTACAGACCCACCGGCACACAATGAGACACATGGGTTAGATCACATCAACCCACATGTGTACAGACCCACCGACACTCGATGAGACACATGGGTTAGATTACATCAACCCACATGTGTACAGACTCACCGGCACACGATGAGACACATGGGTTAGATCACACCAACCCACATGTGTACAGACCCACTGACACTCGATGAGACACATGGGTTAGATCACATCAACCCACATGTGTACAGACCCACCGACACACGATGAGACACATGGGTTAGATCACATCAACCCACTTGTGTACAGACCCACCGACACTCGATGAGACACATGGGTTAGATCACACCAGCCCACATGTGTACAGACCCACCGACACACGATGAGACACATGGGTTAGATCACGTCAGCCACTTTTATTTCCCATGACTTGTTCTGGTCCCCATATCAGACCAATAATAATATATTATGTTGTTATTGCGTACGTATTTCTATGTGTTGTCCCTGTAATATGTATAGAATGTGTGGTTATTGCGGACGTATTTCTACGTATTTCTATGTGTTATCCCTGTAACATGTATAGGATGTGTTGTTATTGCGGACGTATTTCTACGTATTTCTATGTGTTATGCCTGTAACATGTATAGGATGTGTATTTATTGCGGACGTATTTCTACGTATTTCTATTTGTTATCCCTGTAACATGTGTAGGATGTGTTGTTATTGCGGACGTATTTCTATGTGTTATCCCTGTAACATTTATAGAATGTGTTGTTATTGCGGACGTATTTCTATGTGTTATCCCTGTAACATGTGTAGGATGTGTTGTTATTGCGGACGTATTGCTATGTGTTATCCCTGTAACATGTAAAGGATGTGTTGTTATTGCGTACGTATTTCTACGTATTTCTATGTGTTATCCCTGTAACATGAGTAGGATGTGTTGTTATTGCGGACGTATTTCTATGTATTATCCCTGTAACATGTGTAGGATGTGTTGTTATTGCGGACGTATTGCTATGTGTTATCCCTGTAACATGTAAAGGATGTGTTGTTATTGCGTACGTATTTCTGTGTATTTCTATGTGTTATTACTGTAACATGTGTAGGATGTGTTGTTATTGCGTACGTATTTCTATGTGTTATCCCTGTAAAATGTATAGGATGTGTTGTTATTGCGGACGTATTGCTATGTGTTATCCCTGTAACATGTAAAGGATGTGTTGTTATTGCGTACGTATTTCTGTGTATTTCTATGTGTTATTACTGTAACATGTGTAGGATGTGTTGTTATTGCGGACGTATTTCTATGTGTTATGTCTGTAACATGTATAGGATGTGTTGTTATTGCGGACGTATTTCTATGTGTTATCCCTGTATCATGTATAGGATGTGTTGTTATTGCGGACGTATTTCTATGTATTTCTATGTGTTATCCCTGTATCATGTATAGGATGTGTTGTTATTGCGGACGTATTTCTATGTGTTATCCCTGTATCATGTATAGGATGTTTTGTTATTGCGGACGTATTTCTATGTGTTATGCCTGTAACATGTGTAGTATGTGTTGTTATTGCGGACGTATTTCTATGTGTTATGTCTGTAACATGTGTAGGATGTGTTGTTATTGCGGACGTATTTCTATGTGTTATCCCTGTAACATGTGTAGTATGTGTTGTTATTGCGGACGTATTTCTATGTGTTATGCCTGTAACATGTGTAGGATGTGTTGTTATTGCTGACGTATTTTTATGTGTTATCCCTGTAACATGTATAGGATGTGGTGTTATTGCGGACGTATTTCTATGTGTTATCCCTGTAACATGTGTAGGATGTGTTGTTATTGCGGACGTATTTCTATGTGTTATCCCTGTAACATGTGTAGGAGTGTTGTTATTGCGGACGTATTTCTATGTGTTATCCCTGTAACATGTGTAGGATGTGTTGTTATTGCGGACGTATTTCTATGTGTTATCAATGTAACATGTGTAGGAGTGTTGTTATTGCGGACGTATTTCTATGTGTTATCCCTGTAACATGTGTAGGATGTGTTGTTATTGCGGACGTATTTCTATGTGTTATCCCTGTAACATGTGTAGGAGTGTTGTTATTGCGGACGTATTTCTATGTGTTATCCCTGTAACATGTGTAGGATGTGTTGTTATTGCGGACGTATTTCTATGTGTTATCCCTGTAACATGTGTAGGAGTGTTGTTATTGCGGACGTATTTCTATGTGTTATCCCTGTAACATGTGTAGGATGTGTTGTTATTGCGGACGTATTTCTATGTGTTATCCCTGTAACATGTATAGGATGTGTTGTTATTGCGGACGTATTTCTATGTGTTATCCCTGTAACATGTGTAGGAGTGTTGTTATTGCGGACGTATTTCTATGTGTTATCCCTGTAACATGTGTAGGATGTGTTGTTATTGCGGACGTATTTCTATGTGTTATCCCTGTAACATGTGTAGGAGTGTTGTTATTGCGGACGTATTTCTATGTGTTATCCCTGTAACATGTGTAGGATGTGTTGTTATTGCGGACGTATTTCTATGTGTTATCCCTGTAACATGTATAGGATATGGTGTTATTGCGGACGTATTTCTATGTGTTATGCCTGTAACATGTGTAGGATGTGTTGTTATTGCGGACGTATTTCTATGTGTTATCCCTGTAACATGTGTAGGATGTGTTGTTATTGCGGACGTATTTCTATGTGTTATCCCTGTAACATGTATAGGATATGGTGTTATTGCGGACTTATTTCTATGTGTTATCCCTGTAACATGTATAGGATGTGTTGTTATTGCGGACGTATTTCTATGTGTTATGTCTGTAACATGTGTAGAATGTGTTGTTATTGCGGACGTATTTATATGTGTTATCCTGGCTGGCCTGTGTCTGTTGTGTCGTTAGTACATAAATATTCATTCATTCATTCATTCATTCAGTAGCATGTCCTTTGCAGAACCTCGCTCCCATAACAACCTTTCGGAAAACCTCTCGATCATAAGCAAGATGTCCCACATCCTATACACCCATCTGGAGATCATCCGCCACATCCTGCACCCATCTTCTCTTTGGCCTTCCTCTACCTCTCTTCCCAAGCATATTTATATATATATATATATATATATATATATATATATATATATATATATATATATTCATATCCTTTACAGGACATCGCTATCAACACCAGCATCTTTCAGCTGTATGTTGATCATTTGGCAAGATTACGCTCAGTAGTTTGCCATTGCTTTCTTAGCGGCCGACTCACATACCCCGTAAGTTACCGATGCGATTCGAACCACTGCTGATTCTCACCGTCATCACGTTACCTACGAGAGTATACGAGATTACGGAGAAAAGTCGCTAACCTCTAGGCCAGGAAGCCGGCTCCCAAGCATATACCCCTCCATTATTGTTTTGTCTAAACTTTCGTAACGTTTCAAGTGACCAAAATATTTAAATTTTCTTTGTTTTATCGTCTTTATTAGCCAGCCTTCTTCAGTATTCAGTTCTTGAAGTATGGGTGCATGTGTTCTTTTCTTTAACTAAGATATTCTTAGAACCTGTCTTTAACATTTATATTCAAAGGCATTTATGCGCTATTCAGCTTGTTTAGTAAGTGTCCTGGTCTCACAGCAAAAATATATGTATGGCGTATTCCCTAACCCAGTGGTTCTCAACCGGTGGGGAATTCCCCCTCCCCCCCCCCACGGGGGAATTTTAGGGTTTCCGGGGGGGGGGGGGGGAATTAAGATTATTTCTAGATTGCGTTAATACAAGAACCGATTTCTTGATATTTGTTTTTCCTTCATATTTTACGCTTCTGTACATATCACCCTTCTGACATTCATTTTATAACGTAAGTAGACCCACAAATCACATTTTATGTAGATGTCTAGACTTGTTTTAGTATGTGCTATTAAATTTAGCTTTCATTATTACGTATACTGTGTAGGGGCAGGGGGAAATTTTTAGGAAGGAAATACGAAATGGGGAGGGAGGGGGGAGGGGGGATGATGTTCTAAAAATATGATTAGGGGGGGGGGGGGGGGAAATGACGTCCTAAAAATAAGGTGAAGGGGGGCACGGGCCATAAAAGGTTGAGAACCACTGCCCTAACCTGTGAATTGTTGCAATGATAAGGAATGTGGGTTCTATTTATTTACGCTCCCGCTGATGACCAAACTTTGATAGCCCAAAGGACCGCCTCCTGGTTTGACCTTCCATTGCAGGAAATTGAATGTTGCTTTCTTGATACTTTACCTGTGTAGTCTGATATAAACAATGGCTTAAGTTGCTTTTTCTTAGTCGGAATTACATCTTTGGCTGCAGTTATCAAGGTATCTCTAGCTTGTACTGCCATTTCATCAGGTGTCATTTCCTCCTGTATAGACATCAAGACCCCAAAACGTTTCTTCATTTCTATGTTGTATGCATCTGGTATTTTTGTGAGATCAAAACAAAGTGGCTTGGTCATCTGGTAAGCTTTTTGATGACCAAGTCCTACAAGAAAGAAACGAAAACCGTAAACTGATTATAGAAATTAGACGTAGACAGTCACAGTTTTTGGACACGTTATGAAAGGAAATAAATTAGAGAACTTGGTGATAGCTGGCAAGATCGAGGCGAAGAAAGCAAGGGGGGGCACAGAAGTAAATACCTGGATTGCTTGGCCATGTGTTATGGTAGAGACAAGAACACTGAGCTGATCCACGACTATGGTGATCGTGTGAGATGGAAAAACATGGAAAAACATGAACGCCCAAGCTTACCGGCATGGAACATGCTGACAATGAAGCATTCTGAGTTTAACTTTCACATCTGCTTCTAATAATGATGATCTGTAACGTACTCCTACTTGTATTTGTTCATATTAAAATAAATTAGTTGCATTTCCCTACAGGACGTCACAGCCAACCCCAGGATTATTTGGCTGTTTGTGATCTCTTAGCCAGTTTACATTCAGTAGTTTGTCGTTGCTTTCTCTGTATTATATGAAAACCAACGCAAGGCGGTCTGCTGCGAAATCGCCCACAGCTGTGTTGTGAACGCGGTATGCGGGATTACAAATTGCGTCAATAACCTATTCTCCACAGATCCGACATGTTTTTATTCCCCATGTTAATTGCTGCTACTTTTCTCCAGTAAATATTCTTGTATTATTCTGAGATCTCGCTCATCAATGCTCATATCTCCCAACACTTTAATCATCATGATTTATTTTATCAAATGTCTTGTAATAATCTACGAAGATAAGTTAATAAGTAAGTCACAAATGGCTGTAGAAAAATAGCTAACTATTATAATAACTTACAACCAGTTTTTATGCATACATTGTCCCTTTATTTCTCATCATAATTTCCACCAACATTGATGCACTTATCCCATCATTTTATCAGTCCTCCCAAACCGGTTGCATAGAACTGCGTGCTCTGTTTTCTAAACCACGTTTTCACTTCATATTAAACTTCAGCGTTATTCGCGACATGTCTCCCGCCGAGTTGGGTTTTCAGTGGGCCCCTAGCCATTTGCAGTAAAGCTGTGCATAGCTGGGTAGAAAAAGTCACGAGGACGAGTCGATAAGTAAGTCACACAGTTTTGTGAGATGGCAGGTCAATGAAAACATAGCACACAGTTCTATGCAGCCGATTTGGGAGGACTGATCAAACGATGATATAAGTGCAACAATGTTGGTGGAAATTATGTTGAGAAATAAAGGGACAATGTATGTATACAAATAAACTGGTTTCAAGTTGTTATCAAAGTTAGTTATTTGTCTACAGCCATTTGTGGCTTTCTTATTGACTTCCCCTCGTATGAAGCACACATATATATCTCCCCGTGTCGCTACTGCTCTGTCTATTAGTGTTAATAATATGTATATTGGAGTGCTTGTATCATTTTCTTCCACAAATCCATACTGTTCGTCACCAATTTCCATTTATATTTTCTTTCTTGTTCTCCTCATTATAATTCTAAGCAGATGCTTAGTGACATGGTTTATGAGGTTAATTATAATGTAATTTGTCTTATGAGACTCATGACAAAGTTGTCAGTGGGAATAATGAAACAGTAAAACAATAATAAACCATAAATTAGTCATGACCAGTGAAGATTTGCAGTGGGAAGTGGCACAAAGATTGTTACAACCAATCTCAGGACATTATTTGAAAGAGGTTTATAATTTAAAATAGATCTGTACTTGTTCTCTATAGACTACATAGCCAAGTGTTTGATAATGTGAAACATGATGAAATAATTAAACCAGTAAAACAATTAAACATTGTGTCCAAAGATCTGAACATAAGAAAAGAATATATATTAGCGTCAAACAGCTGTCATGAGAATTAACATACATTAGGAAGGTTTCACTGCATAAAGTAGGGCGTCAGACAAGGATATGTACTGTCTCCTGGATTGTTATTCATTATATAGAGAGGGTATAACGGGGTCAATAGAAAATGATGATTGATGCTGACAGCAAGAACAACAGAAAATGACAGGTAAAGTGGTTGAAGAAGGTGAACAATTGGGCCTTAGTTTGAATAACAGGAAGAAAGACAGAAGTCATGAAAATACCAAAGAAACAGATCGTGCCTAATTGTACAATGAAGGTAAATGGTCCTAATTTGAGGTACATACAGAAGTTCAAATATCTGGGCACATGGATACAATCAAATGGACGATATATTATATAGATACAGAACGGAATAGCACTGCATTTTACGAAAATAAGAATATTTTATGCAATAAATAAGTGTCACTGTAGGTCAGAAAACGAATTTTGCATGTTACATAGAATCAATTTTAACATGTGATTATGAATCCCCGTCAGTTAGCACAATAAAATAACAACAACACAACAACATATCTCTGTAAGCTTCATAGACGTTTTTGTACAAAAGATAGCTGAACATTCCTTGGACAGCCTAAGTGAGCAATCTACATGTGTTGGAAGAGGTTAAACTACAGTGATAACTTATCATTAACATCAGAAAGTGGTTAAAACAAAGCGATAACTCAACACTAACATCAGAAAGTGGGTTAAACAGCGATAAGTTATCACTGACATCAGATAGAGGATAAAACACAGCGATAACTTATCATTGACATCAGCAAGAGAGAAAATCACAACGATAACTTATCACTGACATTAGAAAGAGGATAAAACATAGCTATAACTTATCACTGACATGAGAAATAGGGTAAACAGCGATAACTTATCAATGACATCAGAAAGATGTTAAATCACAGAGATAACTTATCACTAACATCTGAAAGAGGATAAAACACAGCGATAACTTATCAATAAATTCAGAACGAGATAGTCATCAGTCTCAGCAACATTAAAAGGTAACGAAACCCTAGAAAGTGTGTGAATCCTGAATATATTTGTGGAAAAAGAGATACAAGGAGACAGTGAGAGAAAATTATGTGTGTCGTCCGGGGCATGAATTCAAACATACTGTTGGAGACTGCAAGATGAGGAGGAGCATGATCGTCGTCGCCAGTCACCAAGGGATTTGTTATATATATATATATGAAGCAATGGCAAATTCAAATAGCCATTGGTTAGATAAGTAATATGTTGCAATGTGTCACTGTCATTAATTATCAGAAAATGTTATATAGGAGATGTTCTACAACACGTCCCGCACTCACGCACTCACACACGCACGCAAGCACACAAGTACGTACGTACTACGCCTGTCTGTCTGTCTGTCTGTGTGCGTGCGTGCGTGCGCGCGTGTGTGAAATTTGTGAGAATATCTTTCTACTCAGTTCCTTAAAAAAAAAAAAAAAACTAAGTGGGAGGAAATGAACTTGACACCACAAATTACCTCTCTCTAATGTAGGACAAATGAAATGCTTTAACACATTGCAACTCCTGAGAACATCAGAAGGGAGATTACCTACATCTTGCTAACAGTTAATTGCGTGTTTGCGGCACACAAAACAGATCACTTTGCCAGCTAGACCAAATAAAACGGCACTAAAAGTTCTCAAATACACCTGCTTGTTTGAAATTATCTCCATGAAAAGACATGTAATTACCAACAAGAAAGCTTACAGAAGTAAGATAATAAGAGTTTAACAATATGTCGGATAAAAAAGATGCATTCAACTAGCATAGACCCTTAACAAGATCGCTTCAATCACAAAAGAATCAAAGCTCTCACGGGACGGAGCTCTTGATGTGTTCAATTGACAAGCCAGCGCTGCTCAAAGACACTCTGTTCCCACAGATAACACAAACATGTTTTCTGGCCAAGGTGTAGGCTTTCTACTTTGGTGATCTAATTTAAGTCTTTTGATAACAAGTTGAATGAAACTGTGCCTGCCATTACTCACAGCTCTGAGGTGGGCTCAGGCTCAAGCTAAAGGTCTCAGTAGAATGGCTGTTTTAGAATTTAACAATTATTAATTTTGTGATGCTTTGTAAACGATGGACAGGAGGAATAACAGTCCATGGGAATGTTGATGTATTAGTCGTGCTCCGTTTCTGTACAACTGAATAGCACCCAAATGCTCCTCACTGACCCAGGTGAATATTGAAACAGATAGTAATGTCCCAGGAGAATATTGAAACCGATAGCAGTCCTGACAAACCAGCAGCACAAACATGTTTATAAGCACAGCGTCGCTGCCAGCATCGCGATATATCAAGCCGATAAATGTGCACTCTCCCACTGTTTACGCTTCACTTCGACATCGTAAGGTACAAGAGAAACAATATGACATGAGATGAGGGACGGGCACTCTCCCGCTGTTTATGCTTAACCTCCACACCGCAAGGTGCAAGAGGAACAAGATTGGATGATGGACGGGACTCTCCCGCTGTTTACACTTCATCTCGACACCGCAAGATACAATGGGAACAAGATGAGATGATGGACGGGAACTCTCCAGTTGTTTAGGTTTCACCTCGACACCGCAAGGTACAATGGGAACAAGATGAGATGATGGACGACGGGCACTCTCCAGTTGTTTAGGTTTCACCTCGACACCGCAAGGTACAATGGGAACAAGATGAGATGATGGACGGGAACTCTCCAGTTGTTTAGGTTTCACCTCGACACCGCAAGGTACAATGGGAACAAGATGAGATGATGGACGGGAACTCTCCAGTTGTTTAGGTTTCACCTCGACACCGCAAGGTACAAGGTGAACAAGATGAGATGATGGACGGGAACTCTCCAGTTGTTTAGGTTTCACCTCGACACCGCAAGGCACAATGGGAACAAGATGAGATGATGGACGACGGGAACTCTCCAGTTGTTTAGGTTTCACCTCGACACCGCAAGGCACAATGGGAACAAGATGGAATGATATGCTTTGTTAGCAAGCTAGGACAGTGTCCTGATAACGTTCGCGCCTGGCGACCGGCGGGTCATCGATTCGAAGTCGCATTGATTCAGAAGTTGTCAACTGATCGGGGCTGGGCACAACCTCATATGGGTACCACGAAATGTCTGGGAAGTTAAGGCGACCGGCGAGATATTGACCCTGGGGTGTCGTTAGGTCTATCTGTATGTGACACTAGTATCATATGCTCGGTATCCTCCCCCACCCCCTCACCATCCAACATATGTAACAACGGTCGTGCACAGTTTCTATGACTGGTGTGTTGCCCTGTGGCACGCACAACCACATCAGCCCGTCGGCTTCTCGGAGAAGAGGATGAGGAAGCAGAAGAGGATAAAGAGGAGAAAGATAATGATAATGAAGATGATAACTGGGTGCTGAGTGGGCTTTGAAGGCTCGTGTGCTCGTTTCACAGGTAACAAATCTATCGGCGATTGGGAATTGAAAACAAATATAAAGGCTCATTGTTATATCTCAAAAACCAGCAAATAAAGATAATACAGGATGGTCCCGTTAAAGTCGGAATTACGTTCTTGGAAAACGTGGCCTTAAGTCAAATGACGTATAGCGAAACACTATTTCCCATAGAATTACACCAAATACAGTGTATTATGTAACGTTTATTTTGTTGGTTGTTGATATTTATTGCCTAAATAGACGTGGGTTGGAGGTCGAGTTGTAGAATTATTGGGACGTAGAGGCATTAAAACTACGATCGCTCCAAAACTATCAGCACGACTAGTACTGCTCTGGCCCGCTTTCTTAGCTAGATCTCCATAGAGAGACTTTGCTTTCTCTTGGATAGCCATCTTGCTCATAGGCATATTCCGTTCGTTTTGGTCTTCAATCCAGAAGCCAATAGCGCTTCCATGTTCTCTATAAGAGTACTTCTTGTAGGAGTGATCTTGGAAGCACTCAAAAGGGTTATGGTTTTAACACCCTCTTTGAATTTGTCAGCACCTGCACGAATTGTCCTTACCGTCGTTAAATATAAACCATGGACTTTACCGATATCAACAGCCCGATAGCCAGCCACAAAACGACGTAACACATCTAACTTCACCTCAAGAGTAACACTTTTCCTGGTTCTCTTACAACCAGACACACTATCAGCACTTACTGTGCGCTTTGAACTCATAATTACTCTTCTTTATGGCAGTGAAACCTGGACAACTTACTCACACCAAGAGAAACGTTTAAACAGCTTTCATATGCGGTGTCTGCGAAGAATTCTTGGTATTAAGTGGCAAGACAAAATCACAAATACTTAAGTACACTATTGGAAAGATCAGGTTGTGTGACGGTGTATTCCATGCTCAGTCTTCGCAGACTTAGATGGATAGGACACGTTAGGAGGATGGATGATGGTAGAATACCAAAGGACATCCTTTTTGGTGAATTACAGATGGGTAAGATATCTCAGGGCCGGCCTCTACTACGATACAAAGATGTGTGTAAGCGGGACATTATTGATACAGGCATTGATAATGCACATTGGGAGCAAGTCGCCACTGAATGTGTTGCATGGTGGGCAAATATCAGAAATGGAATAAAGACAAAAGAGAAAATTATTGCAGATAAGCCACACATCGAGCATGTGAGACGTAAGATGGTGCATGATGATGAAATTGACCACGTGTTCACATGCACCCACTGTGAACGAATATTTACAGCGCGAATTGGCCTTAACAGACAAATTCGCTACCGCCATGGGTGAAAGTTATTATGCCTTTTTGAAGCACAAACTATCGTCTGTCAAGACGGCAAGGTGCCAATGTGTATGGCTCTATCATATGTGATTATGTAGTGTGTAATTCTGACATGTGTGATTCTGACATGTGTGATTCTGACATGTGTAATTCTGACATGTGTAATTTTGACATGTGCCATTCTGGACATATGTATTTTGTACAGTGTATGATTGTGACATTGTGTATTCTGACATGATGTTGTAATTTCCTGACATGTGCGATTGTGACGACTGTGTAATTAAGACACGTGTAATTCTGACATCTGTATTCTGACATGTGTGATTCTGACATGTGTGAGTCTCACATGTGTGATTCTGGTATATCAGTCTTACTGGGTTCCTGGTCGGTGACATTGTGTCGTTAACTGTCTAAACTAGGGAGCAGATTGAGGACTTGTAGGTTTTCTTCCTCTTCGTCGTTCGCCAGAAACTTTTGTTCTGGGCGTAATATCGTTGTGTGTGTTTACAACAGAGCTGTGATATTTGCACGTTTTGGCCGACACATTGGGTTCGCGATCCCGGGTGTGTCGTTGGATGTTCCAAGCTCTGAGTTTTGTGGTGTCTTCTCCATGCCTCCAGCTACAGGGGGTGCCCACGCTCTCGGTGTTGTAGTGTGATCCCTCCATATACAGGAGCTCTCTCCATCTACAACTGGCCCGCCTAGAACAGCCGCTCGCATGCCGGAGTGTCCTCAAGGAAAAGCCAGGGCAGGCCAAGAGAAGTTTCCACCATCCAAAGTTTCTTGCATAATTACAGAGCCGACTCATAACTTTCCATCACTGGGTTCACCCAAGGAATCGTCACATTCGGGATCTATCCTTCAGTTCTAGAGCCGAGCACAAGAAGCATCGATTCCTTTCACATCACGGACACCCAGTCTGGTAGACCACTCGCAGCGATGCCTGGAACCGATCTGTTGTTCAGCAGTGTGTCCGTTTGTTGCACATTTCAAACGTTCACTTGGTAGGAATTAGTTTTGACGGACATTGGAACCGCTGTGTCTGTTTAGTAATGCATGCCTTCTGTGGTCCACGTGTGCTCTGGGGGGTGCCCTGTTCAGTGCTGAACGCTGCGACTCTAACTTCAAGATCCCTGTCAGGTTCCCTGAATACGCATCACAACGGCCTTAACCCTCCCCTACACATATGACCGAAGTCGCCACACTTAGGGCCTATTTGTTGGCAGTGCCAGCCGTCATTTACAAACACACACATGGCAAGTTCCAACACACAGGAAGTACATACGGCAAGTCAAGTACACAGGAAGTACACACAGAAAGTTCAAGTACACAGGAAGTACACGCCCTCATGTGATGGTCCGTGTGTATGTTATACACGCTGTAATTCTTTTTTTTTTTTAAGTTGCCCTTACAGGACGTTGCAGTCAACACCACTATTTTTCACCTGCTGTGATGTTCTTGGCAAGATTATGCTCAGTAGTTTACTATTAAACTACTGAGCGTAATCTTGCCAAGAAATCAACAATCAGCTGAGGGATGCTGATGTTGACATCGATGTCCTGTAAAGTATATGCAAACATATTTTTTTTTAGTTTGCTATTGCTTTCTGAGCAACCAGCTCACATACTCCGTAAGTAACCGAATCTCGCGCAGCTGTGTTCCTCACGTGGATATACGGGATTACGGAGAAAGTCGTTACACCCTTCGCCAGGGAGTCGGTGCTGTTACTCTACCCGAGCCAGAAATGGTGCTGAAGACGGAGGCAACCAGCCAGGAGGGCCACCTCAACAATCAGGGCTCACGGCAAAATGGCATGTCAATATGTGTATACCTGCAACAATATTTCCGATATAGTCGATGCATTTCAGACCAACGAAGGAAGAAGAGAAAGAATATGCTGTTGTGATTGTCCAATCTAGTTAAATGAAATATCTGTGAAAGCTACCGACAATTTGTCATTTGCATGTTTGTGAGTGTGTGACTGTGTGTGTGTGTGTGTGTGTGTGTGTGTGTGTGTGTGACTGTGTGTGTGTGTGTGTGTGTGTGTGTGACTGAGTGTGTGTGTCTGATGTGTATGCATGTGTGTCTGACTGTGTACGTGTGCCTAACTGTGTGTATGTATCTGAGTGTGAGAGTGAGAGTGTGTACAGTGTGTGACAGTGAGTGCGTGTGACTGTGTGTGTGTATCTATGAAAGGAATTGTTGTACAGAGACATTCAACACATATTTACGGCCCTTTGTCTGGTTACATTTAGTAAATGAAACAAAGAGTGGAATCCGACAATGGCATTGCTAATACAACAAAGCAGATACCAACTAGGAAACAACACAAGCCATCACAGCCAGAGATAAGTGCCAGATTTGGCTGGCTTCTGTTACATTATTTGGTGACAATAAACCGAGCCATTCTGCCCTACTTGTTGGCTGGTGGAATGAAAGGGGTGTAACGATTAGAAGGCGATCTCGACAAAACACAAATTAACCCCAGCTTTATTACCTAGATAAAAGTCAGTTGGATTCCAACGTTGATTTCTCGATCAGACAGTAATAGCAAATTACCGAACGTGCAAACTTGCCTAGAACATCAACTTGGGGTTGATGGCCGTGTCCTGCAGAATAAGACGATCCAGACACTGCACAAACCGGGAGAGCTGTAAACTGGAGGTAGCCTTCAACCCTGATTTAAGTCAGTGTCATAAACTTGTCGAAGACAACCTGAAGAATAGGTTTGGTATCAGTTAGTGCTGAAGTCTTTTCTTTTTCGTCATAATAGAAGAAGAAGAGGAAGAAGAAGAAGAAGAAGAAGAAGAAGAAGAAGAAGAAAGAAAGAAAGAAAGAAAGAAAGAAAGAAAGAAAAGAAAGAAAGAAAGAAAGAAAGAAACTTGATGTAGGTCTGTATATTTGGAGACCTGCTCCTGAAGAACCACCATTGGAAATCCTAAGATACATTGCATGGACAAAAGCTCATTGAAAGACCTGACACCATCTCTGCCCCTTGGTCGTTCTGTCTCTGCCCCAACTCCCTCAACCACATCGCTTCTATCCACAGATCCCTGCACATGCGCACTCAGTGTCTATATTTATATCATTATTAACAAACCACGCAACAGATTGAATAAAGTCGTCTCTCCTACGACCTGCCTGGTTTGGGCTAGAGAAAAGCCCGCCTTTGATCACTAAGGCAACACGAAGCTAACTACGGAAGATTGGCCGCAAGCCGGGACTATTCTAAACACTGCAGATATAATAAGAGGGGGATTGAGGTGTCGGTTTTCTCCCCCTGCTTGTAAAAATGTGTACAAAGCGATTGCTCAGACAATGGCGGCTTAGGGCCAATTGATGGTACGAGATAAGACTAAATCTTGTTAAAATTCCAACTTATACATATAAATGTTTTTAAGTCAAGGAATTTGTGGTCTGTGGATTTGTATCTTGTTTTTGCTGTTATCCAGGTCTGAATATCAGTAAATAAAACCAGGTGTTGGGGGCTGTAACTCGATCCGCGGCCTCTTATACTGAATTTATTTCAGATAGCTGCTACAGTCTCCTGTCGCCTTTACTGCTGTTGTGGTTTATGACGCGTCTGCTGATGTTCGAATTCAAGGCTACAGTCCATTAACTCATGCATGAATTAGTGACGCCTCTGAAAGCAGTCAATGGTGCTTCGTGGATGTCGCGTGCTGTCTATAGAGTTGTCAAACGATGAAGTCAATCACATAGTGATTATATCTACATACAGATCAGTGCGCCCTTCTCTTTCTGCTCATGCTAATGTAGTTTATAAATCTAGTGGCTCGAGTGCTCTCCCAGCGGCGTATCCTCGTAGATACCTAATGCCACAAAACCGTGGATAAATTGTGACTAGTATTTCCTCTGAGGTCTGTGAGAAGTGTGGTAGGAATATCGTGACCACAGGTGACAACACCCCTGAGGTACTGACAGCTGCAGATGGTGCATATTCACTCATCAAAACCACAAAATAAAGACAAATGAAAAGTATGGTGTATATCAATAAAGGAAGTCAAATAGAGAATGAGCATCATACGTGAGAAAAACGACTTGACTAGAAAGACAGAGTATACAGCAAGGTGTATTTAGAAATCTTTAATGTCTGGGCAAAACATATTCCGTCTCCGTGGCGATGGTATGCGTACGCGATTCGTAATGCCGCTTACCAGCGTTCGAAATAAAGCGGTGACCGATCTGGCAGCAGACCGTGTCTCGTTGGTTTTAACGAAATCAATGGCATTCTACTGAACGTAAAGCTTGCAAAGACATCAACTACGGCAGTACAATGCTGGTGTTGACTGCAACGTCCTGTAAAAGTATATGCAACTTTAAAAAAAAAACATATTCAATACGAAATCCATCCATCTATCATGTGCCATGCCGGTAACCATGGGTGATCATGTTTTGCCATCTCACTCGATCACCAGAGTCTTGGATCAGCTCCTTGTTTCTGTCTCGACCATGCCACGTGGCCAAGCCATCCAGGTATTTACTTATATGTCTTCCCCTTGGTCTCTTCCCTTCGATCTTGCCAGTTGTCACCAAGTTCTCCAATTCATTTCTTCTCATAACATGCCCACAAGATTTTGACCCCCTTTTCTTCCATTACAATATTGTAAACTTCTCCTACTGTGTTATGTACTTTAATCAGAGTCATATGTGTATTACTGTATTCAACTCCAGTGTGATAGTGATACTTCATTTGACTACACCACCTACAGGGCATGTGGAAGGGATAATACTAGCTTCCAATCTAACCAGATTGAGCTTTACAGTTATTTTTGTTTTCCTGAAAGCAGTGACTTCCCTGTTTCCTATTAGAAAAGCTGACGTATACCTAGTGGAATCTTACAGTCTATCGTATAGTTTATCGCCAGGGAGACTTGCGAGACAATTCCTAGTTTTCCTATAATAGTTCCCAACAAAAAATTGGAGATATTTATCTCCCATTTCTATTGTTAAATACCATAGATGTTTAGACCTGGTTTTCGTGACGTGTCATCAAGTGTGATTAGGTTATCCTGCATTTAATGACATGTGTGTGACAGGAGCACATGTCGTCGCATGGGGTGGGTACCTGAGATGAAATGTTGAGAACCACATGACATGCCAGACAACACTTTCCACTAGGTAAGGGGAAGCCCCAAAGGTCAACCTTGACAGGTAAAATGTTGTAACGTTCATAAAGGCGCGAGTCAGTGTGAGTCTGTGGTAACCATATCTAAGGAAAACACTTAACGGCCGGCACCAGACATCACCGCTCAAAGAACTTGCCCTTTGATGTCCCCACACATCACACTGAGCGTATTGGGTACTCATTGCCGCTGACAGCCCAAGAAGGAGTCAATCAGGCAGTTAGGCTCTTTATCTTCTAGCCCAGGGCCTGTCGTGATCCTCTAGTGAGACATAACTTGATGAATTATTTCAGTCGATGCACGGACAACTTCAGCGGCGACAGGGCACGGAATGGCATACGCAACAATACTAATGAAAGTTGTCAGTTCATGGCTGCATGGGGGTCTAGATAAATAGTGCTTCCTGCCACAATCCAGGCACTCGAGGATTGTTTTCTCATCTAGAGCACACCGAGTGCCTTCATTCTGGGATATATAGATGACTGGGAAATGGGAAATGAATGCTCTAATATCATTGATGTCAGACGGACATAATAATGATTGACATAGCAGCCATGGATACGTTACTGCACACACACAGATAGATCCAAGGAAGAAATCAAAATTAGAGGAAAATTAGATAACTTTATACGTGTGAGATCCAAAAAAAAGAAAGAAAGAAAGAAAGAAAGATAGAACGAAAGAAATAAGAAAGAAATAAAGAAAGACAGAAAGAAAGAAAGAAAAAAAAGAAGAAAGAAGAAAAGAAAAAAAGAAGAAGAAAAAAGAAGAAGAAGAAGAAGAAAAGAAGAAGAAGAAGAAGAAGAAGAAGAAGAAGAAGAAGACGAAGAAAAGCAGCAGAAGCAAAAGCAGAAGAGGAAGAAGCAGCAGAAGGTGACAAATAATAATAATAAGAAGAAGACGGAAAGAAAGAAGAAAAAGAAAAGAAAGAAAGAAAGACAGAAAGAAAGACAGACAGAAAGAAAGACAGAAAAGACAGAAAGAAAGAAGAACCAGGAGAAGATTAAGAAGCAGAAAGAAAGAAAGAAAGAAAGAAAGAAAGAAGAAAGAAGAAGAAAGAAAGATAGAAAGAAGAAAGAAAGAAAGAAAGAGAAAGAAAGAAAGAAACCAGGAGAAGAAAAAGAAGCAGAAAGAAAGAAAGAAAGAAAGAAAGAAAGACAGACAGACAGACAGACAGACAGACAGACGGAAGCAGAAGAAGAAGAAAGAAAGAAAGAAAGAAAGAAAGAAAGAAAAAAAGAAAGAAAGAAAGAAAGAAAGATAGAAAGAAAGAAAGAAAAGAAGAAGTGGAAGGTGAAGAAGTGAAAGAAGAAGAAGAAATTAACCATAAAGAAAACAATGTAAAGAACCAATATGTCAAACATACAAACAATGACAATGTAAGGTTTCTGTGTCTGTCACTGTTGAATGCTCTAGAGAAATGGAAGCAGATTGTGTTGAACTAACTACCTAGCTTCCTCCACCCTGTCCCCATTATCTGTGCACAACAATACGCACGGCCACGATGAGGACACCATTTGAACTGATCACACTTTTAGTATCAACAATTAACTCGACTCCACCAGAAGCGGCACGGCGACCACAGCTGAAGCGTCAGACGCCAACAAACAAACTTGCCAGGCCAACTCACCGACAGATCAATACTCACACAAAAATACTATTTTCCTGACGCCACGCCGCCTCTGCCACTTTCCTTCTCTGGGACCTAGAAGACAGAACCGAACTACCAACCCCCAATTCTAGCCAACAAAACGATAAATTAATTAGCAGAACGTGTCCTCGCGCCAGAATATTATTAGACATGTGAATAGCAGCTGGCTTTCTTTCAGTCACTCTCAAAAGAAATTGACGACAAAAATCTCTGTTGAATTCAATAACACAGAAAGTAGTTATGCTCCGAGTCTATTCACGCTCTAATAGCATTTAATTGCTTTAATTGCCATCTTGACAAGTTTGGTTTGAGGGACGTGTAAGGTTTTTAGTGGCTTTGATAGATTTCTTCAATCAACATCTGTAATTAGACTGGTAAGGAGGGTATGCGACCTGGTTGTGCCCGAGGTTGTCAATGAGACATCCTAGTGTTGATTCTGGCGTGTGAGACAATAGGAAGCGAACTCGGGCCTTGTCAGTGCCCACCTGAGTTCGGCTTGTTGTGGTGTTTTTACTGCACGCTTCACCTGATATCCGATACTGGGCGATCGATGCCAGTGATACGTCTGCTGTATGTCTGGAGCTGGCAGGGGTGGCTGAAACATGGTCGCTGTGGCCAGGTGGCACACTCCATGGGCTGTATCAGGCAAACCTAGAAGCTGGGTGCCATGTTGACATTGGTTGTCCACAGAAGACCTCCTCATCAGCGCCCATGAACATGGATTCAAGACAGAAAACAGCTCCAGCAGTCGCCTGGATTTTATATTATCCACACACATACACACATGGACACACACACACATCCACACGCATACACATCCACACACACCCACACCCACAAACACACACATACACACACACACACACATACATGAACACTCACATATAGACGGGAATGTGCGCGCGCGCTTAATTAATTTAGATCTTGTCAATCTCAGCTCTACTTTGCTTGCTTGCTTGCGTTCGCTGGCTGTGAACTCCAGCGTGAAGTCCTGTTATGTCGGATGAAGACATCATGTTGTCCAACATCAGTGTGATGTCATATCGGACTGAAGTTATCAGTTATCAGTTGGGGTATCTTCATTGCACTCCGGACATGTCTATAGGTGCTCAGATCCTCCCCCCCCCCCCCAGCATATGCATCAGCGCCCGGTGACTAATAGTGCCATTTCTGTGTTGGTTGACGAGGCACCTCGTTTTCCCGATGTACTTCTCGCGTCTGGCTGTGCCTATTCTTACTCCCAAGTCTTTCATCCTGGACAGCGATATGGAATCACTGACGTCAAAGTCCTCTGTTCTCGCCATATCTTTGAGGACGTTAATAACATCGGCACGATCCATGGGCTGGCTATCTACAGGGGGTGCAGAGCTAGCCAGTTTATCAGCTCGTTCATTTTCCTCGACTCCCGCATGTCCCGGGATGAAGATGAAGGTGACTTTACGGACAATAGACTTCCGCAGCGACTCAGTCCACCGGACTGAAGTTTGCGTGAGTATCCGTTGTCCCATGTCTGGCTGATTAGTGTGCAGACTGGTGGTTCCTCGCCGTACAGGCAGACACTCTCCGACTTCGGAAGAATCAGCGATCCTACTACGTTGGCCAGGACCCCAAAGGGACCTTTTGCCCAGGACGCACGACTAGAATGTGACAGTAGGTCTTGGCCAGTATAAAACCTGGCCCTGGTGCCTTGGAAACACCTCTGCGTCCCAGCTCTACTTTAACTTAATTACATTATTTATTAATATAATGCACACATAAATAAGTACGTGCTACGGAGGCATGCGCGCACCCACACAGGCGACAGATAGACCGACTGACAGACAGAAACACAGACACACGGACAATCCTGCAATAAATGTTGGGCTGTTATAGACCGACTGACAGACAGAAACACAGACACACAGACAATCCTGCAATAAATGTTGGGCTGTTAATTTACCAGTTCCCAGATACATCCAACTGCATTTGCCATCTTAAGTTGACCAAACAGGTAGTGCTACAGCCTGTTATGTCGGTTGTCGAGTCTGAGTTGGTACTGTCCGTCATTGTTCTAGTGTTCTGGATGCTCTCATGTCTATTTAGTTCCACTGGTGTTTGTTATGAACCCCTTGGCCTTTTTATATGGTATGCTTGTATCAAGTTGAGGTAGTCTTCCACCAGCCATCACCAATCTGTCTTCCTCTTCTTGTCCTTGTATGTTTGTGCATAAGTGCATAAGTCGTGCGTCGAAGTACACATGTTCCTGCAGCGAGGCGCCGTCGTCATTTGGAGGCGACAGGTTCGATCCCGGTCGGTAACTATTATAGCTTTCAAATTTTATGTTGTCTAGTGCGTCTTCTAATCTCTATTTCCTTCTTCTTCTTCTGTGAGCGCCAAATAATACTATGTGTGTCTATTTGTTTAAGCGCCATATCCTAGTAACCATTTTATTTTATTTTTACAAGTTGCATATCCTTTTCAGAACTTTGCAGTCAACACCAGCATTTTACTGCCGTTATTGATGTCTTGGCAAGTTTTACGTTCAGTAGTTTGCTACTGCTTTCTGAACGACCAGCTCCCATACCAACACGTTAAAACCAGTGAGACACGGTCTGCTACCAAATCGGTTACTGTTGTGTTTCGAACGCGGGTAAGCGGTATGACGAATGGCGTCCTCAACGCCTTACAGTGTGTAAAAGATACGGTTGCTTAACTTCTGACTATCACCAATGATGCTGTTGATGTGGTTGGTGTTGATGGCGGCGGCGAAGGTGGCGATAATAATAATAAAGATGGTTGTGTTCGGTGATGATGGTGATTCTCCAAACATCTGGCAATAATACTCTTCCATATAATAATATATTGCACTAGCATGAGACTATGTATTATAAAAACCACTGCTTTTCGCAAAATGTAAATTGAGTAAATAAATTAGATGGGGCATGTCAGCAGAAATGCATGTACCCAGGGAGAAATGATGCTTCCTAGCTGGGAAAATTGGATCATTACTCTGGTTGGTCGATGCGCTATGAACATAATTGCCTTTTAATTAGCCTCACGAGAGGCTGTTATTTGGAAAGTTCATATATCAAAAATGTTCTGTCGGCATCGCTTGTAAGATTTCCTTGATTGAATGAAGCGCGGTAAGTAATGGGAATATCAATGGTGAGACGTGGCATAGTCAACACCGGGTCCTGGACTAATTGTGTCACGTGTACCTGGGGTGTAGGGGGTGTGGTTGATGAGGGGAGGGGGCGATGTCTTGAGTGGGGGGAAACACGAAGCTGGTGTTTGATGTTTGATGGGCTGGGTTTGTGTGTGATTGTCGCTGGGTGGGACAAATAACAGGCCTGAGACCGTTGCGTATGATTTACCGTTAAACCGTTAATATGTGTCTACGTGCGGAGGAGGCGACTGTTGGACAGACAGACAGACAGACAGACAGACAGACAGACAGACAGACAGACAGACAGCAGAAATACAGCAGACAGACAGTCCATACAGACATATCGGTAGACAGACAGACAGGCAGACAGACACACAGACCGGCAGCCATGCAGTCAGACAGACAGGCTGGCAGACAAGCAAGCATGCAGTCAGGCAGACACGCAGGCAGACGTGCAGCCATGCAGGCAGAAAGACAGACTGGCAGACAGACATACTGGCAGACAGAAAGGCAGATAAACCGTCAGACAGGCAGGCAAGCAGACAGACGTGTAGACAGAATGATCCAACCAACGAATGAACTGGCTAACTTTATTTTCACAGAGTTAAGACTTGGGCACGCAGGCCTTTTAACATTCTGCCCGCCCTATCTCTCTCCTTCAGACATCATTTCATGCATATTTCACTTGTAGTGTTAATGTTAGACTATAACAACAACAATGCATGTATTTTACACGCTTTCGCTTAAACTTCTTGTGCGTTGACGACGGGGTGCGGGGTTCACCCCCTACACCGACTGGTCAGTTAGACATCAACACTGATATTCCGTTTGCAAAGCAATTGCAACCTACTTGCCATAACATTGTCTATAAAGTCAAGATGGGTTTGGGGTTGATGGAAACGTCCGACAAAGGACATGCGACATTGTGGATGATGTACAAGAAGTTGCGGCTAATGTTGTTGATGATGATGATTATGATAATGATGATGATGATGATGATGATGATGATAATAGTGATGATGATAATGATGATGATGATGATGATGATGTGATGATTATGATGATGATGATAATGATGATGATAGTGATGATGATAATGATGATGATGATGATGATGATGATGATGATGATGATGATGATGATGATGGTATGATGATGATGATGATGATGATGATGATGATGATGATGATGATGATGATGATGATGATGATCTTCATCATCATCATCATCATCATCATCATCAACATCATGACATCAACTACGACGACGATTCGCCACATAGAAGTGCCTTAACACCACCATTAAGATCGGAATTGAAATGAGAATGATCCTCGAGACCGCTACATGGCCGCCAATCAGACACCAACAACATCTGCCAATGAACAACACAACGACGGCAGTAAAAAAAGTGCTTCTTCAAGTTTTCAAATGTAAACATCGACAAGAGATCCCGAGCGTGAGGAATCATGGCTGAAAGGAGTCCTGATGAACTGGTTGCAACCATCTCCGCGTGCACACGGTCCTGCATCCACGAGCTGGGCTAATAAGGGGTAATATAGAATGAACAAGGTCCTAGGAATCGGCCATTAAGGCCCCAGCATACACAGGGACCACTACGGCAAACACGGGGCGCGTGCTCGTCCATAGAGAGGAGAAGTTGGATGTCTCTACTCACGCTGGCATGCAACTAATTGGCTGAATGGAGGAGGCACGGATGTTGAGGAAGTTTGCTTCCAGGAACTTGAAACACGGCCCCATGTCTTTGATGCTGGGGTATATGAATAGGGGGGGGGGGAGGATTTTCTTGGGGAATAGTTGTAGAAGGGAAGGAGCGGGGAATTAGAGAACCAGAGGGCAGCGATGAGGGGGGGGGGGGAGCTGTCTCTATGTCAATGTATTTATATTCTATTGGGGGTTTCTGATAAATATGTTTATTTTGTCATTCGTAGTAGAGATATGCACATTTACAGACACACAGACTGATTGAAAGACAGATGGACAGGAAGAATACTTTACATGACAGACAAGTAACTAAATAACATCGAAACAGACAGACAGGCAGGCATTCAGACAGACAGACAGACCGACCGACCGACAGATAGATAGATAGATAGATAGATAGATAGATAGATAAATAGATAGATAGATAGATAGGTAGGTAGGTAAGTAGGTAGATAGATAGATAAATAGATAGATAGATAGATAGATAGATAGATAGATAGATAGATAGATAGATAGATAGATAGATAGATAGATAGATAGATTGTTAGATAGATAGAAAGTATGAGTGAATTCAGAAATAAAACAGCATAATCATGTCTCTTCCGTCACAATAAAATCAATTAACATCAAATGAGCATGAATACCCACTTATTACCCGAACAACTAAGTACGGAGCGCAAACAAGACAAATTTGACCAAAAAGAACAGCGTTTATATTTCAAGTCTTTACGCCTCTGGAAAATTAAAACCTAGTTTGAGGTGCAGAATTTTACAAACAGTATAATGTTTGACATCTCCAGGGCGTGTGTGTCTTCACTGGGCTAAGTGAAAGTCTGTACGTGCAGGGTAAGTGCACTAGAGAAGCATGTTCGCACGCCCGACTCTCCATCCACAGACCTACAACTCAAGCCGTGAACAAACTCCGGGAAAGCTGAGGGTTTTATCGCTCTAAATTTCGTCCTTTAGCGAATAATGAGCCGTAATTCGGTATCAAATTTCCTCTTTGAAGCTAATCCATGTATGAACTTGGTTTTAAATTACCTTTTAAACCAACCCCGAGATCAAGATGCAAAACACTTGTATGCCGTTTCTTTTGGCGGCCATGTTGACACTCCGCGCTAAATAGACACGCGGTTTTCGTGTTGCGGAAATCGACTCTGTTTGTTCAACTATTAGTAGTGCCGGGCTAAAGACATGTCCCCTTCCTAACTGGGAAAATTTCTTTTTGAAATAATGCACATAACATTATTTTAGTGGCGAATAAAATGTAACGTCTCAAGGAGGATTAAATAATGTATATTTAAATTTGAAGTGTGTGCTCATTCCTATATGCTGGCGTGTTTGTTCAGGTGTGCTTGGTTCTTCATTCAGAGACTTGAGAACGAAATGTTGGACTCGACATTGTCGTATTAAGGGACAGAAAATAATATGACAGGTAAAGAGTTGCCGTGTCTAAATTCAAACATGGAGTCTGTCGGTAACGGGGCTTGTTGGTTGGTGGTTGGTTAGTTGGGTGGTTGGTTGGTTGGTTGATTGATTAATAGTTGATTAGTTAGTTGACTGTTTAGGGAATCTATTGGTTGTTTGACTGATCAGTGAGTCGATTGGTTGCTTAATTGGTTGATGAGTCAATTAATAGGTTGATTGGCTGGTGAGTCAATTGGCTGGTTGATTAGATTATTCGTTGGTTAAGTCGTTGGTTCGTTGATTAGTTGCTTGATTGCATTTTAGAGAATGCATCCATTATCGGACATTGTGTTTTAGAGAATGCATCGATTATCCAACATTATCTTTTAGAGAATGCATATATTATTCGACATTATGTTTTAGAGAATGTATCCATTATCTGACATGTTTCACAGAATGCATCCATTATCCGACATTATGCTTCACAGAACGCATTCATTATCTAATATATGTTTCACAGAATGCATCCATTATCCGACATTATGTTTTAGAGAATGTATCCATTATCTGACATGTTTCACAGAATGTATCCATTATCCGACATTATGCTTCACAGAACGCATTCATTATCTAATATATGTTTCACAGAATGCATCCATTATCCGACATTATGTTTCACAGAAAGCATCCATTATCTGACATTATGTTTTAGAGAATGTATCCATTATCCGACATTATGCTTCACAGAACGCAATCATTATCTAATATATGTTTCACAGAATGCATCCATTATCCGACATTATGTTTCACAGAATGCATCCATTATCCGACATTATGTTTCACAGAATGCATCCATTTTCCGACATTATGTTTTAGAGAATGCATCCATTATCCGACATTATGTTTTAGAGAATGTATCCATTATCTGACATGTTTCACAGAATGCATCCATTATCCGACATTATGTTTCACAGAATGCATCCATTATCCGACATTATGTTTCACAGAATGCATCCATTATCCGACATTATGTTTTAGAGAATGCATCCATTATCCGACATTATGTTTTCGAGAATGCATCCATTATCCGACATTATGTTTTAGAGAATGTATCCATTATCTGACATGTTTCACAGAATGCATCCATTATCCGACATTATGCTTCACAGAACGCATTCATTATCTAATATATGTTTCACAGAATGCATCCATTATCCGACATTATGTTTCACAGAATGCATCCATTATCCGACATTATGTTTTAGAGAATGCATCCATTATCCGACATTATGTTTTAGAGAATGCATACATTATACGATATATGTTTCTCAGAAAGTATCCATTATCCTATATATGCTTCACAGATTGCATCCATTATCCGATATACATGTTTCACAGAAAGTATCCATTATCCGACATTATGTTTTAGAGAATGCACCCAAGAACTGGAACAATGTTTTAGAGAATGCACTCAAGAACTGGAACAATGTTTTAGAGAATGCACTCAAGAACTGGAACAATGTTTTAGAGAATGCATTCAAGATCTGGAACAATGTTTTAGAGAATGCACTCAAGAACTGGAACAATGTTTTAGTGAATGCACTCGTGGTCTGGAACAATGTTTTAGAGAATGCACTCAAGAACTGGAACAATGTTTTAGAGAATGCATTCAAGATCTGGAACAATGTTTTAGAGAATGCACTCAAGAACTGGAACAATGTTTTAGAGAATGCATTCAAGATCTGGAACAATGTTTTAGAGAATGCACTCAAGAACTGGAACAATGTTTTAGAGAATGCATTCAAGATCTGGAACAATGTTTTAGAGAATGCACTCAAGAACTGGAACAATGTTTTAGAGAATGCACTCAAGAACTGGAACAATGTTTTAGAGAATGCATTCAAGATCTGGAACAATGTTTTAGAGAATGCATTCAAGATCTGGAACAATGTTTTAGAGAATGCACTCAAGAACTGGAACAATGTTTTAGAGAATGCATTCAAGAACTGGAACAATGTTTTAGAGAATGCATTCAAGATCTGGAACAATGTTTTAGAGAATGCACTCAAGAACTGGAACAATGTTTTAGAGAATGCATTCAAGATCTGGAACAATGTTTTAGAGAATGCATTCAAGATCTGGAACAATGTTTTAGAGAATGCACTCAAGAACTGGAACAATGTTTTAGAGAATGCATTCAAGATCTGGAACAATGTTTTAGAGAATGCATTCAAGATCTGGAACAATGTTTTAGAGAATAGCACTCAAGAACTAGGAATAATGTTTTATAAAATGCATTCAAGATCTGGAACACTGATTTAGAGAATGCACTCAAGAACTGGAACAACGTTTTAGAGAAAGCACTCAAGAACTGGAACAACGTTTTAGATAATGCACTCAAGAACTGGAACAACGTTTTAGAGAATGCAGGTTGGTAGACATGGGTGGCAGCATGACTTTCCAGTGCGATCGTGTTTATCTGGCAAAGGAGCTTGCGTTTTCGACAACAACGAAGGAGAAGGGGATGAGAAACTGAAGGAGAAGGAGGAGGTGGGGGAGAATTAGAACAATGTTGAGGGCGAGGTAGAGAAACAAGATCTAGATGTTAGCCACTAAATGAGCCACAACCCAGGTGTTGTGCAGCCATTCAACAAACTCCTGTTGTCACTTATGTCACAAGCCTTTGCCAAGTGTCAGCCGACAGGACTTTGTCCTCCTAATGCAAACTGGATCCCGGTACTGTCGGCAAACCTGGCACACACACTGTCGTGTTAAGTCGCACACAGGTACACGCGAGTTAACACTCATTTGTGGCCTGGTTGTGTTCAATTAGTTACGAGAATAAAAAACGCAGCAATTCTCTAAAGAGCTTTCGAAATCGTAACACGAGAAGCCTCGAAAACGTTAAAACCATTAAATGTTGGCAATAAAGTTTTTTTGTGTTGGCAACAAACAGCAGAGGGATAAATTAGCAAAGAGATTGCGAAATTGTACAGAGTGTGTGAATTAATAATTTGAGCGGTCACATGTCTTGGTTAAATGGGCGATGTACTTAATGAGATTGTAGATAGTTCCACTGGGATATCAGTTGGTGTATTTTCTGTAGAGTCTTTGGTCACTTAACATGTATCCCTGAAACTCTGAGATCCCTGACTGTCTGGCATCCCTGAATCTCTGACATCCCTGACTGTCTGGCATCCCTGACTCTCTGACAGTCTGACTCACTGACAACATGACTCTCTGACAGTCTGACTCTCTGATATCTTTGAATGTCTGGCATCCCTGACTCTCTATCTCTGAATGTCTGGCATCCCTGACTCTCTTATATCTCTAAATGTCTGGCATCCCTGACTCTCTGATATCTCTGAATGTCTGGCATCCCTGACTCTCTTATATCTCTGAATGTCTGGCATCCCTGACTCTCTGATATCTCTGAATGTCTGGCATCCCTGACTCTCTTATATCTCTGAATGTCTGGCATCCCTGACTCTCTGATATCTCTGAATGTCTGGCATCCCTGACTCTCTGATATCTCTGAATGTCTGGCATCCCTGACTCTCTTATATCTCTGAATGTCTGGCATCCCTGACTCTCTTATATCTCTGAATGTCTGGCATCCCTGACTCTCTGATATCTCTGAATGTCTGTCATCCCTGACTCTCTTATATCTCTGAATGTCTGGCATCCCTGACTCTCTGATATCTCTGAATGTCTGGCATCTCTGACTCTCTTATATCTCTGAATGTCTGGCATCCCTGACTCTCTGACAACCTGACTCTCTGATATCTCTGAATGTCTGGCATCCCTGACTCTCTGACAACCTGACTCTCTGATATCTCTGAATGTCTGGCATCCCTGACTCTCTGACAACCTGACTCTCTGATATCTCTGAATGTCTGGCATCCCTGACTCTCTGATATCTCTGAATGTCTGGCATCCCTGACTCTCTGATATCTCTGAATGTCTGGCATCCCTGACTCTCTGACAACCTGACTCTCTGATATCTCTGAATGTCTGGCATCCCTGACTCTCTGATATCTCTGAATGTCTGGCATCCCTGACTCTCTTATATCTCTGAATGTCTGGCATCCCTGACTCTCTTATATCTCTGAATGTCTGGCATCCCTGACTCTCTTATATCTCTGAATGTCTGGCATCCCTGACTCTCTGACAACCTGACTCTCTTATATCTCTGAATGTCTGGCATCCCTGACTCTCTTATATCTCTGAATGTCTGGCATCCCTGACTCTCTGATATCTCTGAATGTCTGGCATCCCTGACTCTCTTATATCTCTGAATGTCTGGCATCCCTGACTCTCTTATATCTCTGAATGTCTGGCATCCCTGACTCTCTTATATCTCTGAATGTCTGGCATCCCTGACTCTCTGACAACCTGACTCTCTGACAGTCTAACTCTCTGACGACCTGACTGACAACCTGACTCTCTGACAACCTGACTCTCTGACAACCTGACTATCTGACATCCATGACTCTCTGACAATCTGACTCTCTGACAACCTGACTCTCTGACAGTCTGACTCTCTAACAACCTGACTCTCTGACAGTCTAACTCTCTGACGACCTGACTGACAACCTGACTCCCTGACAGTCTGACTCTCTGACAACCTGACTCTCTGACAGTCTGACTCTCTGACAACCTGACTCTCTGACAGTCTAACTCTCTGACGACCTGACTGACAACCTGACTCCCTGACAGTCTGACTCTCTGACAACCTGACTATCTGACATCCATGACTCTCTGACAGTCTGACTCTCTGACAACCTGACTCTCTGACAGTCTGACTCTCTGACAGCCTGTAACAGTGGACAGTTCACATTGTCTGGCCATGTCATAAGTTCACGCACAAAGCGAACTGGTCACTGGCTGTAACAGTGGACAGTCCACATGGCTGTTTCACCAATCTTGAATTTTGTACACATGTGGTTGCGTAATTTATTGTGTCCTGTTCTGAGGCGCAGAATAATGACTTGCTCTGGTCTGTCCATAACGTGGTAGTCATCTTGAGATGAGAAGGGGGGTAGCTGGAGTATGTCGTCACAACAGGAAGGCTGGAGAGGAAGAAAAAACAAGGTGAGACCACAAGAGAAGATGCTGGACAGTCTGACATCAAGTCATGGAAGAAAATCGGTATCAGAAATGACTGGCTGCACACAAGACAGAGAGTTGTGAATAGACATGATCTCCAACCCCACACAGCATGGACTATAAGAAGTATCAATATGCCTCTAAACAGTTGAAGTCTTTAGACTATCACTTGCCATGCACTCATAGAAAATACCTTTACTTGTCAGAATGAAAGTTTAGCCATATTTCTAAAGGAACAACAATTAATCTTTGCTCTTTCTCTTGTTTGCCGAAGGCTTTATCGTATCTGCTTGTCTCCCACTTGTCATCAAATGGTAATACAGTATGACCCAATCACTGTGGATTCAATCTTCAGTATGACCCAACCACTGTGGATTCAATCTTCAGTATGACCCAACCACTGTGGATTCAGTCTTCAGTATGATCCAACCACTGTGGATTCAATCTTCAGTATGATCCAACCACTGTGGATTCAATCTTCAGTGTGACCCAACCACTGTGGATTCAATCTTCAGTATGATCCAACCACTGTGGATTCAATCTTCAGTATGACCCAACCACTGTGGATTCAATCTTCAGTATGATCCAACCACTGTGGGTTCAATCTTCAGTATGATCCAACCACTGTGGATTCAATCTTTAGTATGACCCATCCACTGAGGATTCAATCTTCAGTATGACCAATCCACTGTGGATTCAATCTTCAGTATGACCCATCCACTGTGGATTCAATTTTCAGTATGACCCAACCACTGTGGAATCAATCTTCAGTATGATCCAACCACTGTGGATTCAATCTTCAGTATGACCCAACCACTGTGGATTCAATCTTCAGTATGACCCAACCACTGTGGATTCAATCTTCAGTATGATCCACCCACTGTTGATTCAATCTTCAGTATGACCCAACCACTGTGGATTCAATCTTCAGTATGACCCAACCATGTGGATTCAATCTTCAGTATGATCCAACCACTGTGGATTCAATCTTCAGTATGACCCATCCACTGTGGATTCAATAGGGATCATCATCTTCACGATGTGCCTTGCTAGGTGACGCAGGTGTGTCTCTCCACAGACCTCGTTCTCTGGTGTCCTCGATCAACTCTTTAATGCTATTCCTCAATGCCATCGTCTCAGTCCATCCAGCCTTATTCCTCTTGGCCTTGGTTTGCCTCTGCCACCTCCTCCACTGGTCTTCCAGTTGTCACGATGTTTTCAATTGCTTTTCTTCTCATTATATGATCACATGCCGGCTTCCTGGCCTAGAGGTTAGCGACTTTTCTCAGTAATCTCGTATACTCTCGTAAGTAACGTGACGACGGTGAGAATCAGCAGTGGTTCGAATGGCGTCGGTAACTTACGGGGTATGTGAGCTGGCCGCTCAGAAAGCATTGGCAAACTACTGAGCGTAATCTTGCCAAGAAATCAACAATCAGCTGAAAGATGCTGATGTTGACAGCAATGTCCTGTAAAAGGATATGCAAACATTTATTTTTAAAATATGATCACAGAAAGCTGTTTCTCTCTTTCGTATATTTGTATATGATATTCTGTCTTTCAGGCTATCGTTGTTAGCTACTCATCCAGGGACGATAACTCTGCTGAATTTCTACAACTACAAGATACGTCTTTGAGGTTTCTTACTGTAACAAGTGTAACTATTTATCCATGGGTAACTAATTATCCAGTCCATATAATTATGGATAATTTAACTCGTTTGATGCAGAATAAGATAATATTGGAATTTCCCCCACGCCACTAGCGCTAACAAATGTACACAGACGAGGAGCAATATTGCGTTAAGACTGTCATGTGACCGTGGCCAAGGTTTACAGACGATGTTCGTAATCCCGTGTACCGTGTTCTACACACAGCTGCTTTGGATTTTTTTATGAAATGGTATTGGTGCCGGTTGGTCAGAAAACAATGGAAAACTACTGAACGTAAACTTGCCAAGGAATCACGAACTGTCAAAAATAATGGGGTTGACTGCTAGGTCAGTAAAGGATATGCAACTAATTGTCGTTTGGACAATTGTCATTGAACAACAGTTGGACGGGAGAGGTAGGACTCTGTCATTTGCTGACGACATTCTTGTGTATCGACAGGGTCGAAATAGGCAGGCGGTTGCCAATGATATGCAGGGCAAACTAGATCTAATTTCCTCATGGTGTGCTGATGCCAATGTCCTTGTCAACCCTGCAAAAGCATCGGTTACATGGTTCTCCCTAAACAACCATATTGTGAACACAAACCTGCCGGCAGTGAGGATGGATGGGAGTATTTTGAGTATAACCCAGTCGATGACATATCTTGGCGTGAGGTTTTATCGCAGCCTGTCATTCAGAGATCATGTCGATTATGTTATAATGAAAGCTCGAAAAGGTTTGTCAGCAATGAGAGTCATGGCGACTGCCAATATCGAGCAAAGACTGCTAATACTTCTGTTTCAAGGGCTGGTGCTTTCACGCATCAGGTATGCCCTGGCCATCCTCACTGTCAGCCCTACACAGATTGGAAGACTTGAAATGATACAAAACGAAGCCATGCGCATCATTTTGGGCTGCACGAGAGACACCAGCTGTGGAGCAAAGAGATACCTCCTTGATTTCCAGACCAGAAACCATAGGATCAGGATCTGGAGAGCTCGTGCACACTTAAAAATAAGTGCAGATGAGCAATACCCTCTGCATGAAAATATATTCAGAGAAAAGGGCGACAGGCTAAAGAGGGGCAAATCATGGATGAGTCGAGCGGAAGATATCATCTGACAGGTCTGCAGTCCTACAGTATCACCCCCGGCAAGGGATGGGTGCCTGTACCTCCAGCTTTTAAGTGCACCTTCTCCAGCATTATCACACTTGACATACGGTGAAGAGAACCGAACGCTGCCGCTGTCAATGCAGAGGTCATTACTCTCATCTATGAACACTCAGACAACCCTGAAGTACTCATCTATACAGATGGATCTGTTGTAAGGCAGCAGAGAAGTACGTGGACATTTACAGCCCGATCAGCGGGCCGAACCGTTCAAGAATCCAGTGGTGCCCACTCTATGACCACGAGCAGCATGACGATGGAGGTAATGGCAGTTACACAGGTTTTCATATGGCTGGAATCACAGCATTGTACCAACGTGTGTGTGTACTAAGTGATTCAATGAGCATGATTCAGAAGGTCGAAGTTGGATCTGTACGTAGACAGTGGACTGAGTCGCTGCGGAAGTCTGTTGTCCGTAAAGTCACCTTCATCTTCGTCCCGGAACATGCGGGAGTCGAGGGAAATGAACGAGCAGATAAACTAGCTGGCTCTGCATCCCTTGTAGATGGCCAGCTCATGGATCGCGCCGGTGTTATTAAAATCGTTAAAGAGATGTGGAGAACAGCGGACTTTGACGTCTGTGAATCCATATCATTGTCTAGGATAAAAGACTTGGGAGTGAGAATTGGCACGGCCAGACGCGAGAGGTACATCAGGAAAACGAGGGGCCTCGTCAACCAACACAGAACTGGCACTATTAGCCACCGGACGCTGGTGCATATGATGGGGGAGGACCTGAGCACCCGGACCTTTCCGGAGTGCAATGAATATACCCCAACTAATAATTGAGAACTGATAACTGTCATTTGGACAGGTTTTTGTTTTCTCGGAAAGAGTACAAATTATAATTCTCTAAAATGTGTCTTACTGCGGAAATCGGCAGTTGTCCGCGCCGCGTTGGTAACTTACGGGGGTATGTGAGCCGGTCGTTCAGAAAGTAATGGTAAACTACATTGGCACCTTTCCGTCTTGACAGACGATAGTTTGAAGACCAGGGATGGAGTTATTGCCTCTCCATAGCACAAAGCCTGGGCTAAAATAAAGAAACCATGTGTTGCCCATGCAGCATGATCCCTCTCTCGGCCTTCCTAGTTCACTCCAGAGGAAAGTTGACACCTATAATCTGGAACAAGACAAGCTGCAGAAGCTGCCGGATCAGCAAAGCAATGCTCTAACTGTCCGCCTGTCGGAGCTTCGATCCTAGACCAGCTGCCAACCAAGGCTTAGGGCCTGGTCTGCCCTGCCATGACTTATTTTGTCTTTGGGTTGCATTTCCTCGCACCAGGATAAGGCTAGTACCCTCCCAATTGCGCTCTTCCGCCCGAAGCCGTTGGCACAATGTGGGGTGTCGGGTTTGGTAAGCGCCGCCCAACATTCGGCGCTGACAGAAAGCAGGTAGTACCGTCTACTGTCATACGGTAGCTCAGTCATATCTGACTAAAACCTGACTATCAATGGTATCAATGGTATCAATGGTATCAATGGTAAACTACTGAACGTAAAATGTGCATAATACATCAAAGACAGCTGAAAAATGCTGGTGTTGACTGCAACGTGCTGTAAGGAATATGCAACGTATAGAAAAAAAAAAGACATGTCTCTATGAGAATGATTTGTTTCTGCTGTGGTCAGTACCAGGGAAGGCTGCCTGGAGATTCGTTTGCGCATATGTTGTGTAATTTCAAGTTGTTTTTTAATTTATGTATTTATTTATTTCTGTATTAATTGTTAATGTGCCAGTGCCAATCACCTGTACACTATACCAGGCGCCCACGGCCCCTGCCTTAAAAAAGTCGTGATCTAGAGTGTCGCGGACTGTTGTTTTATCATCTTTAATAGCCAACCTTCTTCAATATTCAGCTCTTGAAGTATGGATGCATTTGTTCTTTTCGTTACCCAAGATATTCTTAGAACTCGTCTATAACATTTATATTCAAAAGCATTTATGCGCTGTTCAGCTTGTTTAGTAAGTGTCCATGTCTCACAGGCGTATGTTGCAATGGGAAAGTTGCATGCTCTTAAAAATCTAATTTTTGTAATTCTATCTGTCCTACTCCATAATTTATTCAGTTGTTTTAGTCTTTGAAGAGCAATTGATAGTCGCCGTTTAATTTCTTTAATGACCCAAGACATTCAAAATTTTCCACCACCTCCAATCTTTCCTCATTAACATATATTTCTTTCTCCATAGTAGTTTTATCTGTATGCATTATCTTCGTTTGCTATGTTAAGATATAAGTTGTGATTTTCACTATTTCTGTGGGTTGAAGTTATTAAGTTTTCTATACCAGTCTGTGATGTGGATAGTAATACTGTATCATCAGCATATCGAATCTCTGTTATTTCATGACCATCGATATTTAGGAATTTTCAATTGAATACCATTTCATTTTTATCATGTATAATATAAACTTATGTACATTACTGTAGTTTGAGTGAGAGAGTCAGTGAGTGTGGATGAGAGACAGAATGAGTGAGTGTGACAATGAATGTGTGTGTGTGTGTGTGTGTGTCTGTGTGTCTGTGTGTGTGTGTGCCTGTCTCTGTGTGTATCTCTGTGTGTGGGAGCATCACTATTTTTTAAATTTTTTACGTCACACACTGTACATGTACACATTTGTCTCCATTTTTAACATTTTTATGAGACTGCTCACGACAATTGTCAGTGTATGTGTGTGAGTAAAGTGTGGGAGTTTGTTCATACTAGTTTCAATGCTCACATGAGGCATTATGTATGTGTCTAGATGTGAGGATGTGTGAGTGTGTGTGTGTGTGTGTGTGTGTGGAGGATGTGTGTGAGTGAGGGGATATGTGTGTGTGGGGGATGTGTGGGTGGTTGGGGGTATGTGTTTGAATGAGGTTGGGGTGTGTGGGTGTTGTTGGGTTGTAAGCTTTGTGGGTGTTGGTGTGATGTGTGGATGGATGTGTGGGGGTGAAAGTAGGGGTGTGAGAATGGGTGTAGGGATGTGTGTATTGGTGGAGGATGTGTGTATGGGACGAGTGCGGGGGATGTGTGTACGGGTGGGGGATTTGTGTGATTGGGTGGAGATGTGTGGATGGTTTAGGGAAAGTATATGTGGGTGGCGGGTTTGTGTGGGTAGGGGATGTGTGTGGGTGGATTGGGGATGTAAGGGCTGGTGGGGAGAAGTGTATGGTGTTTGGGTTTGGGATATGTGTGTGGTGTGTTGGTGAGGGATGTGCGCATGGTGTGTGGGTGGGGGTATGTTTGTGGTGAGTGTGTGAGGATATTTGTATGGGTAGGGGTTAGTGTATGGGTGGGGGATGTGTGTGATGGGTGCGGGGAATGTGTGTATGGGTGGCGGATATGTTTGGGTAAGTAGGGGATGTGTGGTGGTTGGGGGAAGTATGTGTGGGTGGTGGGGTGTGTGGTGTGTGGGTGGGGATGTGTACGTGGATGGGGAATGTGTGGGTGGGGGTGTGTGAGTGGCTTAGGGATGTGTAGGTTGGGGAGGGATGTGTATGTGTCGGGGCGGGTTGCGTGAGTGAGTGGAGGATGTGTGTGGTTGGGGATGTGTGTGATCGTGAGATGTATGGTTGGGGGTTAGTGGGTGGGGGTGTGTGGGTGCGTAGTGGAGGATGTCTGGGTGCGTAGTGGAGGATGTCTGGGTGAGTGAGTGAGTGTGTGTTGGCGGATGGGTGGGGAATGTGTGTGTTGTGTGTGTGTGGGTGGGAAGAGGTGTGTGGTGTGTTGGTTGGGGATATGTGTGTGGGTGGGGAATGTGTGTGTGGTTGAGGATTTGTGTGGTGTGTGGGTGGTGGTATGTGCGGGGTGGGTGGGTGAGGGTATCTGTGTGGGTGTAGTTGGGGATATTGTGTGGTATGTGGGTGGGGGATATGTGTGTGGTGTGTAGTTGGGGTTGTGTAGTGGTATGTGGGTGTGGGATGTGTGGGTGAGGGATATGTGTGTGTGTTGCTTGTGTTGGGAATATTGTGTGGTGAGATGTGGTTTAGGGCATGTGAGGGTGGGTGGAGGATATAAGTGTGGGTGGTGGGGTGTGTATGAGTGGATTGGGGATGAAAAGGTGGTTAGGGAGATGTGTGTATGGGTAGGGAAATGTCAGTTGGTGGGGATGTGTGTGTGTGGTTTGCGGATGTGTTGGTGGATGTACGATGTGTGGGTTGTTGTGGGATGTGTTTGCGTGGTTGGGGAATATGTGGTCGATGGAGGTATGGTTGGGGGATGGGTGGTTGGAGGTGTGGGTGGGGAGAGGATGTCTGGATGGGGGATGGGTGTGTGGGTTAGGATCTGTATGTGGGTGGACGCGGGATGTGGGGGTTGGTGGGGGTGTTTGTGGGGGTAGCGAGTGTGTTTGGATTGGGGGAACAGGTGAGGGTAGTGTGTGTGGGTGGAGAATGTGCGGGAGGGGGATGGTTCGGTTGGTGGGGTATGTATGTGTTCCTGGATGTGTGTGGGTGGTTGGGTGGAATTGTGTTTGTGGATGGGGTGATGTGTAGGGTGAGGTGATGTGTGGGTAGGTGGGAGATGGGCCTCATAACATGGTAATTTGCCTTGTTTATGTTTACAACATTCATTTCACAATGTTTGTTTTTTCTTCCTATATGAATGTACAATGCAAATGATGGACGAAAGATGCGTGATTGGAAGGGCCGAATGTAAGACGGGCCTGCGTGCCCAATTTGTGACCCTTTTAAAATAAAGCTGATTTGATTTGATTTAATTTGATTTATCATCTCTTACATTTCTCATTATATTTCCGGCGTACAGGTTAAATAAATAGGGTGACAACACACAGCCCTGACGGACTCCTTGCTTGATGTCAAACCAAGCTTATGTCTCGCCATCTATTCTAACCGCTGCTTGTTGGTCTATATAAGGTATTTTTAGGAGTTGTACTACATTTGATGGAAAGCCCATATTCCATGATTTCCCAAAGTTTCATGATATTGTACACAATCCCAGAATACTGTCAGCATTATCTTCCCTGCTAATGGCGTAACCTTGAATAATCCACAAAACATGAGAATAGTTAGTTAGTCTTTCCTCTTGAGCCTAAGGCGGCGCATAGGGCAGAAGTCCTGTCTCTCCATGCTTGGCGGTTCGCTGCTACCTGTTGTAGATCTTGGATATTTACTTGGCCATTGAATGAGCCTTCTCTAATGATGGTTCTACGCAGGGTCTCTCTTGGTCTTCCCCGTTTTCTTTTCCCTACTGGTGACCATATGAGGGCTTGGTAGGGGAGTCTTGACTTGTCCATTCTGAGTACATGGCCGATGTATTTCCAACGGCGTCTTCTTATGAAATTGGATACTGTATCTTGCTTAGTCTCATCTCATCTCATCATGTTCCTCTTGTACCTTGCGGTGTCGAGGTGAAGTATAAACTTCGTGAGAGTGCCCGGTTATGGGCTTCGTATATCGACATTCCCATGGATTCTGTTATTCCCTCCGTCCAACGTTTACGTGGTCGGCCTCTTCCTCTGTTTCCATCTGGTCTGTACATCATTGCTTGTTGTGGCATGCTGTTGACTGGTAGCCTACTTGCATGGCCAAACCATTTGACTTGCTGCTTTCTAATAAAATCTAGAGCAGCTTTAACCCCCACTTTAGTCCTGATTTCTTCATTTCTGATCTTATCTCTTCTTGATACGTTGAGTATTCTTCTCAGGAACCTCATTTCTGTTGTTGTGATTTTTCTTTTCTCTTTTTCTGTCATTGTCCAGGTTTGGCATTGGTAGCACAGAGTTGGTAGGAAGATTGTGTTGTAAAGTGCTTTCTTAGTAGTTATTGATACATGTTTGTTCTTTAGTATTGGTGCCATTTGTCCAATGAGTTGATTTGCCTTATTGCACCTATTTTCGATCTCGTCTTCTGATCTGCCATTTGATGATATTATACTTCCTAGGTACTTGAAGCTCTTTACTTGTTTCAAGGGATGTTCGTTTAGGTGAATTGTTGCTGTTTGTTCTTCTTTAGTTATAGTCATTACCTCTGTTTTGCTTGTGCTAATTTTCATGTTATGTTCCCTACACATTTCGTTTAGACTATTCATGTGGTCTTGTAATTCAGCTTCTGATTTTGCTATTAGTGCTTGGTCGTCCGCAAACAGGAGTTCTCTAATGGTTAGATTTGCAGATGGTTCTTCTTCTGTGTTCTCGTCATGCGGTATTCTTGCTGTCTCTGCTTGGCTGGTTTCTTTACATATGTTGTCTATATATGTTATGAACAAGAGAGGGGACAGGACACAACCTTGTCGTACTCCAGATCTTATGGTGAAGGGTTCTGAGTGTTCTCCAGTTGCTCTCACTATGCATTCACTGTTGTTGTATAAACTTCTACATAGGTTTGTTAGATGTGTACTCACTCCATATTGTTTAAGGATTTCCCACAGCTTGTTTCTATCTACCCTATCAAATGCCTTTTCTTGGTCGACAAAGGCTAAGTAGAGTGTTTCATTGAATTCAATTGATTTTTCTATAAGTTGTCTAAGAGCAAAAATGGCGTCTGTGCATCCTTTGTTTTTCCTAAATCCAAGCTGCGTTTCGCTTAGCTGGGGTTCTAAAGTAGTTCGTAATCTTTTTTCAAGAATTTTGCAAAATATTTTCCCAGTATGACTCAACAGTGAAATGCCTCTGTATTGTGTGCAATCTCTTTTGCTGCCTTTGTTTTTCCAAATTGGGATAATTATGGCGTTTCCCCAGTCTCGTGGTGTCTGTTGTTCTACCCAAACATGGTTGAATAGTCTATGTAGCCAAGCTGTTCCTACTTCCCTTGCTGCTTTAATTAGTTCATTTGGTATTTCATCCTGTCCTGGTGATTTGTTTAATGGGGCTAATCTGATGGCTTCTATAATTTCTTCTTTTAGTATGTCTGGTTCTAGTTCCTCGGTGACATCTGTGTAGGTCTCTTGAATTCCTGTGACATCTGATGGGATGTTGAGAAGTTGTTCGAAATACTGCTTCCATCTTATTAGGATCTGTTTTTGTTCACTTATTGGTTCTCCATTTTCGCTGTTAATTATTTCAGTTGGGTCAAAGGGTTCTCCTCTGGTTCGCATTGCACTTATCTTTTTGTAGAAGTTTCTGGTTGCCTCCTTGTAGTTTTTATTTAGGGTTTCTCCATACTCTTCCCAGTCTTTTTGTTTTTCCCTCTTTACTATTCTACTCACATGTCTTCTCGCTATTCTGTATTCTCTGTAATCACATTCCTGTTTGCTCTTCAACCACTTTTTATATTTTTCCTTTTTTTCTTTTACCGCTTTCTTTACTTCTGCGTTCCACCAACTTGTTATTTTCTTTATCCGTGTTTTGCGTTTTTTCGTGGTTCCGCATGTTATTTTTGCAGTATTTAAAATGCTTGATTTGAACATCTCCCATTCTTCTTCCACTGTTTTTCTTTCCGTAGGTAATTTTACAAAGAGTTCAGTTAGTTCTTTCTCATAATTTTCCCTTACTGCCTCGTCTTTAAGGTTTTTTAAGTTTACTGATTCGCATGGCATGTATTTTCCTGCTCTTTGTTTTCTTCTTCTAATGGTTCTTATTGTGGCAACGACTGCTTTATGATCTGTGTTTATACTGAAATTGGGCACTGCTCTTGCATCTAATATATTTCTCTTTCTGTTATTTCTTGTTAATATAAAATCAATTTGGCTTTTAGTATCTAGATTGTTCCATTTATACCAGGTGTATACTTGCGAATCTTTATGTTTATAGAATGTGTTTGTTATATAGAGGTCGTGTTGGCTGCAAAGCTCTATCAGTCTACTTCCGTTATCATTCCTTTCATTTTGCTGATCTCCAAATGCTCCCAGGTGTTTTTCTATGCCCACTCTGTTATGTCCTAGTCTTGCATTGAAGTCTCCCATAACTATGATGTTGTCCTGCTTATCTATTTTATTTAGCACATCATGTATGTCTTCGTAGAAGTCCTCAGCATTCTTGCTCATTATTGTTTGCATTACATGGTGCGTATATCTGTACATATGTTGTGATTGTTTGTTCTTTTATTCTCACTGTTATGATTCTTTCTGATATATATTTTATTTCTAGTATTCCTCTTGCTAGCCGTGGTTCGATGACTATTCCCACACCGTGTCTTGCCCTTTCTTGCTGTTCTACTCCAGAGTAAACAAACGTGTAACTGCGGTGGAGCTCCTTGCATCCTTTCCCTTTTGTTCTGGTGTCCGCTATTCCCATCAGACCAATATTCCTCTTCTCCATTGTTTCTATAAGCTCTTCTTCTTTACTATTGAAACCACAGACGTTCATTGTGCCTATTTTTTGAATCGCTGATCTATCTCGTAGTCCATTAACATTGCCGGGTCGATAGCCGTTTGGGTCAGTCCGTTTATACTTCTTAGTTTTTCTACGAGCAGTATGAAGATCCCCTGCCGGCTTGCTAGGCCAGTCGCAGGTTTAGGACACTAATCTGACCACAGGGAGTCCATCCCCTATGGCGAGCCATAGCCCCGTTAGCCCATGACCTCGCGGTCATGGTTGCCCGGTCTGCACCACGTGGAGGTGGGGGTTGACTTGTGTAGTCTGCGGGTCATCGGCAGGCTACTAATTTTCGCTCTTCACCCCTCCTGGGAGAGGCTAGCCGATCCTAACCCTGCTGGCTGCAGGTCCAGGCGCATTCCACACCTTACAGACCTTGCTTAGTCTCATGTCTTATTTGCGAATTGGTTCTGAAGTCTGTCCAGTGGATGTTTAGAAGTCTTCTAAGACATTTGTTCTCAAAATTGTCTAATTTTTTTATCTAAAGCTACCGTTGATTTCCAACTTTCACATCCATACGTTAACACTGGAATCACACAAGAGTTGAAGATTTTAAGTTTTGTGTGTTTGCTGAGTGTCTTTGACTTCCAGATGTTTGACAGTTTATTGAAGGCACTAGATGCCAGTGCGATTCTAGATGATATTTCTGGTGTTGAGTCCCCTGTAGATGTCATTTTGCTTCCTAGTTATGTGAAGCTGTTGACTTTTTCAAGAACGTAGCTGTTCAATTTGGTGTCATCTGAACTGTTGGTAAGATCAATAGTCTTTGTTTTTGTGGTGTTAATTTGGAGACCAATTTGCCCTGAAACATTTTGGAGGTGGTTTATTTTCTCTTGGGCATCCGGGTGTGTTGAACTCAAAAGCACTATGTCGTCGGCAAAGTCCAGGTCTTCTAGAATTTTGTCAACCCAATGGATACCCATATTTGTGTTGTTTGTGCATTTGCGCATGACCCAATCGATATCTATTAAAGAGAAACATGAGAATAGGTTTACATTAAATTCGCTGCACTTCTCTATTATTAAACGCATGTTGAGTATGTGATCTCTTGTTCCTCTTCCTTGTCTAAATCCAGCTTGAACCACGTTAATCTCTTCTTCCATTTTCTTACGAAGTCTTCCGATTATGATGTTTAGTAAAATGTTACTTCCATAACTGATCAGGGCAAGAGTTCTATAGTTGGTGGATAATTTCAGGTTGCCATATGTTGGTATTGGAATGAAGATAGTCCTCTTCCAATCTTTTGGCCATATACCATATTTCATTATCTTTTTACATAATGCGTGATAGATTTGTACGCTTTCATCTCCTCCCGCTTTAATTAGCTCAGCTGGTATCTCATCACATCCAGGTGATTGACCATTCTTCAGGTTCTTTATTGCCCAAGCAATTTCGTCTAATGTTGGTTCAGGTTCTGTTTCTGCTGTCATTAGTTAGTTAGTTAGTTAGTTAGTTAGTTAGTTCGTTAGTTAGTTAGTCGTAGTTCCAACCTCATAGCAACGGGTTGTCCCCATTTTGCTCCGTTTCTGTGCCAGTGAATATCTCACAAAACGCTCCCCACTGCCCAGTGTGAAAAGTGGAAAAGACAGGAGTCTCGACAAACAACAGCCCGCACAGATACACTGTGCATACTGCCGCCGCCAGAATGTCAACACAATAGTCCCCAACGAAACACCCAGTTCATCTCTGATGGAATCGGCAGTCATTTTCCCATCTGAATGTTTCCTAGATGTTCACCCACACAGTACACGAAAATACAGTTCATCGTCGATGACAGTGGCAGTCAACCAGAAGTCCAGCAGCCACGCATTTCTGCATAAGGCAAAAATCGGTCAACTCTGGGACATAGCCATCTACCATCACTCCGAACAAGCAGTCACGTTTCAAAAAACCTCGGACAGATTCACAAGCATTTCACTCGAAACTCACAGCTCACAGTGTCGCGCCACGCACTCACTCTGTAGCAGGGCGACGGAACCATCAAGCCTCCTTAGTCGCCTTTTACGACATGCATGGTAGGTTACAGTGTTGCTATTCTTTGCTTCTCTTATGGGCCCCGGCAACATTGCTTCAGGTATATGATTCATATCCTCACAGGCATCCATACGAGAGGAAGTCAATAAGTAAGTCACAGATGGCTGTAGAAAAATGACTAAATATGATAACAACTTGAAACCAGTTTATTATTAAACATACATTGTGGTGGAAAAGGTGGAAATCGCTAGGCTAAGTCGGGGCTGTAATGTAAATGATCCAGAACTTCCCACCCTAGTTGATTAATTTTCTCATGAGTTAATTGAGCCTTATACGATCTGGCATTGTCGTGAAGAAGCATCACGCCTCTAGTCAGCAGTCCTAGACGTTTTCTTCGACTTGCATCATGAAGCATCGATAGAACGTCACAGTACGATTCAGAATTCACATTGTCACCTTTCGTCTTGAAATTGGTTAAAAGCACTCCTTGACAATCCAGAACACTGTCAGCATAACCTTCCCTGCTGATCGCGTAACCCTGAAATTTGGGACACAAGTTGAAGAAGGATGTTTCCATTGCATTGAAGTACGCTTTGATTCGGGCTGGTAGTCAGCATAAACAGGAAGCATTTCCTTATGAATGTCCTTTGCAGGCAGTCCTTTTGCCCACAAAATACGCACAACAACACGTTGCTCTTTGGTTGTACACTCCGTAAGTACTGACGCCATTTTGTTTAAGCACTATGCGCATGAGACACCTAGCGCCACCTGACGAACTGGAATATAAAGTTCGATGTTGTTGTCACGTAATGACACCTGTAGAAAACACCAACTTACATTTACCTGCCATCCCTCAGAACTGTGTGACTTACTTATTGACTCCCCCTCTTATCATACATTCCACTGCGATATTCCTGCCACCTTTCTAGAATTTGTCTAGATTTTGCTACGGTATTTCCCAACTTGTCACAGATAACATTTAATTGACGTTGAACATTTCTTGTCAATAACTTCATTTCTTTGAACATTTCGTAATCGCTTCCATTCTTATTATATTGTTCTATTTTAATACAACAATCTTGTATATATTGGTTTTTTTTTTGGTCCTTTCCTGTGTTCTTTATTTCTCGTTTTAAAGATGTATACTTCATCCTACTGTTATCGGTACCTCCTTTCTGTTTCAGCTCCCTTCGTTGTTTTATTCATTCTAACGTGCATAGCTCCATCCATGGCTTATGTTGCTTAGTCCTGGTCGGAACTAAATCTTTGGCTGCTGTTATCAAGATATCTCTAGCTTGTACTGCCAGTTCATCAGGTGTCAATTCCTCTTGTACAGACATCAAGACCCCAAAACGATTCCTCACTTCTACGTTGTATGCATCTGATATTTTTGTGAGATCAAACCGAAGTGGCCTTGGTCCTCAGGTAAGCTTTTTGAGTTTTAAGTTCTGATCTGCTTCTAATAACTGATGATCTGTACCACAGTCTGCACTTCGTAGGGTTTTCGCAGATGTTATGGTTGATCTCCATCTTCTTTGTATTAAACTATATTGTATCTGATGTTTTGGTAATACGGATCACCATATATTTTTTTAACATGTTGCATATCCCTTGTAGGACGTTGCAGTCAATACCAGCATGTCTCAGCTGCTGTTTAAGTACTAGGCGTGTTTTTTTACGTTCAGTTGTTCGCCATTGCTTTCTGAACGACCGGCTCCCATCATTGGCACCTTTCCGTCTTGACAGACGATAGTTTGGTACATTGTGCTTCAAAAAGGCTTAATAACTGTCATATGGCAATAACTACGATCCATGGCGGTGGCGAGTGTGGCTGGTAAGGCCAATTCTTGCTGCAAATGTTTGCCCACAGTAGGTGCATGTGAAAACATGGACATTTCCACCATTTTGCACCATCTTACGTCTCTCACGCTCTGTGTGTGATTTATCTGCAATCATTTTCTCCTTTGTCTTTATTCCATTTCTGATAGTTGCCCTCCATGCAACACGTTCAGCGGCGACGTGCTCCCATTGTGCATTATCAATGCCTGTATCAATCATGTCCCGCTTACACACATCTTTGTATCGTAGTAGAGGCCGACCCTGAGATCTCCTACCCGTCTGTAATTCACCAAAAAAGATGTCCTTTGGTATTCTACCATCATCCATCCTCCTAACGTGTCCTATCCATCTAAGTCTACGAAGACTGAGCATGGAATACACCGTCACACAACCTGATCTTTCCAATACTTCAGTATTTGTGATTTTGTCTTGCCACTTAATACCAAGTATTCTTCGCAGACACCGCATATGAAAGCTGTTTAAACGTTTCTCTTGGCGTGAGTAAGTTGTCCAGGTTTCACTGCCATAAAGAAGAGTACTAAGGACACAGGCTTGGTAGACGAGGACTTTTGTTTTGGCAGTAAGCTTCCTGTTCTCCCAGACTCTTTTTGCTAACATGTTCATTGTTGTTGCTGCCTTGCCAATCCTGATGTTGATTTCCTGATCGAGGGATAATTTGCTATTTACCTCTGATCCAAGATATGTAAAATGGTCTACTATCTCCAGTTCGGCGTCGTCAATAAAGATTGATGGTACACCATGTGCACCTTGTGACATAATCTGTGTCTTCTTTTTGTTAATTGTTAAACCAAATTCAGAACAAGCATTGGAGAATGCAGATAGTAGATGTTGTAATTCTTCCTCAGAGTGGGTCGTAATCGCAGCATCATCCGCAAAAAGCAACTCTCTGATTAGTACCCTGCTAATTTTGGTCTTGGCCTTCAATCTCTGAGCATTATAGAGGCCACCATCTGAGCGTGAGTGAATGTATATACCGTCATCCTGATCACGAAAGGCATATTTCAGTAGAAGTGAAAAGTATATCCCAAAGAGGGTGGGGGCTAGTACACAACCTTGCTTAACTCCACTCTTGATTTCAAACTCTTCTGAAGTTGAGCCATCAAACTTGATTATACCCTTCATGCCTGTGTGGAACGATTCCACAATGGACAGAAGAGTTGGTGGACAGCCAATCTTCTTTAGTGCTTTGAACAGACCCTCACGACTGACCAAATCGAATGCCTTTGTGAGGTCGATGAAGGCAATAAACAGTGGCTGATTTTGTTCCCGGCATTTTTCTTGCATCTGTCGCAATGAGAATATCATATCAATGGTAGACCGGTTCTGACGGAAGCCGCACTGTGATTCGGGGTAGACTTGATCTCCCAGGACTTGAAGTCTGCGCAGGACAATTCTGGCAAATACTTTCCCAACAATACACAGAAGTGAGATACCCCTATAGTTGTTGCAGTCGCTCCGATCTCCCTTGTTCTTGTACAGCGTTATGATGTTTGAATCTTTGAAATCCTGTGGGACTTGTCCTTCTCGCCAGCATAGCTCTATTAGCTGGTGGATCTGTAGAGCGAGGGTGTCTTGCCCACTCCTGATCACCTCTATTGGAATCCCATCCTTACCTGGAGCCTTGCCAGATGCAAGCTCATTTATAGCACACTTAACTTCTGTTATAGTGGGAAGTGTGTCCAGGTGGTCAAGAGTTGGCAGGGCCTCTATGGCGTTGAGGGCATCATCCGCCAGCTTGGTCTCACTTGAGTAAAGCTCTAAATAGTGCTCGACCCATCTATCCATCTGCTGTTTCTTATCAGTGATGATTTCTCCAGTCAAGGTTTTCAGCGGTGCACTTCTTTTGATCATTGGACCACAGGCTTTCTTTATCCCTTCATACATGCTTCTGATGTTTCCCTTATCACTTGCGATTTGAATGGACTCACATAACTTGATCCAATAGTCATTCGCACACTGCCTGGCAGCCTTTTGTACATCCTTCCTCGCTTGCTTCAGCTCACTCAGAGTGTTACGCGTTGGTCTTTCCTTGTTTCTTAAGAGAGCTATCTTCTTTTTATCAATCAAGGGCTGCAGTATCTGGCTGTTTGCCGCAAACCAGTCCTGCCTCTTATGATCCACAGTGCCGTAAACCCCTACCGCTGTTTTATAAATAGTTTCCTTAAGTTTACTCCATTTATCATTTACTATACAATTTTCTGATGTATCATTGAAAGCGTCCTCAAGTTGCTGTTGAAATTCAAAGCACTTTCCAGGATCGTGAGTGTTAATAATATTAATCCTGGGGCTAGACTTGTGTTTAGCTGTGTAGATTCTCTTTGGTCTCAGTCTAACCCTTGCAACAACCAAAGAATGATCTGTATCACAGTCAGCACTGTGGTAACTTCGAGTTAATGATGTATGGTTCAGATGTTGTCTCCGTGTGATAATGAAGTCCAGCTGATGCCAATGGCCGGATCTTGGATGTTTCCATGTGACCTTATGCATCTCTTTTGTTTTAAAAAAGGAGTTTGTAATACATAGGTCATTTCTAGTGCAATGCTCCAGCAGCCTTTGCCCATTATCATTCATGCGACCGATGTTGTATTTTCCAAGGCACACTGGCCATGAACTCGAGTCCTTGCCCACACGAGCATTGAAATCACCGAGCATATAAATGTAGTCGGATTTTGGAACTGCCTTGATCGCAGAGTCTAGCTGCTCATAGAACGTATCTTTCACATCATCAGAGGAAGTGAGTGTCGGTGCATATGCAGTGAGAATGGTGGCAAATCCACAAGAGGTTGCCAAGCGCAGTGATAATAATCTTTCATTACCTCCAGCTGGGATATCAATCATTCCCAGTAGCGAATTCTTCACTGCAAAGCCCACACCGTGTTGCCTTTTTTCTGCCTGCCCTCTTCCCTTCCAAAAAAAGGTGTAATTGTTTTCCCTGAGTGACCCTTCCTCAGCGAGGCGAGTCTCCTGCAGGCCAGCAATATCAATGTTAAGACGATTGAGTTCAGCATCAATCACAGCCGTTTTTCTCACATCGTCAATATTTGTCAAGTCAGTGGAAAATCCTGGACACATGGTTCTCACGTTCCAGGTTGCAAGCCGTAGCTTGAAGTTTCCATTATTCTTTTTATTTGTACCTGGTGCATTGGTTTTACAGCCTGCGATTCAGATTTTTTCCTAGCCCCAAGCACCCATTGAAGCAGGCAGGCTGTGGCGGATCAGCACCCAATTGGCCGGGGGCTGCCCAGCTTGAGGCGGGCGGTAGCTGATCAGTGACACCTGTAGGTGTCTCCCACCGTCAGAGGCATCGCGTGGCGCCCCATGTCTACGCCAACTGACAAGGACTTATAACCCGTAACAGTTGCCTCTCGCTTTGATTCCGATACCGGTTAAGACCAGGGATGGAGTTATTGCCTCTCCATAGCACAAAGCCTGGGCTAAAATAAAGAAACCATGTGTTGCCCATGCAACATGATCCCTCTCTCGGCCTGCCTAGTTCACTCCAGAGGAAAGTTAACACCTATACATCTGGAACAAGACAAGCTGCAGAAGCTGCCGGATCAGCAAAGCAATGCTCTAACTGTCCGCCTGTCGGAGCTTCGATCCTAGACCAGCTGCCAACCAAGGCTTAGGGCCTGGTCTGCCCTGCCATGACTTATTTTGTCTTTGGGTTGCATTTCCTCGCACCAGGATAAGGCTAGTACCCTCCCAATTGCGCTCTTCCGCCCGAAGCCGTTGGCACAATGTGGGGTGTCGGGTTTGGTAAGCGCCGCCCAACATTCGGCGCTGACAGAAAGCAGGTAGTACCGTCTACTGTCATACGGTAGCTCAGTCATATCTGACTAAGACCTGACTCTTTCCGGCTCCCATACCAACACGTTATAACGCAACGCGACACGATCTGCTGCACAAATCGGTCGCGGCTGCGTTTCGAACGCCTGGTAAGCGGCTCACGAACCGCGTTCGCAAGCCTTTGGCCACGGAGACCAGGATCACCATATCATCATCATCAAGTGCCGTGCCGGCTGGCGTAGGCGTTCATGGCTCTCCATAGATCTCGGTCTTTGGTTTTCTGGATCAACTCTGCTGCTGATATTCCTCCATCCACCGTCTCAATCCATCCAGCATCACTTCTCTTGGTCTACCTCTGCCTCTCTTCCCCTCGATCTTTCCAGTTGTTACGATGTTCTCCAATGCCTCTCTTCTCATCACATGACCGAGGAAAGCTGTTTGTCTCTGTCTTATTGTTGTATATAATGTTCTAGTTTCGTTAGCCTGTTTCAGGCAGTCGTCGTTAGTTACTCTGGCAGTCCAAGGAATTCGCAACATTCGTCTCAGGAACCACATCTCTGTTGCTTCTAATTTCTTCTTAATTTGTTCATTTACATTCCAAGATTCACTGCCATACAGCAAAACTGGTTCTACATAGCATTTCATCACTCTCTTTCTTACATTCAGTGATAGTGACTTATTGCATAAGATACTCTTCATTTTCTGAAATGCGGCTTTTGCCTGCCCTATTCTGCTCCTAATCTCTGTTGTACATCTTCCATCTGATGTTATAAATGCCCCTAGGTATCTAAAATTATCAACTTGGTTAAGGATTTTCCCTTCTATTTCTATGTCACATTTTGGTGTCACCATTTTCTTTGATATTACCATTGTTACTGTTTTCTTGATATTCAAGGAGAGTCCTTTCCTTGCACTCTCTGTTACTACAACGTCTAATAATTGTTGTAGGTCTGTTGAATTATCCGCCACCAATACTGTGTCATCTGCATAGCGTATATTATTTATATTATAACCTCCAACTAGTATTCCTGGCATCTCTTTGATCTCTCTCATTATTACTTCGCTATAAAGGGAGAAAAGATCTGGTGACAAGACACACCCTTGTCGTACTCCTAGCTTTATCTGTTCGTAACTACCCTCTTTATTTCCCATTTTAATTGCTGCTACTTGGTTCCAGTAAATATTCTTTATTATTCTTAAATCTTTTCCATCAGTGTTGATATCTTCCAACATTTTAATCAGTTCATCATGTTTTACTTTATCAAATGCCTTAGTATAATCTATGAAGCACAAATATATGTCTCTCTGTTTCTCTATTGACCTTTCTATTAGTGTCCGTAATGTATAAATTGCATTGTTTGTGCCCTTTCCTTCCACAAATCCATACTGTTCTTCACTAATTTCCATTTTTATTTTATTTTTGGTTCTTCTCATTATGATTCTGAGTAGAAGCTTAGTGATATGGTTTATAAGGTTAATTGTACGAAAATCTTCACAATCAATTGCTCCTGGTCTTTTTGGTATAGCTATAAATACAGAAGAATTTAGAAGAATGTGGACTAGATCAAGTCACCAGACTGCTGAACACATTATATGATACTGGAGATATACCTCCTGAATTATGTAACTCTATATTTATTGCAATCCCAAAGAAATCAGGAACCTTGGAATGTGATCAACATAGAACAATTAGTATAATGAGTCACATCACAAAGATTTTGCTAAGAATTATCATGCAAAGAATGAGGAAGAAGATACAACCTAAAATAGGGGAAGAACAATGCGGGTTTGTAGAAGGAAAGGGTACAGTAAATGCTGTGTATATGCTGAGAACAGTTATTGAACGTGCTATAGAAGTAAATAAGGATATACATCTTTGCTTTATTGACTATACAAAGGCTTTTGATAGCGTTAGACATGTCAGCATGGTGGATATGCTTGCAGATCTACAAATTGATGGGAAAGACATTAGACTTATAAAAAACATATATTGGAAACAACAAGCTGCAATAAGGATTGATAATGAAGTGGGACAGTATCAGCCAATTAAGAGAGGTGTGATGTCTCCAGATCTTTTTTCCCTGTATAGTGAAAATATTTTCAGAAATGTAGAGGATATAAATGGAATCAGCATTGGAGGACGAAACATCAATAACATTAGATATGCAGATGATACAGTATTAATTGCAGACAATGAGCAGGACCTGCAACAATTAGTAGATGCGGTTGTTGTACACAGTGAGCAACTGGGGTTAGAATTAAATTGTAAAAAGACTCAGGTTATGGTCGTCAGTAGGAAGGAAGAAGTGCCACAATGTAATATACAAGTAAATGGAAATATTCTTCAACAAGTGAATCGGTACAATTATCTTGGAACAGTTATAACATCTGATGGGAGATGCCTTGAAGAGATTAGAACAAGAATCGCCATGGCGAAAGTAGCCTTTAGCAAGATGAAAAACATTCTGACCAATAAGAAGGTGTCAATTGAAACTGAGAAAAAGAGTGTTGAGGGGATACATAGAGCCTGTTCTTTTGTATGGATGTGAAACTTGGACAATGAGCAGTCAAGCTGAAAAGCATCTGATGGCTGCAGAAATGTGGTTTCTGAGGAAAATGCAAAGAATACCATGGACAGACAGAAAAACCAATGACCAAGTACTACAGGAGACAAATGAACATCGTAAACTGATTAGAGAAATTAGACGTAGACAGTCAAAATTTGTTGGACATGTTATGAGAAGAAATGGATTGGAGAACTTAGTGACAATTGGCAAGATCGAGGGGAACAGACCAAGAGGAAGACCGAGAGGAAAATACCTGGATGGCTTGGCCACATGGCATGGACGAGACAGGAACACTGAGCTGATCCACGACACTGGTGATCGAGTGAAATGGCGAGTCATGACCGCCCACGCTTTCCGGCATGGCACATGATTGATTGATTGATAAATACAGATTTCAGCATATCGCTCGCTAAATATCTACTGCTCTAAATATCATTCAACATTTTGGTTAATATATCTACTCCAAATTCTCCCAATACTTCTAATTCTTCTATTGTGATTTCATCTGGCCCAGCTGTTTTTCCTTTCTTCATACGTTTCATAGCGTCAGCAACTTCTTCTTTTAGAATAGGTGGACCTTCTAAGTTTCTATCGTCTGTTAATTCTTCCCTTTCTCCTTCATATAATTCTCTTATATACTCATTCCACCTCTTCATTATAGCATCTTCCTCTAATATTATCTTTCCTGTTTTTGATTTCAAACACCCTGTATTTATTCTGATTTTTCTTCCTGTAAGCTCACTGATTTGTCTGTGCATATTATTTGTATCTTTAATGGAATTTAATTCAATTATTTTGCATTGCTCGTTTAACCAACTTTCTTTAGCCTTCCCACATTTATCTTTTATTTCTTTATTGATCTTAGCGTATTCTTGTTTGTCATTTTTACTCTGTTTTCTTTTGTCCATCAGTTTTAAGATATCTTCATTCATCCATTTTTTCTTAGCTATTTTGCCTCTCTCCGGTAATACATCTTTGCTAGTTTGATGAATGGAGTCCCTTAACATTTCCCATTGTTCATCTATACTCTGTATTTTAGTTATTGCATTGTACCTATTTTTCACAGTCACTCTGTATTGTTCTTGCATTTCTTTATCTATTTTCAGAACCTCTTTATTAAGTCGCATGTTCTTAACCATTTTTTTCCCTCTCTTTAATCTTACTTTTATTTGTCCACATAGTGGTTCATGATCACTATTACAGTCAGCACCAGGCATTGTCTTTACATTCATTAAAGCATTTCTAAATCTTTTATTAATTAGTATGTAGTCAATTTGGTTGCGTATTTTCTTATCAGGGCTTATCCATGTGTACAGTCGTCTTTTATGGTGTTTAAACCATGTGTTTCCAATTATCATATCATTGATATTTGCCCATTCTATTAGCTTTTCCCCTCTTTCATTTCTTGTACCTAACCATAATTCCCCACTACATCCTCCATTTTATATACCCACCATAAATTCCATCGTCACTAAACAATACTGGATCACCCTATAGCCACCACAAATTGTATCTTCACTAAACAATACTGGATCACCATATAGCCACCACAAATTGTATCGTCACTAAACAATACTGGATCACCATATAGCCACCACAGATTGTATCGTCACTAAACAATACTGGATCACCATATAGCCACCACAAATTGTATCTTCACTAAACAATACTGGATCACCATATAGCCACCACAGATTCCATCTTCACTAAATAATACTGGATCACCATATAGCCACCACAAATTGTATCGTCACTAAACAATACTGGATCACCATATAGCCACCACAAATTGTATCGTCACTAAACAATACTGGATCACCATATACCCACCACAAATTCCATTGTCACTAGACAATACTGGATCACCTTATAGCCACCACAAATTGTATCTTCACTAAACAATACTGGATCACCATATAGCCACCACAAATTGTATCGTCACTAAACAATACTGGATCACCATATACCCACCAAAAATTCCATCGTCACTAAACAGTACTGGATCACGATATAGCCACCACAAATTCCGTCTTCCACCCTTTGAAAATAAAGTTTGTTCGTTCGTTCGTTCGTTGGTTAGTTCTTTACTAAACCGTGCTCGATCACCATTTACCCTCTACAAACTCCATCTTCAGTATACCATCCAGGATTACCATTTACCCTCTAGAAATTCCATCTTCACTATACCATCCCGGATCACCATTTACCCTCTACAAGTTCCATCTTCACTATACCATCCCGGATCACCATTTACCCTCTACAAATTCCGTCTTCAGTATACCATCCCGGATCACCATTTACCCTCTACAAATTCCATGTCACTATACCATCCCGGATCACCATTTACACTCTACAAACTCCATCTTCACTATACCATCCCGGATCACCATTTACCCTCTACAAATTCCATTTCACTATACCATCCCGGATCACCATTTACCCTCTACAACTCCATTTCACTATACCATCCCGGATCACCATTTACCCTCTACAAAGTTCCATCTTCACTATACCATCCCGGATCACCATTTACCCTCTACAAACTCCATCTTCACTATACCATCCCGGATCACCATTTACCCTCTACAAATTCCATTTCACTATACCATCCCGGATCACCATTTTCCCTCTACAAATTGCATCTTCACTATACCATCCCGGATCACCATATACCCACCACAAGCCTCACTTCTTGTCGTATTTAACTACTTCCAGAGCTGGAACAATTGCAGCTCCTCCTCTCCTCATATGCAACGCTAGCATGAAACCTGGCGCAGGTGGGTAGTGTTTGCACACGGCCGCTGTTAGAGTCAGCGGATTCTCAGACAAATAGAACGGTAATCGCAGCCAATCAGTCAGGCATGGAACTTGGCAAAAATTACCGCTCGATTAGCGGCACTTTCTGCAGGAGAGACGTTCATTTTTTAATGAGGAAATTATCAACTTCATATCTGCAGGGTCGACATGAACAATAGGGCTGTTTCATCCGCGCAGGCATGACCTATTGTTCCAGCTTTGGGTTAGCCCAACAGTTGAGTTAGCTCGACCTGTGACACGCCTCTCCAATCTATACTGAGCTAACGCCGGGTGCCAGGCGCAGTCTGACAACGCTAAAGAAAAGAGATTAGCGGCAATTCCCTCCTAAATTTTGGGGTTAAAGGCACATTTGTTTTAATTGAAACATACATACAAACAAACACACGTGTTAATACAGAGACAGATGAACTATACAACCGTGTTCAGCCTCTCTGTTGTCTCTCCTATCTCTGTCTATTTCTCTCAATAATATAATAAACCTCCCTGTTGTCTCTCCTATCTATGTCTGTTTCTCTCATTAATATAATACACCTCTCTGCTGTCTCTCTTATCTGTCTGTTTCTCTCATTAATATAATACACCTCTCTGTTGTCTCTCTTATCTCTGTCTGTTTCTCTCATTAATATAATACACCTCTCTGTTGTCTCTCTTATCTCTGTCTGTTTCTCTCATTAATATAATACACCTCTCTGTTGTCTCTCTTATCTCTGTCTGTTTCTCTCATTAATATAATACACCTCTCTGTTGTCTCTCTTATCTCTGTCTGTTTCTCTCATTAATATAATACACCTCTCTGCTGTCTCTCTTATCTCTGTCTGTTTCTCTCATTAATATAATAAACCTCTCTGTTGTCTCTCCTATCTCTACTGTTTCTCTCATTAATATAATAAACCTCTCTGTTATCTCTCTTATTTCTCTCTTGCTTCCTCGTTAATATAAGAAACCTCTCTGTTGTCTCTCCTATCTCTCTCCTGTTTCCTTCATTAATAGTTAGTTAGTTAGTTAGTCGATAGATCATCCTCATTGCACATCGAACCATTCAGTCCATAAGTGCTCGGATCCCCTCCTCAGCAAATCCCGCAACGTGTAGCGGCTAACGACGCCAGTTCTGTGTTGGTTTATCAATCTACTTTGGCTTCCTGCGTAGTGTTCTTGTTTGGCCACCCCTCTTTTAATTTGCTGCTCTCGCAGTCTGGCCATTGTTGTAGATTCACAGTCATCACTTGGTTCTCGCAAAAGTCTTCACTTCTCGTAGAGCATTCAGAATGTCAGGCCTGGTCCATGGCGCGTCCGCCCTCCACAGTAGCCTCACCTGCGAGCTTGTCAGCCCGCTCATTTCCTTGTACTCCCGCATGCCCTGGCACGAAGATGAAACTAATCTTTGCCAGCCGAGACCGCTCCAGAGGCAGCAACCATTCTCTTCGGATCGACCCCTCCTCTATCCTCTTGATCATGTTCATTGAGTCGCTAAGGAAACAAGCCCTAGTGAATGTCTGTGTCTCGAGCCATGTTATTGCTTTACTTACTGCCATGACTTCCATGGTCAGGCTACTTGTGGTTTCAGTGAAAGCACCAGAGTCCTCCTTCACAATTCTCCCTCCGGCCCGAGCTGTAAAGGCCCATGAGCTTCTCACATGTCGGACGACCGACCCATCTGTGTAGATGACCGCGTCACCGTCTAGCGAATTCTCGAAAATCAACGCTTGTACTTCAGCCTCAACAGCAGCCGGATTTTCTTGTCTGCATTTTCTATCTAGTTGGATGCAAACTGAAAAGGATGTGCAGAAGTCTGTTGGCACTTGCACCCACTCCTCGCCAGGTTCTAAGTCCTCAAGTGAACACACCTGTTGAAGAATGTCTTCGGCTTGACCCATCCACGACCGTCCTCTTTTTAACCTGCTGCCCTTCACCTTCCTAATTTCACTATGCAGTGGATGTTGTGTGTTTGCGTTAATTCTGAGGTAGGCGCGTGCCCTGCAACCTTGTATTCTCTCTTCAATGGTTGGAAAATCAAGAAGGTAGCGCATCGCCCTGCATGCTGTATCTCTTGTACATCCAAGAATAATGCGCATAGCTTCATTCTGTATCCTTTCCATCCTTTCTATCTGCTTATGGCTGAGAGTCAGGATTGCCATTGCATACTCCAAAACAGACATGACCAGCCCCTCGTACAGAAGACATAGATGGCGCTGCTCACAGTTTGCTGCCGCCATCACCCGCATCGCTGCCAAACCCCGCTTGGCCTTAATTATCACCTGGTCTATGTGCACATTATAAGCAAGGCTTCGATCAAACCGTATCCCCAGGTAATTCATTGCCTGCGTTCTTTCCACCGTCTCTGAACACAGCATTACAGTTGGTGTTGGAGTGTTGACAATATGATTATTCAACGAGAACCAAGTCACTGTTGCCTTTGTTGGGTTGACCATTGCCCCAGCTTCATCACACCAAGTACTTATGCGATTGAGTTCGGTTTGTAGTTCCACAGCAACCTCCTCTCTATCCTTACCCTGACGATACACTAAAACATCATCGGCATATGACAATGTCCTGCCAGGTCCAATGATCTGCTCACTGGTGATTCTCACTGTGTAGGCGTTGAACAGTACCGGAGATAATGGTGATCCCTGTGGTAGGCCAGGATATATTGTTGTTGGTTCCGAAGTCCAACTGCCACATCTAAAAACTATTTTCCGTTGGAAGAGGGCTGCAGCGATCCAACTAAGGAGGAATGGACTTACGTTTAGTTCGAGAAGCTGAAACATTAAAAAATCCAGTGGTACTCTGTTGTATGCGTCCTCAAGATCAATCGCTGCAGCAACGGTTTCAGTACCTGAGTGGAAACCTTCATAGACATCTGGGCAAAGACTGCTGCAGTTGGTCCAGGTTTCTCTTTTTGGACGGTACCCACCTAGGGTAGGTGGGAAAACACCTTGCCTCTCTAGTTGGCTTGATATTTTCCTGGCAATTACCTTCTCCAGCAGCTTGCCTATTGTATTCTGCATGGTTATAATTCGATATCCCTGAATTTTTTTGTGGTCTTTGTCAGGCTTCGGCAAGGGAATCAGATAGCTGTGTAGCCATTCCTCCTTGATGCTAGCACTCCCTATACTGTTGTTGTACATGTCTGCTAGTTTCTCTAGCTCATTGTCGGTACACCTATTTATGTCGTCGTATCTTATGCCATCAGGACCTGGAGCACTGTTTTTTGATCGTCGAAGCACAGCCTTGATTTCTTTCACTGTCACAGTGTCTTCATCCGAAGTATTCTGGGCCTTGCATCTGTCTGAGGTGACCTCCTTGGCCAGATTTCGGCCTCCCATGTCTGTCTGGTTGCTCTGCTCAAGGTAGCGTTCAAAGAGGGCTTTGCCCTTGTCCTCGCCAGTCCTCTGCCAGATGAGGTCAGCACCTCATTCATTAATATAATAAACCTCTCTATTGTCCCCCCTATCTCTTTCCTGTGTCTCTCATTAATATAATAAACCTCTCTATTGTCTCCCCTCTCTCTTTCCTGTTTCTCTCATTGATATAATAAACCTCTCTATTGTCTCCCCTCTCTCTTTCCTGTTTCTCTCATTGATATAATAAACATCCTATCGTCAAATTATCGTCTGTCAAGACGACAAGGTGCCAGTATATAATAAAAGTCTCTGTTGTCTCTGCTATCTCTCTCCCGTTTCTCTCATTAATATAATAATCCGCTCTTATGTCTCCCCTATCTCTCTCCTATTTCTCTCATTAATGTAATAAACCTCTCTGTTGGACCCCTATCTCTCTGATTAACATAGCACAAAGTCAGGGCTGAATTGTGGAGACCTTGTGTTGCCCCTGCAGCATGACCCCCCCCCCCCCTCTCTCTCTCTCTCTCTCTCTCTCTCTCTCTCTCTCTCTCTCTCTCTCTCTCTCTCTCTCGGACTGCCCAGTTTCATCCAGAGAAAAGGTAACACCAATACATCTGGAACAAGACAAGCTGCAGAATTGGTCGTATCAGCAACACAATGCTCTAACTGTTTGCCTGTCAGAGCTTCCATCCTAGACCATTTGCCGACCAACACTTTGTGTCTGGCCTGTCTTGTAATGACATTTAGTCCTTAGATTGTAATGCCTCTCACAATAATGATTCTCTTACTCTCCGAATTCCGCTCCTCGGCCCAAAGCCGTTGGCACAATGTGGGGTGTGGGGGTTAGTGAGCGCCATTAACAAGGCTAAAGAACAGCTAACATAAAACAGATAGTACCGTCTACTGGCATACGGTGGTAGCTCAATGAAATCTGAATAATACCTGGCAAAGGGAAAACTGTAGGTCTGCATAACAACATTGGATGTATAAATATAGAATACAGACGATTCTGGATAAGTAGAAGTCACAGGGGTCGAAGGAATGTGTTCTACTTATCAGAAATTCTACTTATCCAGACTGCACACATATTTACACTAATGTACACTAATACCATGCAGTAGCATTGAATAAAATGATTGTACCACTCAGGAAACACAGTTAGTGAACAAATAAATAGCAATCCATCCATCCATCATGTGCCATGCCGGTAAGCGTGGGCGGTCATGTTCTGCCATCTCACACGATCACCAGAGTCGTGGATCAGCTGGGTGTTTCTGTCTCGACCATGCCACAAGGCCAAGCCATCCAGGTACTTGCTTCTAGGTCTTCCCCTTGGTCTGTTCCCCTCGATCTTACCAGTTGTCACCAAATTCTCCAATCCATTTCTTCTCATAACATGCCCAAAAAATTTTGACTGTCTACGTCTAATTTCTCTAATCAATTTACGATCTTCATTTGTTTCTTGAAGGACTTGTTCATTGGTCTTTCTGGCTGTCCATGGTATTCTTTGCATTTTCCTCAGAAACCACATCTCTACAGGCATCAGATGTTTTTCAGCCTCACTGCTCATTGTCCACGCTTCACATCCATATAAAAGTACAGGTTCAATATAGCATCTCAACACTCTTTTTCTCGTTTCAATTGACATCTTTTTATTGGTCAATATGTTTTTCATCTTGCTAAAGGCTACTTTTGCCATGGCGATTCTTGTTCTAATCTCTTCCAGGCATCTCCCATCAGATGTTATCACTGTTCCGAGATAATTGTACCTATTCACTTGTTGAAGAATATTCCCATTTACTTGTATATTACATTGTGGTATTTCGTCCTTCCGAGTGACGACCATAATCTGTGTCTTTTTACAATTTAATTCTAACCCTAGTTGTTCACTGTGTGTAACAATCGCATCTACTAAATTTTGCAGGTCCTGTTCATTGTCTGCAATCAAGACTGTATCATCTGCATATCTAATGTTATTGATGCATCGTCCCCCAATGTTGATTCCTTCCATATCTTCAATATTTCTGAAAATACTTTCACTGTACAGGGAAAACAGATCTGGAGACATTACACATCCCTGTCTCACACCCCTTTTAATAGGCTGATATTGGCTTACTTCATTATCAACTCTTATGGCAGCTTCTTGTTTCCAATATATGTTTTTTACAAGTCTAAGATCTTTTCCATCAATTTGTAGATCTTCAAGCATCCTTATCATGTTGACATGTCTCACTTTATCAAAAGCCTTTGTGTAGTCAATAAAGCAAAGGTGTAGATCTTTGTTTACTTCTATAGAACGTTCGATTATGTTTATCAGTATATACACAGCATTTACTGTACCCTTGCCTTCCACATACCCACATTGTTCTTCTCCTATTTCAGGTTGTATTTTCCTCCTAACTCTTTGCATGATAATTCTTAGCAAATTCTTCGTGATGTGACTCATTATACTAATTGTTCGATGCTGATCACATTCCAAGGCTCTTGATTTCTTTGGGATTGCAATAAATACAGAATTACATAACTCCTGAGGTATAGCAATACAATATCAGAAATGTTGAAATGTTTAATTTTGAAAATTTCCAAATTAATTAAAGAAAAAGTCGGTGATTTATCTTCCCGTTGCCTGTTTAAAGGCACAAATGGTGAGACTGCATCATCTGAACATCCATTCTGCATCATGTAAATATCAATGTTGTCAATTGATGCCAAAATATCTGACTGCGATACAAGTTGTGCTTGCAGCCCACAGTCATCCTCATCATCATCATCATCATCAGTGTCAGGGCTGGAAGGGTCTGTAGGTTGAATGACTGGCATACATAGCCCTATAATATCAGTGCTTGAAAGAATGGCACTAGTAGAAACATCATTGCCAATGTTCACAAACTCCTCTGGATCAATCTTCAGCTCTGTATACAACCTAGCAAGTAATGGCCCCACTGAAATGTCAGTAACATTGCTCTCACTGCTCATAAAATTATAGTTAGCTAAAGCAGATCTGAGCACATCTTCTATCCATGAGTGAGTCGTTGCTTCGTCGACTGACTGTTTCTCTCCACACACATTCTTGTAAGTGATGCAATGTCGTTTTTGGAAACGATCCAACCAGCCAGCACTACAATTCCAGTCTGTCTGACCTCCAAGACGTGCAAATTCTTTTGCTTTCGCAATAAGTAAAGGTCTATTTACTGGTACACTTGCCAATCTAATCACAGTGAACCATTTTAAAATGGCAGCATCAACAAAATCGCGCGCAGCAGTTCTTCTAGCTCTCTGTCTATCACTGTCGATTTGACATTCGAAAAACATTTGTTTGTAGCGGTTTTTATGCTTTAAAATGCCGGGAAGTGTCGATGTTGGAATACCAAATTCTCAAGCTATATCCACTTTCTTCTTCCCACTATGTTCAACCTCTTTCTTTTTAAAATTAAAGTTTTAAGCTTTTGTCCACTAGCAGCCATTGTTGACATGCAGCAACATATCGTATGTGCGAGATTGTTCTCCGGGCTGACTAAAAATATACATTCTTTCGCGAAACAATTTTTTTTTGAGGGGGGAGGGGTGTGAAATGAACAGTTCGACTTAAACGTGGACATTTATATAGTCGGTACTCATTTATTGACCAATAAAAAGATGTCAATTGAAACGAGAAAAAGAGTGTTGAGATGCTACATTGAACCTGTACTTTTATATGGATGTGAAGCGTGGACAATGAGCAGTCAGGCTGAAAAACATCTGATGGCTGTAGAGATGTGGTTTCTGAGGAAAATGCAAAGAATACCATGGACAGCCAGAAAGACCAATGAACAAGTCCTTCAAGAAACAAATGAAGATCGTAAATTGATTAGAGAAATTAGACGTAGACAGTCAAATTTTTTGGGCATGTTATGAGAAGAAATGGATTGGAGAATTTGGTGACAACTGGTAAGATCGAGGGGAACAGACCAAGGGGAAGACCTAGAAGCAAGTACCTGGATGGCTTGGCCTTGTGGCATGGTCGAGACAGAAACACGGAGCTGATCCACGACTCTGGTGATCGAGTGAGATGGCAGAACATGACCGCCCACGCTTACCGGCATGGCACATGATGGATGGACTCATTTTTATGTTCGACTAATCCGAAAATTCGAGTTAACCGAATTCGACATATCAGGAATTTTTATACAAAGATAAAGAAGGATCTTGGCCGGGACCAAGCCAATAAAGTCGACTTAAGCGACATTCTTGTTATCCGAGTTCGACTTAAGTGGACTCGACTGCATAGAATGAACTAACCAAGGAATAAATGAACGAAAAAACTTTATTTTCAAAGGGTTAAAGATTTGGCACACAGGCCCGTTTAACATTCTGCCTTTCTATCACTCTCTTTCATACATTATGTCATTATACCTTTATTACATTATTTCAGAATAGCAAGAAGACATGCGATTAGAATAATAAAGAGAGAAATACAAAATGACTGGAAGGAATATTGAGAAACCCTAATTAAAAACTACAAGGAGGCAACTAGAAACTTCTACAAACAGATTAGTGCAATGAGAACCAGAGCAGAACCCATTGATCCAAATGAGATAATTAACAGCGAAAACCGAGAACCAATAAGTGAACAAAAGCAAATACTAAAACAATGGAGGTTGTACTTCGAACAACTTCTCAATATTCCATAAGATGCCACAGGAATCCAAGAAACTGACACTGATGCCATCGAAGAACTAGAATCAGACATATTGAGAGAAGAAATGAAAGAAGACATTAGATTAGCCCCACCCCCCACCCCTCACACACACACACACCCACACATACACATTGAATAAATCACCGGGACAAAACGAAATACCAGATGAACTAATTAAAGCAGCAAGAGAAGTAGGAACAGCATGGCTGCATAGACTATTTCACCATATTTGGATAGAACAACAGACACCCCGAGACTGAGGAAGCGCAATATTTATCTCAATTTGGAAACACAAAGGCGGTAAAAGAGACTGTACACAATACAGAGGAACTTCCCCTTTGAATCATACATGGAAAATATTCTGCAAACGTCGAGAGAAAAGACTACGACTGTCAGCAACCCACTTGAGACAGGCATACAAGGATTCCCTTCTTTTGCACTACACGAAAGTGACACTCGTATTGTTTGCAAAAGGATACATTTTTATTCGGAGCAGATCATACAATAGCTCAACGAGCGGAATACCACAACGGTATTAAACATCTTAGAATGTGATGACGATAAGATGGAATGAGGAGATGATATACATATATAACTACTGAAGCTAAGCTAGACTATTATAACGATAATACTGTCCTTACAACTACAAAGTATCCCTAGCGGATACACGTCTGATTCCTACGCCGTCCCGGTCTCTGTCTGAGCTCGCTGAGCGTGGCATATTCAGCCAAGAGCAATTCAGCTCAGCGTGCGTTAGTTGGTTTACGTACTGGGCACTGGGCTGTGTTGACCAGAGTTACTTGGTCCTTACCTCGTGAACTCGGTTTCCTAGTTTCTTGGGTAACACCAGCTCCTCTGCACTGGTTGCCCTCCTTGTTGACACAAGTGTGTCCCGTTATAGCTATTTATAGCGTTGGTGTCTCTCCTGTCTGGTCTCCTGTCCTATTACGTCACTTGTCCTCTAGCTAAGCTCTATTTTAGCTCTTCTTAGCTCAGAGCTTCCTCCTAAGTCTTTTATTTTAAGAATTTATTTTTGCACAAATACTAACGTGATTATGATGGATGTTGACATTCTGATAGTATCAAACAAATGATGATTAACTTCTCAATTCGTACACAATCAATTTATGTTTCACACATTTTCATTCAAATAATTTACCTAGATAATAAATCAATAATATTTTGTAGGATTTCTGAAAATGGTAAATTAATTGGTACCATTCACAATAGTATGCTATTGATACTTGCAATCAGATAGTACATTGCTATTCTTATCAACTGCTAAGTTCAATTAAATGGCACAACTTTACCGGTGGTTCACGCCCCACGAGAAATGATAACGTGTTATCTTGGCTAATGGTAATGAGCGGTAGTTCAAAAACAACATTGGTATCCTATTGCTAAATTTAGTGAGCGGTAGATCAAGGGACTTCTGACACCAATTAGTAGCCCACTGTTAAATGGTAGTGAGCGGTAGTTCAAGGAACTTCTGACACCAATTAGTATATTACTGTTAAATGGTAGTGAGCGGTAGTTCAAGGAACTTCTGACACCACTTAGTATCCTGCTGTTAAATGGTAGTGAGCGGTAGTTCAAGGAACTTCTGACATCAATTAGTATCCTGCCTGTCAGCAACCCACTTGCGACAGGCATACAAGGATTCCCTTCTTTTGCACTACACGAAAGTGACACTCGTATTGTTTGCAAAAGGATACATTTTTATTCGGAGCAGATCATACGATAGCTCCACGAGCGGAATACCACAACGGTATTAAACATCTTAGAATGTGATGACGATAAGATGGAATGAGGAGATGATATACATATATAACTACTGAAGCTAAGCTAGACTATTATAACGATAATACTGTCCTTCACAACTACAAAGTATCCCTAGCGGATACACGTCTGATTCCTACGCCGTCCCGGTCTCTGTCTGAGCTCGCTGAGCGTGGCATGTTCAGCCACGAGCAATTCAACTCAGCGTGCGTTAGTTGGCTTACGTGCTGGGCACTGGGCTGTGTTGACCAGAGTTACTTGGTCTTTACCTCGTGAACTCGGTTTCCCAGTTTCTTGGGTAACACCAGCTCCTCTGCACTGTGTGTCCCGTTATAGCTATTTATAGCGTTGGTGTCTCTCCTGTCTGGTCTCCTGTCCTATTACGTCACTTGTCCTCTAACTAAGCTCTATTTTAGCTCTTCTTAGCTCAGAGCTTCCTCCTAAGTCTTTGACAACGACCTATAATATGACCCGAGCTAAACGAAACACAACTTGGATTTAGGAAGAACAAAGGATGCACAGATGCCACCTTTCCTCATAGACAACTAATAGAAAACTCAATAGAATTTAATGAGATACTCTCATGCATTTTCGACCAAGAAAAGGCATTTGATAGAGTAAATAGAAACAAGTTATGAGAAATCCTAAAAAGATATGGAGTGAGTACATATATATCAAACTTATGTGGAAGCTTATACACCAACAGTGAATGCAAAGTAAGAACAAATGGAGCGTACTCAGAACCCTTAACCGTAAGATCCGAAGTACGACAAGGTTGTGTCCTGTCCCCTCTCTTATTCATAAACTGAATAGACAACATATGTAAAGAAAGCAGCCAAAGAAACACAGAGACCATGGGAACCTCGATATATGAAGCCTACACATGGGCACTAACCCTCTGTTTTTGCTTTACCTCGACACGCAAGGTACAAGAGGATCCTGATCTGATTATAAATACAGTATATTGTTCTATGTCACAACTATAACGTTGGAGTAGTTGTAAGTCTCAACTATAACATTCGAGATGCACGTCGCAACTATAATGTTGAAGGTGTTTATGTCACAACTATAATGTCTGTGTGGTAGTTTGCCTATGGATAAGAGGGAGTTGGTCATGCGCTTGTGGGACCAGGTGGAGAAGGCGGAGGAACAGATTGAGAACCCATATGTGGAAAGAATGAGATTGCGGGGGATCGGCAGGGGTTATCTCAAAACTGTGAGGGAAGACAAGGAGAACTTTTAATCAGATAGCAGTGGGAACGATTAGTAGTATGACTTTTCGCTGGCTGTTGAACGAGGGGACGGAGCACGTATGGGAATGTCCTGAGTGCAGTGATGTCGGTTCTTAACTCAACTCAACTCAACAACAACTATAATGTCTGAAATATTGTCAGTGACAACTATAATGTTGCCATGGAGTTGGCGTGGATCAAACACCACTCAATTGCAGGTGACCTAGAGTCTTTACACATTTCAGTGACAGACGTGAAGATCGAGTGGATTGTGAACCACTCTGCCGGAAGTAAGGTGAGCGAAGGTCAAGCACGGACTACAGGTCTGTGAGAGCTCATTCACGTCTGGACCGCGTTCGAGGTCGGACGGAGAATGGCACATGGCAGAAGTCCATCTAGCCGCCACGTTTGTACAAATGGAGCGTTTGTGAATCTGTGAACGAATGTCGACGTCAGTGATTGTTCGAGCGATAGATGTACATGACAGAGATCGAGTGCAAGTATCATTATTTTAGTGACACTGATTTGACATTGAAGATTGTTTTAGAGAAAGACGAATACATAGTGTGAAACTTCTGCAGTTGTTGTGTTGTGAAGAATTCATCGTTAAAGTGGTGTAGACTGTCATGTGATATTTAGAGAAGGTAGAAAGAGTTATATTATAATCTCAGGGCAAATACGAATCACTCCAAATATGAACAGTTACAGGTGCCCTGGGTCTGTAAGGTGTGGAATGCGCCTGACCCTGCAGCCAGCAGGGTTAGAATCGGCTAGCCTCTCCCAGGAGGGGTGAAGAGCGAAAATTAGTAGCCTGCCGATGACCCGCAGACTACACAAGTCAACCCCCACCTCCACGTGGTGCAGACCGGGCAACCATGACCGCGAGGTCATGGGCTAACGGGGCTATGGCTCGCCATAGGGGATGGACTCCCTGTGGTCAGATTAGTGTCCTAAACCTGCGACTGATCTATCTCGTAGTCCATTAACATTGCGAGATAGATCCATTATCATTACGAGATAGATCAGCGATTCAAAAAATAGGCACAATGAACGTCTGTGGTTTCAATAGTAAAGAAGAAGAGCTTATAGAAACAATGGAGAAGAGGAATATTGGTCTGATGGGAATAGCGGACACCAGAACAAAAGGGAAAGGATGCAAGGAGCTCCACCGCAGTTACACGTTTGTTTACTCTGGAGTAGAACAGCAAGAAAGGGCAAGACACGGTGTGGGAATAGTCATCGAACCACGGCTAGCAAGAGGAATACTAGAAATAAATTATATATCAGAAAGAATCATAACAGTGAGAATAAAAGAACAAACAATCACAACATATGTACAGATATACGCACCATGTAATGCAAACAATAATGAGCAAGAATACGAGGACTTCTACGAAGACATACATGATGTGCTAAATAAAATAGATAAGCAGGACAACATCATAGTTATGGGAGACTTCAATGCAAGACTAGGACATAACAGAGTGGGCATAGAAAAACACCTGGGAGCATTTGGAGATCAGCAAAATGAAAGGAATGATAACGGAAGTAGACTGATAGAGCTTTGCAGCCAAAACGACCTCTATATAACAAACACATTCTATAAACATAAAGATTCGCAAGTATACACCTGGTATAAATGGAACAATCTAGATACTAAAAGCCAAATTGATTTTATATTAACAAGAAATAACAGAAAGAGAAATATATTAGATGCAAGAGCAGTGCCCAATTTCAGTATAAACACAGATCATAAAGCAGTCGTTGCCACAATAAGAACCATTAGAAGAAGAAAACAAAGAGCAGGAAAATACATGCCATGTGAATCAGTAAACTTAAAAAACCTTAAAGACGAGGCAGTAAGGGAAAATTATGAGAAAGAACTAACTGAACTCTTTGTAAAATTACCTACGGAAAGAAAAACAGTGGAAGAAGAATGGGAGATGTTCAAATCAAGCATTTTAAATACTGCAAAAATAACATGCGGAACCACGAAAAAACGCAAAACACGGATAAAGAAAATAACAAGTTGGTGGAACGCAGAATTAAAGAAAGCGGTAAAAGAAAAAAAAGGAAAAATATAAAAAGTGGTTGAAGAGCAAACAGGAATGTGATTATAGAGAATACAGAATAGCGAGAAGATATGTGAGTAGAATAGTAAAGAGGGAAAAACGAAAAGACTGGGAAGAGTATGGAGAAACCCTAAATAAAAACTACAAGGAGGCAACCAGAAACTTCTACAAAAAGATAAGTGCAATGCGAACCAGAGGAGAACCCTTTGACCCAACTGAAATAATTAACAGCGAAAATGGAGAACCAATAAGTGAACAAAAACAGATCCTAATAAGATGGAAGCAGTATTTCGAACAACTTCTCAACATCCCATCAGATGTCACAGGAATTCAAGAGACCTACACAGATGTCACCGAGGAACTAGAACCAGACATACTAAAAGAAGAAATTATAGAAGCCATCAGATTAGCCCCATTAAACAAATCACCAGGACAGGATGAAATACCAAATGAACTAATTAAAGCAGCAAGGGAAGTAGGAACAGCTTGGCTACATAGACTATTCAACCATGTTTGGGTAGAACAACAGACACCACGAGACTGGGGAAACGCCATAATTATCCCAATTTGGAAAAACAAAGGCAGCAAAAGAGATTGCACACAATACAGAGGCATTTCACTGTTGAGTCAATATTTTGCAAAATTCTTGAAAAAAGATTACGAACTACTTTAGAACCCCAGCTAAGCGAAACGCAGCTTGGATTCAGGAAAAACAAAGGATGCACAGACGCCATGTTTGCTCTTAGACAACTTATAGAAAAATCAATTGAATTCAATGAAACACTCTACTTAGCCTTTGTCGACCAAGAAAAGACATTTGATAGGGTAGATAGAAACAAGCTGTGGGAAATCCTTAAACAATATGGAGTGAGTACACATCTAACAAACCTATGCAGAAGTTTATACAACAACAGTGAATGCATAGTGAGAGCAACTGGAGATAACTCAGAACCCTTCACCATAAGATCTGGATTACGACAAAATTGTGTCCTGTCCCCTCTCTTGTTCATAACATATTCCATTGGCACCTTGCCGTCTTGACAGACGATAGTTTGTGCTTTAAAAAGGCATAATAACTTTTAACTATGGCGGTAGCGAGTGTGACTGATAAGGCCAATTTGCGCTGTAAATGTCCGTTCACAGTGGGTGCATGTGAACACGTGGTCATTTCCACCATCATGCACCATCTTACGTCTCAAACGCTTGGTGTGTGACTTTTCTGCAATAATTTTCTCCTTTGACTTTATTCCCTTTCTGATATTTGCCCTCCATGCAACACGTTCAGCGGCGACTTGCTCCCAATGTGCATTATCAATGCCTGTATCAATCATGTCCCGCTTACACACATCTTTGTATCGTAGTAGAGGCCGACCCTGAGATCTCTTACCCATCTGTAATTCACCAAAAAAGATATCCTTTGGTATTCTACCATCATCCATCCTCCTAAGATGTCCTATCCATCTAAGTTTACGAAGACTGAGCATGGAATAAACTGTCACACAACCTGATCTTTCCAATACTTCAGTATTTGTGATTTTGTCTTGCCACTTAATACCAAGAATTCTTCGCAGACACCGCATATGAAAGCTGTTTAAGTTGTTCTCTTGGTGTGAGTAAGTTGTCCAGGTTTCACTGCCATAGAGAAGAGTACTAAGGACACAGGCTTGATAGACAAGGACTTTTGTTTTGGCAGTAAGCTTCCTGTTCTAGGGATAATTTGCTATTTACCACTGATCCTAGATATGTAAAATGGTCTACTATCTCTAGTTCGGCGTCGTCAATAAAGATTGATGGTACCTCATGTGCACCTTGTGACATAATCTGTGTCTTCTTTTTGCTAATTGTTAAACCAAATTCAGAACAAGCATTGGAGAATGCAGATAGTAGACATTGCAATTCTTCCTCAGAGTGGGTCGTAACTGCAGCATCATCTGCAAAAAGCAACTCTCTGATCAGTACCCTCCTAATTTTGGTCTTAGCCTTCAATCTCTGAGCATTGTAGAGGCCGCCATCTGAGCGTGAGTGAATGTATATACCACCATCCTGATCACGAAATGCATATTTCAGTAGAAGTGAAAAGTATATTCCAAAGAGGGTGGGAGCTAGTACACAACCTTGCTTAACTCCACTCTTGATTTCAAATTCTTCAGAAGTTGCACCATCAAACTTGATTATACCCTTCATGCCTGTGTGGAACGATTCCACAATGGACAGAAGAGTTGGTGGGCAGCCAATCTTCTTTAGTGCCTTGAACAGACCCTCACGACTGACCAAGTCAAATGCCTTTGTGAGGTCGATGAAGGTAATAAACAGTGGTTGATTCTGTTCACGGCATTTTTCTTGCATTTGTCGCAATGAGAATATCATATCAGTGGTAGACCGGTTCTGTCGAAAGCCACACTGTGATTCAGGGTAGACTTGATCTCCCAGGACTTGAAGTCTGCGCAGAACAATTCTGGCAAATACTTTTCCAACAATACACAGAAGTGAGATACCCCTATAGTTGTTGCAGTCGCTCCGATCGCCCTTGTTCTTGTACAGTGTTATGATGCTTGAATCTTTGAAATCCTGTGGGACTTGTCCTTCACGCCAGCATAGCTCTATTAGCTGGTGGATCTGTATAGTGAGTGTGTCTTGCCCACTCCTGATAACCTCTATTGGAATCCCATCCTTACCTGGAGCCTTGCCAGATGCAAGTTCATTTATAGCACACTTAACTTCTGTTATGGTGGGAAGTGTGTCCAGGTGGTCAAGAGTTGGTAGAGCCTCTATGGCGTTGAGAGCATCATCCGCTCATAACATATATAGACAACATATGTAAAGAAACCAGCCAAGCAGAGACAGCAAGAATACCGCATGACGAGAACACAGAAGAAGAACCATCTGCAAATCTAACCATTAGAGAACTCCTGTTTGCGGACGACCAAGCACTAATAGCAAAATCAAAAGCTGAATTACAAGACCACATGAATAGTCTAAACGAAATGTGTAGGGAACATAACATGAAAATTAGCACAAGCAAAACAGAGGTAATGACTATAACTAAAGAAGAACAAACAGTCAACAATTCACCTAAATCGAACATCCCTTGAAACAAGTAAAGAGCTTCAAGTACCTAGGAAGTATAATATCATCAAATGGCAGATCAGAAGACGAGATCGAAAATAGGTGCAATAAGGCAAATCAACTCATTGGACAAATGGCACCAATACTAAAGAACAAACATGTATCAATAACTACTAAGAAAGCACTTTACAACACAATCTTCCTACCAACTCTGTGCTACCAATGCCAAACCTGGACAATGACAGAAAAAGAGAAAAGAAAAATCACAACAACAGAAATGAGGTTTCTGAGAAGAATACTCAACGTATCAAGAAGAGATAAGATCAGAAATGAAGAAATCAGGACTAAAGTAGGGGTTAAAGCTGCTCTAGATTTTATTAGAAAGCAGCAAGTCAAATGGTTTGGCCATGCAAGTAGGCTACCAGTCAACAGCATGCCACAACAAGCAATGATGTACAGACCAGATGGAAACAGAGGAAGAGGCCGACCACGTAAACGTTGGACGGAGGGAATAACAGAATCCATGGGAATGTCGATATACGAAGCCCATAACCGGGCACTCTCACGAAGTTTATACTTCACCTCGACACCGCAAGGTACAAGAGGAACATGATGAGATGAGATGAGTCAGGTGCCCTAATTCGCTAGCAACTGAGTAAAATCATCTCGTCGATCGGCAACACAGAATAGCTCAGTGGCAGTAGAATCGCCAGATGTAATCCATCCAGCAATAACTTATTGCCGACTCATTTGTGACCCATTCTTCGTCCTCTGATTACCAAGTAGTAACCCATATTCACTTATAGACAATTATTCACCGGGTGGCAATATTCAATTATTAACTTGCTGGCAACCCACCATTTACTCGGTGGCAAATGTTGAATTTGTTGTGACAACTATAATGTTGGAAGTGGTGTGTGTCAAAGCTATTATTTATTTATTTATTTATTTATTTATTTGCTAATTTATTTATTTATTTATTTATTTTAAAAGGGTTACAAATTGGGCACGCAGGTCCGTCTTATATTCGGCCCTTCCAATCACTCATCCTTCATTCATCAATAGTGCATGATGCCTTCACATAGGACAATGCATTGTTAAATGAATGTTGTAAACATACACAATGCATCTTACAATGTCATGAGACACATCCCTCACCCACCCACACAACCTCTTTCCACCCACATACAATCCCCACCCACCCACACACACCTCACCCACCCACATTTATCACCCACCCATACACCCACATCTCCATCCACCCACACACATCTCTCACCCGCACACACCCGCACACACCCCCACCCACTCCAGCATCCCACATACTCACCCCACCCACCCACACACAGCCTCACTCAGCCTTACACACCCCCACTCAACACAACCCCCACACACACCCCACCCACACACCCACTCACCCACACACACCCCGACTCAAATACCCACCAACCCATCCTTCCCTATTAACACACATCCCCCCACACACACATCTCACCACAACACACCCATCCCCAGCCAGTGTTGCCATTTTAGTGCTTTTCGCACTAAATTAAGTGCTTTTACAAGTCATTTAGTGCGAAATGTTTGCTTTTAGCGCGGCCGCGCTAATTTGGTGCCTCACAAAATTTTTTAGTGCTCTTTGTGGGTGGGTGAACATTACTTTAAAAATAATTTTGGGAACACTAAAAAGCCGAATTTGAACTGAAGCTAGGGAGTAAAACAGTCTTATTACGTTACCGCACAATATAAAATTAATTTAACTTCCTTTAATACTATATAGCTGAAAGCGAACGCCATCTTGCAGACAAGTCCACATGTCAATACATTAGCTTGTAATCGAGTTCATAATTTTGTGGTGTCTACATTATCCTTTCATTTAAGCTTGTTTGTGTTTCACCATGAGCAAGAAATATTGTCAACATTTCAGAGAACAGTGGCTCAGTGACACAAGATTTCAAAAATGGTTGTTAAAAGTAGAAGCGGATAATAATAAGTGTTTTTGCAAATATTGCAAATGTTCAATTGCAGCCAGGTTAACGAACGAACGAACGAACGAACAAACAAACTTTATTTTAAAAGGGTAACAAATTGGGCACGCAGGCCCGTCTTACATCGGCCCTTTCGATCACTCATCTTTCATTCAACAAATGTGCATGTTACATTTACATAGGGAAAAGAAAACATTGTCAAATGGATGTTGTAAACATAAACAATGCATATTACGCATGGTACATTCACATGGGAAAAGAAACATTGTCAAATGAAAGTTGTAAACACAAACAGTGCATATTACAATGTTGTGAGACACATCTCCCATCCACCCTCACACCCGCAGCCACACACACATCCCTCAGACAACCACACATCCCCCACCCACCACACTCACACCCACCCACACATACCTCTACGCACTCACACAGACTCAGGCAAACATACATGCCACCACAAACCCACTCATCCCCCACCCACACACATTTTCCAACCCACACATACATCCCCCACCCATCCCATAACCGACACGCACACACCCACAAACATATTCTCCACCACCCACCCACACACTCGCAACTACCCAGCAAAACACACATCCCAAACCCACACACAAAATGATATTGATGATATATTATGATATAGGTTAAATGATACTGAGAAGCACAAGAATACAACGAAACATCAGAAAGCCAAACAACCATTCAGTACACAATGGCAAACAACAATTGCATTTGACAAACTGAAAGATGATGTCAAAGAAACAATGAATGAATCACCCAAATAAACGAGAAGTAGATTGTGAGCTTTACTAAAACACGACTACAAGAGACAAATTGGACGTTGCGGCCAAAGCCTTCGTCAGCACAGGACAAACAAATACAAACCAACACAAAACTACATGAAACACACTATGACAATATTAAACTATTAAACTAATTAAAATTAAATGTACTCATCTGAATACTGTGTCCTAGCTTGGAAGGTCTGACACACGTAGGGCGCCAGTGGATCAATAGACCGGATGTATGGTACACGGGTCAAAGGTCAAGCGGGAAGGGAGTGGGGTGGAGACGCACCCATGTGTGCGGAAAAGTGAAATTAGAGACCGGCAAAGATGTTACGGACGCAGATGACAATTAGCAATTATCGTTAAGCGCTCGAAACACCGCTGTGGAAACCTATATAGTGTTAGTACACACAGAGAGGCATGAGTGGCGGTCGTTCAGAAAATGATGGCAAAACACCGAACGTAAATCCGCCAAGAGAGTTGACTGTGATGTCATACAAAGGATCTGCACGTACCCAGATGGTGGACTGTAAGCTAGGGGTGGGAGGGGTGGGGTGGGAAGTTAAATGAAGCTGTGTTGGACATTAAGGCCGTGAGGGGAGAGTGTGCCCAACTGGAAGATGAGACGGTGTTCCAATGTCTTCCGATCCCGTTCGTGGGATGCGCATGATTTGATGGCCGTGACCTGTATGTCGGCTACGCCATGGTGGTCAGGACTGTTGAAATGTATGGATACTGGTTTCTGGGCGCCGCTGGTGATGTCAGAAAGATGTTGTCGAAATCTGTCCCCAAGACGTAATCCTGTCTCACCGACATATCTCATGTCGCAACGTGTGCAGGTAATCGCATAGATGACGTTGCGACTGATGCATGAGAAACCCTCACGGATGTGGAAGGTCGTCTTAGGGAATGTCAGACTCTGGGTTTGAAGTACGTATGGACAGGTCTTGCAAACCGATCGAAGACACGCCACCGTGCCAGGAAGAGACTGGTGAGGTTGGGGTAGCCTGCTATGGACCAGCACATCTCTGAGGTTACGATCCCGCTTATATGCCACTAGAGGAGCCTCTGAGAAGACATCACGAGTGGTCGATTCCGCCCGGAGAATGGATAGATGTTTAAAAAGGATATTCTTGGCAGCAATATTGTGGGGATGATAAGTAAGTGAGAGGACAGGTCTATTGTTTCGTGGGTTCGGCCTGGAGGAGAGAGCCTCAGTGCGACTGATAGACTGGCAGCGGTGAAGAGCTGTAGATAGAACATTATCAGGATAGCCACGAAGGCGAAAGAAATCAAGCATCTCGTGGGCTTTTTGATGGAAGTCGTTGTTATCCTGGCAAAGTCGTCGGAGACGTAACAGTTGGGAGAAAGGAATAGAACGTTTGCACGAGGGAGGGTGGGAGGAGGTATAGAGAAGGAATGAGTGCGAGTCAGTTGGTTTATAATAAACCGTCGTGCATAGACCAGCGGAACCTAAAGAGACTGTGAGGTCTAAGAAATTGACAGCCGACGAAGAAATGGTGGAGGTAAGTTTGATGCTGGGATGGAAGTCTGAAAAAAAAGGCAATGAAGTTCTGTAGGTCAGGCAAGGGCATGTCCGAGACACCAAAGCAGTCGTCAATGTACCTCCTGTAGAGCTCCGGGAGCCTACCGGTGTACTGACTCCATACCTGGTGCTCCAGATAGCCCATGAAGAGGCAGGCATAACTGGGACCCATCTTAGTACCCATGGCCACACCGCTGATCTGGTCGAAGTAGTCCCCATTGAACTCAAACGAGTTGAGGTTGAGGACTAACTCCGCAAGACGCAGTAATGGTCCAGTGGCTATCGAGGGATTAAGCCTTTTCTCCAAGAAAAATTCTAAGGCTTTAAGGCCGTCAGAGTGAGGAATGGAAGTGTAGAGTGAAGTCACATCTAAAGTGAAGATGTGATACTGAGAAGGGTTAGTGAAACTGATGGAATCGAAGATGGAGATAGCGTGGTTGGTGTCTTTGATATACGAAGGGAGGCTGGCAACCAACGGCTGAAACATGCTGTCTAGAAACTCTGAAATCCGTTCTGTAGGGCAAGAGCAGGCCGAGACGATAGGTCTGCCTGGGTTACCAGGTTTGTGTGTCTTAGGCAGCATATTAAAGGCGGGTTTGCCCAAGCAGCTATCGTGGATGATCAACGAGGTGGCGGAGCTGGGTAAAAGACCTTGCTGGATAATGGCGTTAGTCACGCTTTTGACCTGGGTGTTGTTTCTGACTGTCCCATCTTGTATCCTTGGTCTGTAGAAGGTGGCATCGCCCAGTTGCTTGTTGCCTTCCTGTATATATAAGTCTTTCCTCCAAACCACTAGCGCCCCTCCCTTATCGGCAGGTTTGATAACTATGTCATCACGGCGTTTCAACTGTGTAAGTGCCCGTTGTTCATCCGCGGTGAGGTTGGAATATCGTAGTGGCTTAAATTTCAGTGTTTGGATGTCGTAAAGTGTTTTGTCGATGTATAAATCGAGGGCCTTAGATGCCCCTGGATTGGGAACCCAAGCAGACCTGCGTTTGGAGAGGTGAGAGAAATGGTCGGTAGGATCCGAAGAGTTATCGTTATGAGGTTGATTTCTGAAGTGATATTGTAGCCTGAGAGTGCGATGGAACCGATGGACGTCCTGCAGTAATGCGTATCTATCACCACAGGGACGTAGCGGTATGAACCTGAGCCCTTTGCTGAGGACCGATTTCTCAGATGCCGATAGTGGAAGGTCGGGAGGTATGCACACAACTAGGTTATCGGAGCCAGTGGTAAGTTGGGGTGGGAGAGGGGGCGAGGAGGGAGTGGAGGTAGGGGCACGGAGTTTGGCTAGCTTGGCGTTTTTGGCCGCGGAAAGACACTTGTATAGATGGTGGTTAGTGCTATTGATGATACACCGTATAACACAATACAAGAAATAATTACTCGAGGTAAGTTGTCTAAGACGCTGATCGAGGATAGTTATATTCGAGCTGAAGTCAGACAGTTGTCGCGCGTGGTTGTCGGCAATGCATCGCATGCGAAGAGTAGCACATTTAAACTCAACTTTAGATAGACGTCTACTACAACTGTCATCGAGAGTGCCTGCCGATGGGTGAAATCTAGAGATGAAGCCACGTGGGGTGATATGAAGCCGTAGGCAGTTCTTGAGGAAATTAAAATGGCATGTGGTGCGGGTCTTTTTGTAGATGTTAAGAGCCAAGTCGGTGGCTGTGATTTTGATATCTGTTGGTAAGAGACTAAAGCAGAAAATGACATATAATCTCAATTGTTGAAATAACTGAGGTGGATGAGTGGGAGGCATAGCGGTGGAGATTTAACGGACGTGGGGATGAAGGGCTGGTGTGCAAAAGTAAGGTGTTGTAGCCTAGCTTCTTGTCAAAGAAACAGAAGGATGCATGTCTTTCTTCATAGCTGGCCATTGTTCACTTCGCGTTGTTGACAATTTAAGTGAACTCTGCAAGGTACACTTTAGTGACAGCAAAGGTTGCAAGAACTGTAAGCTTAGGAGAATTAAGTGCAGAGCAGTTATTTCAAATGTACTTGCACCATATTGCACAACAGACTTGACAGCTGATATTGGCAAAAGTAAATACAGCTTATTGATTGATGAGAACAATGACATTTCTGAAACTAAGCTACTTGGAGTAGCTATTAGGTACTATTCGGAGACAAGAAAGCAGTTTGTGGTTACTTACTTAGATTTAGTTGAACTGAGTGACTGCAACGCACAGGCAATATGCAATGCGTTAAAAGATTGTTAAAACAAGAAAGGACTTGAGTTGCAAAGACTATTTGCACTCTGCACTGACAATGCGTCTGTCATGACAGGTGTAGACAATGGAATTATATACACAATTAAAATCCGAAGTTCCTCATCTGGTACTAATTGGGCGTGTATGTCATTCCCTTCAGCTGGCAGTGTCACAGGCTGCAGTTGCTTGTCTGCCCAGGAACACAGAGTTCATGATTAGAGAAACATATAACTGGTTTTCTCACTCAAGTCTTCGTCAAGCAAAGTACAGGGAGCTTTTTGCTTCAATAAATGATTAACAACATCCGCTGAAGATTGTTCAATTAAGCCAGACACGATGGATGTCCATTCAGTCTGCCATTGTCAGAATATTGCAGCAGTGGGTCGATCTCAGAACTCATTTTGATGTAGCAAGACTCAACGAGCGCTGTTATACAGCAGAACTTCTACATTCTATGTTTAGCGACATGAAAAACTATGTGTATCTCATATTTCTCAAGCATATTCTCGGAGAAGTTCAAAGTGTGAATAAGAAATTCGAGCAGATATACAGGATCCAACAAAACTACTCAGCGATCTTGTCCAGCTCATTGAATCTATCAGTTCAAAGATTGCTATTCCTGGAAAAATAATAACAGAAAGTGATGCTATTCCAGATTAGTTAGATCCTAATCCCAATCTAGGTTATGAGTTTGAGTTTGTGGTTACTTACTTAGATTTAGTTGAACTGAGTGACTGCAACGCACAGGCAATATGCAATGCGTTAAAAGATTGTTAAAACAAGAAAGGACTTGAGTTGCAAAGATTATTTGCACTCTGCACTGACAATGCGTCTGTCATGACAGGTGTAGACAATGGAGCATATACACAATTAAAATCCGAAGTTCCTCATCTGGTACTAATTGGGCGTGTATGTCATTCCCGTCAGCTGGCAGTGTCACAGGCTGCAGTTGCTTGTCTGCCCAGGAACACAGAGTTCATGATTAGAGAAACATATAACTGGTTTTCTCACTCAAGTCTTCGTCAATCAAAGTACAGGGAGCTATTTGCTTCAATAAATGATGAACAACATCCGCTGAAGATTGTTCAATTAAGCCAGACACGATGGATGTCCATTCAGTCTGCCATTGTCAGAATATTGCAGAAGTGGGTCGATCTCAGAACTCATTTTGATGTAGCAAGACTCAACGAGCGCTGTTATACAGCAGAACTTCTACATTCTATGTTTAGCGACATGAAAAACTATGTGTATCTCATATTTCTCAAGCATATTCTCGGAGAAGTTCAAAGTGTGAATAAGAAATTCGAGCAGATATACAGGATCCAACAAAACTACTCAGCGATCTTGTCCAGCTCATTGATTCTATCAGTTCAAAGATTGCTATTCCTGGAAAAGTAATAACAGAAAGTGATGCTATTCCAGATTAGTTAGATCCTAATCCCAATCTAGGTTATGAGTTTGAGAAAGAAATAGCAGACTACAAGTTTCCCGATGAGAAAGAAATTCTTGGAAGGTGCATCCAGTTTTTAATAGAGCTATTGACACAGCTGCATTTACGTACACCCGATAACGTTCTAGTGTTGCAGTCCATGTCATGTATTAGTGGAAGTGAATGTCTACAGCCAATGAAGCCCTGTATATTGGATTTTGCTAAATTGTTTGTAGAAGATGCAGCTACTCTCACCCGCATCGATTTCCAGTGGAGAAAACTTCATCATATGCAGTGGACACAGACCTCTGACACACTTGGACTGTGGGCAGAGATAGCCTCATACAGGGATGCAACTGGTGAAAATCCTTTCCAAGTGTCATGAAAATCACCGTGGATAACCAGTTGAGGATAATACAGGCAATCTGATTAACTGCATGTTTGCAAGGGCCACAATTGTTTTTTTTAACAATACAGTAAAAACAAGTCGGATCCAAGCAGAAGTGCCCGGCTCGGGAGATAAAACAGTCCCTGTCTGTCATTTAGAATTTCCCGACATCAAACTAAATGGCGGCTTTGCTTGTCACCACTATGACAGAAAGTTGTGGGCTTGTTATTGGGAACATTGGGACACCTGCAGGACATCAACAACGTCACGTGAACAATTCAAGGCTGTTTGGAAAAAAACATGATTGGGGGAGACAGTGTACCTCAAACAGTTGATTTAGGCGGACGTGCTTTGGCACTGCAGTTATGGATTGGAATAATGTCTACCGTGTGCGAATTAAGTGGATTTAATTCTACACGTGCCTGTCATGGCAAATGTAGATGTGATTTGATAGAACTGCGGTGTTGCCTAAGGTAGTTCTTATTGTATAATTAGTCCTAATTAATTTAGGCAGTAGCATGGTTGAAACTAGCTAGAGTAGTGAAGTGATAATTAGCTCTGTTAGTTGAAAATAGAGTAGTGTAGTGTTGATAAGCTCTACTAGTTGAGAATTGAGTAATGGGGGATAATTGGGATCTTCCAGTGGGTGCTCCCTGGTGGGGGGGGGGGGGGGGGGGGGGGGGTCCGCACGCTGTTTTTTTTTTTCTTCTTGTTTTGGCCTGATGAAAACCTATGTGTTCAGTTCATCTGTCCCTGACAGAGTTAGGTTCACTGTATTTTTCTGAGCGAGGCCGATGGCCCACGATCATCTAATAAAGATCAGTGACGGGGAGGCTATCACCAGTTGTATTATATATTTTACAGGTTCCCTCTGGTTGGGTTGAAGAACACAGAACCATTGAAAAATCAGATACCGGATAATTTTTGGTGCAGGAAAATTGGCCGGCAACTTTCTCAATGAGCCTATGCTAGAAGAAGTTGATAAACATTGCTCGGTGGAGCTGAATGGTATAAGTATCCCACATGATAAATACTGATAACATTACAAAGAAGATTACACACTACCTGTGGACCGCAACATAGTAATTAGTTTTGAGTCATACCATTCGTGAACCCACCAGTGGTGATGGATGTTCGGTCCACTTATTACTAGAGCAATACAATGACTGTTTTAGAGTGAGAACTGTAGAAAATTTCGCAAGAAGGAAAACGTCATGTTCATGGGACAGTGTTTCATTATTTTCACTGCGCAGGAATTGTGAGGACTCAGTTTCTACAAACTATTAGGAACAGTTTTTTATTAGGAATAAATAGTATCGTTTCCGGACTGTAGATTTGAATGGGAATCAGATCTCATGGTCATCAGAGCTCCTGGAGGAGGACATGTCTAGAGGGAAGGACTCGGCATTTATTGAGGTCCATTGTGCTGATTCTTGTGGTGTCGTGTAGTCCTTGCCATGATGAATGGACTCTGATCATGAACTTTGTGGTCTGACCTATACACTTACATTAGAATACACGACACACATTTTCTTCGCATACACGTCTCATATACGTTACACTTTTCTTTTAATAAATTAATCTTTATTAATTTTTAGAAGCAAGAGTTGTTGAATATGTTGCGTTGGGGAAGTATGAGAGGGGGCATAGTACGACAGTGAGAGAGAGAGAGAGAGAGGAGAGAGAGGAGAAGAGAGAAGGAGAGAGAGAGAGAGAGAGAGAGAGAGAGAGAGAGAGGAGATAGAGAGAGAGAGAGAAGAGAGAGAGAGAGAGAGAGAGAGAGAGGAAAAGGTGTCCATGAACCGAAGGAGTGTGTTGGATGGAGCTGGTGGATTCTCCAGGATATTGATAAGGGGAAAAAAATTATAATGTGGGTGTTGACTCCCCTCACTCCAGGGACGACACTTTAAAGTAAGACACGACACCAAGATCTTACAAATTTAGCTTTAACTGTGCTCATTTTACTCATTCTATGCGGACGTGGAGCGTATTTTCAGTCAGATGGGAGTTATAAAATCTACTTGCGGAACAGACGAGCATCAAGAGTTGACAGCTGTTTTCACTATTAGATATGGAATGAAAAGATATGGCAAATGCTGTCATGATTATAAACTACCTAAGGATATTCTGCGAAAAATTGGATCACAGGAGGCATATACATGTTTCTTTCAATCATCCTCCTCATCTTCATCATCGCAGGAGCAAACACAGCATGAAATAGCTACAGAAACTGAAGAAGAGTTGTTTGACTGGGATTTGGCAGATCTGGAATAAACGTCATTCTAATATTCAGTGATAATAATAAATTATAATGTGCTACTTTATACATTTTGAATGAATACTACCAGAGCTTGTTTTAGTGATGAGATCAACCCCTATAGTAGCAGTGGAGAAAATGGGGAGGACACAAGCTTTAAGTGAACGCAGAGATACAAAAACACTCATACAAGCAGAAAAGTTTCTCAGCTTGCCAGGCCACCCTATGAAGAACCGATTTGAAAACTTAGCTATGGGGCAGGTTGAAAAGAACGTAGTTTCATCCACCAGGCCAAACAACTCTGCAGAGAAACCATCGATCTTCCCACAGTTTGGTATCCCCCTGACAACCTATTCCAGAGCGAACGCCGTGGAAAGATGAACATAGAATATCGCTACAAATCCAGTCAAAATGAGAGGAATATTTGACAAGGAAGAACAGAACAGTGTACAGCGCTGAACAGCCACTCTCAGCTTCCTTGATGACGAATACCCACAGGACCTATGGATCCGAGTTTACACAGATGGATCAGCACAAAATGCTGTTAGAAATGGAGGAGCGGGAGTGTACATAGAATACCCAAATAATACTAGAGGACACGGCCAGAATTCCAACACTAAAGTACTGCCATAACTATGATGCTGAAATTGAGCAATCAAGATAGCCACAGAGAAATTACAAAATACCAGCCATGGTACACAACCTGTGGTGATATTGACAGATGCAAAATCCGTAATAGAGGCGCTCCTGTCTGGGAAATTGCCAGTTCTGAGGACATACTTTCTGAACTTAGCAGTCCGCGTAAAATCACACATACAGTGGATACCATCCCACTGTGGAGTCCCCGGAAACGACAGAGCTGATCGATTGGCTAAGGAAGGAGCAAAAGAAGAACAACCTGATGTGCCTATTACATACCACCAAAAGAAAAGAATGATCAAATCAGTCAGAAGGCCACCAAACCTTACTCAAGACGACTACCACGTTATGGACAGAACAGAACAGGTCATTCTTCTGCGCCTCAGAACAGGACACAATAGATTACGCAACCACATGTATACAAAATTCAAGATTGGTGACTCAGCCATGTGCACATGTGGTTTGGCGTCGCAGACAGCAGAGCACATACTCCAGGATTGCCCAAACTACAACATATCCAGGCGAACAATCTGGCCTAGAGAGACAACAGTGGAAGATAAAACTCTATGGACCGCTGAATGAACTAAAAAAGACAGTTGGATTCATACAAGAGAATATATATATATATATATATATTTCAGGCGATCGAAAGAAGAAGAAGAAGAAGAAGAAGTAGTGATTTCCAAAAAAATAGTATTGCAATTTGGTGCTTTTTTGGCTTGAAAGTAGTTCTGATTGGGATTTGGCGGATCTGGAATAAACTTCATTGTAATATGAAGTGATAATAATAAATTATACTGTGCTACCGTGTTAAATTTGTAATAAAAACAGTTGGTGCATTTTTTTGGGTGCTTCCTAAAAAATTTTGGTGCTTTTTAGTGCCGTTTTGTGTCGATTTTGGTGCTTTTTCATCAAAGGGAGATGGCAACACTGAATTCATGCGTGTTCTTGGTGTCTGTACACTTGGTTGGCGAAATTTAAGGGGAAACAAATACCTCATTTTCACGGGAACATAATATTCATTTTATTGTTTGCTAGGGACATAACTCGTAAACGTTTTTCTAAAGAAGCAATTAGTTGCATTAATTGTTAAATCTTTAATATAATGACAGCCCATCTCCACAGTTAACACAAAACTTTGATATCCTAAAGTTTCAAATATTTGTACTGCTAAAAGTGAATAAAATGTACTTGTTAATGCAATATATACAATGTTATAACACTGCAAGCTCCGTGCACGATGTTAACGACTTTCGCCGCAATGGACGTTCTGATTTCTTGTTTCTCTTCACAACGTATAAAACTATAAATTATTTGTAAAAAAATAACCACGGGGAGTAGTCGACCTTATATTGGCGCTATATCTAATAAATGATGTAACAGTTCTACGGAATAATTCCATTGCTGTTGTTGGTCTATAGTATGTCCAGAAATGAATGCCCTCATTTACGATCAATTATTTTGAAAACTGTTGTATCATTATGAATATTTCCTGCCGTCTTATATTTACCCCCCACCCAAGGAATATGTCTTTGATGGGTCTAAAAGAAGCAACTTAAATCATCGAAAGCGGCGACATTTCTTTGATGTTTTGAGATAAGGTAGTGACAAACGCTAAACTAGTCTTACAGTAAACCACGTTATTTCTGGTAAGGATACAAGTACAGGAGGCGTAGCCAGATTCGTATGGGAGTGTTGTCAATAAAAAAGTAAAAAAAAAAAATCTTAAAGTCGACAAAGTCGACTGCATTGGCACTGGGTTTTTATCCCAATGGCTCAGTCTCTTTCCGCAGGCGTAAAGCTTTCGCACAAAGCCAACTCCGTAGCTCCACATTTTAATGACACCTCTCAAACCTCCCCAGTTTACGACAACGCGGAGTTCTCGGCATAAGGCCACTCCCGTGAAACACGCAAATATTCCACAATTGAACGCTGATTGTCTGGCTACGGTGTGATCATTTTAAAATTATGAAACTTAATTCTCTCTAACTCGTAACTTATATACCGCATATAAACAAACACTGAAATTCAACTGCTAACATCTCCAAGACAAAATGTTGTTTGTTGGGTTGGAACTGAATGATAATGTTATATGCTACATCTCCATAATTTTCCCTCAGTTGGTGACTGATATATTGAATTGTTATATTGGGGCGAAAAAACTAAACACGAACTATAACGTTATTGTGTAAAATCTTCATTAGAACTAATCCGGGGCATGCGCAGAAGCGAGTCCAAAACTGCGAGGTCCAATGGTTACCAACGAATGACAACAGGGACTTTTGGGACGAATTCGGTACATTGAATGTCGAAGAGCGTATTGTTCTGATTGGTCGACAAACTGAAAGATGATGTCAAAGAAACAGAAGGATGCATGTCTTTGTTCATAGCTGGCCATTGTTCGCTTCGCGTTGTTGACCATTTAAGTGAACTCTGCAAGGTACACTTTGGTGACAGCAACGGTTGCAAGAACTGTAAGCTTATGAGAACTAAGTGCAGAGCAGTTATTTCAAATGTACTTGCACCATATTTCACAACAGACTTGACAGCTGATATTGGCAAAAGTAAATACAGCTTATTGATTGATGAGAGCAATGACAATTCTAAAACTAAGCTACTTGGAGTAGCTATTAGGTACTATTCAGAGACAAGAAAGCAGTTTGTTGGTTACTTACTTAGATTTAGTTGAACTGAGTGACTGCAACGCACAGGCAATACGCAATGCGTTAAAAGATTGTTTAAATAAGAAAGGACTTGAGTTGCAAAGACTTGTTGCACTCGGCAGTGACAATGCGTCAGTCATGACAGGTGTAAACAATGGAGTATATACAAAATTAAAATCCGAAGTTCCTCATCTGGTACTAATTGGGTGTGTATGTCATTCCCTTTAGCTGGCAGTATCACAGGCTGCAGTTGCTTGTCTGCCCAGGAACATAGAGTTCATGATTAGAGAAACATATAACTGGTTTTCTCACTCAAGTCTTCGTCAAGCAAAGTACAGGGAGCTTTTTGCTTCAATAAATGATGGACAACATCCGCTGAAGATTGTTCAATTAAGCCAGACACGATGGATGTCCATTCGATCTGCCATTGTCAGAATATTGCAGCAGTGGGTCCAGCTCAGAACTTATTTTGATGTAGCAAGACTCGACGAGCGCTGTTATACAACAGAACTTCTACATTCTATGTTTAGCCACATGATAAACTATGTGTATCTCATATTTCTCAAGCATATTCTCGGAGAAGTTCAAAGTGTGAATAGGAAATTCGAAGCAAAAAAAAGCAGATATCAACCAAAAACTACTCAGCGATCTTGTCCAGCTCATTGATTCTATCAGTTTCAAAGATTGCTATTCCTGGGGAAAAAATAACAGAAAGTGATGCTATTCAAGACTACAAGATTCACGATGAGAAAGAAATTCGTGGAAGGTGCATCCAGTTTTTAATAGAGCTATCGACACAGCTGCATTTACGTACATCCGATAACGTTCGAGTATTGCAGTCCATGTCATGTCTTAGTGGAAGTGAATGTCTACAGCCAATGAAGCCCGGTATATTGGATCTTATTAAAATGTTTGTAGAAGATGCAGCTACTCTCACCCGCATCGATTTCCAGTGGAGAAAACTTCATCATATGCAGTGGACACAGACCTCTGACACACTTGGACTGTGGGCAGAAGTACAGGGATGTCACCGTTGAAAATCCTTTCCAAGATCTTACAGATTTAGCTTTAACTGTGCTCATTTTACCTCATTCTAATGCGGACGTGGAGCGTATTTTCAGTCAGATGGGAGTTATAAAATCAAAATTGTGGAACAGACTGAGCATCAAGAGTTTTGACAGCTGTTTTCACTATTAGATATGGAATGAAAAGATATGCAAATGCTGTCATGATTATAAACTACCTAAGGATATTCTGCGAACAATTGGATCACAGGAGGCATATACATGTTTCTTTCAATCATCCTCCTCATCCTCATCATACGCGGAGCAAATACAGCAAGAAATAGCTTACAGAAACTGAAGAGGAGTTGTTTGGACTGGGATTTGGCAGATCTGAATAAACTTCATTCTAATATTCAATGATATAATAAATTATAATGTGCTACTTTATACCATTTTGAATGAATACCACAGTGCTTGTTTAGTGATTTCCCAAAAATGTATTGCAATTTGGTGCTTTTTTGGCTCGAAAGTAGTTCTGATTGGGATTTGGCGGATCTGGAATAAACTTCATTGTAATATGAAGTGATATATAATAAATTATACTGTGCTGCCTTGTTACATTTGTAATAAAAGCAGTTGATGCTTTTATTTTATGTTTTTGGTGCTTGCTAAACATTTTTAGTGCTTTTTGGGGTCGATTTTGGTGCTTTTTCAACAAAGGGAGATGGCCACACATGCCCATCCACCCATATCTACACACCTCAAAAAAACCCAGCAAAACACTTATCCGCAACACACACACACACCCCATACCCACCTACATACACATTCCCCACCAACCAACCCAGACAACCCCCCACCCACACACACCCCATCCACACTACCTTCCCACATACCCACCCACGCCCACCCACACAGCCTCACTAATATTGGAGGTAAGTTGTTGTGCGTGACAACTATAAAGTTGGTAGCTGTTGTAAGTTACAATTATAATTTTATGTATGTTGTAAGTGATAACTATAATGTTAGAGATGTTATAAGTGACAACTATAATTTTGGAGCTATTGTAAGTGACAACTATAATGTTAGAGATGTTATAAGTGACAACTATAATTTTGGAGCTGTTGTAAGTGACAACTATAATAATGGAGGTGACGTAAGTGACAACTATAATGTTTGAGCAGTGTGCAACAGCTATCATTTTGGAAGTAGGTTTTGTGTGTCACAAATATAAAGTTGGCGTAAGTGTTATGTTTCATAACTAAATGTTGCAGCCGTTTGTATGTGACAACGATAATATTGGAGCTGTTTGTATGTGATAACTATAATATTGGGGGTGTTGTAAGTGACAACTGTATGTTGGAGCTGTTTAAGTGACACTGTAATGTTGGAGCTGTTGTAAGTGTCAACTGTAATGTTGGAGCTGTTGTAAGTGACAAATGTAATGTTGGAGCTGTTGTAAGTGACAACTGTAATGTTGGAGCTGTTGTAAGTGACAACTGTAATGTTGGAGCTGTTGTAAGTGACAACTGAATTGTTGGAGCTGTTGTAAGTGACAACTGTAATGTTGGAACTGTTGTAAGTGACAACTGTAATGTTGGAACTGTTGTAAGTGACAACTGTAATGTTGGAGCTGTTGTAAGTGACAACTGTAATGTTGGAGCTGTTGTAAGTGACAACTGTATGTTGGAGCTGTTGTAAGTGACAAGTGTAATGTTGGAGCTGTTGTAAGTGACAACTGTAATGTTGAAGCTGTTGTAAGTTACAAGTGTAATGTTGGAGCTGCTGTTACAACTGTAATGTTGGAGCTGTTGTAAGTGACAACTGTAATGTTGGAGCTGTTGTAAGTGACAACTGAATTGTTGGAGCTGCTGTGACAACTGTAATGTTGGAGCTGTTGTAAGTGACAACTGTAATGTTAGAGCTGTTGTAAGTGACAACTGTAATGTTGGAGCTGTTGTAAGTGACAACTGTAATGTTGGGGCCGCTGTAAGAGACAACTGTAATGTTGGAGCTGTTGTAAATGACAACTGTAATGTTGGAGCTGTTGTAAGTGACAACTGTAATGTTGGAGCTACGGTGACAACTGTAATGTTGGAGCTGTTGTAAGTGACAACTGTAATGTTGGAGCCGTTGTAAGTGACAACTGTAATGTTGGAGCTGTTGTAAGTGACAACTGTAATGTTGGAGCTGTTGTAAGTGACAACTGTAAGTTGGAGCCTTTGTAAGTGACAAATGTAATGTTGGAGCTGTTGTAAGTGACAACTGAATTGTTGGAGCTGCTGTGACAACTGTAATTTTGGAGCTGTTGTAAGTGACAACTGTAATGTTGGAGCTGTTGTAAGTGACAACTGTAATGTTGGAGCTGTTGTAAGTGACAACTGAATTGTTGGAGCCGCTGTAGGACAACTGTAATGTTGGAGCTGTTGTAAGTGACAACTGTAATGTTGGAGCTGTTGTAAGGTGACAACTGTAATGCTGGAAACTGTTGTAAGTGACAACTGTAATGTTGGAGCCGTTGTAAGTGACAACTGTAATGTTGGAGCTGTTGTAAGTGACAACTGAATTGTTGGAGCCGCTGTGACAACTGTAATGTTGGAGCTGTTGTAAGTGACAACTGTAATGTTGGAGCTGTTGTAAGTGACAACTGTAATGCTGGAACTGTTGTAAGTGACAACTGTAATGTTGGAGCTGTTGTAAGTGACAACTGTAATGTTGGAGCTGTTGTAAGTGACAACTGTAATGCTGGAACTGTTGCAAGTGACAACTGTAATGTTGGGAGCTGTTTGTAAGTGACAACTGTAATGTTGGAGCTGTTGTAAGTGACAAACTTTAATGTTGAGCTGTTTGTAAGTGACAACTGAATTGTTGGAAGCGCTGTGACAAACTGTAATGTTGAAGCTGTTGTAAGTGACAAATGTAATGTTGGAGCTGATGTAAGTGACAACTGTAATGTTGGAGCTGTTGTAAGTGAGTCCGGGTAGCGGGGTAGGGGTACCCGCTATCAAGGGGGAAGTAAGGTGCCTCCTTCCCTCCGCTATCCTACGGGACACCCTTGGGCAAGGTGGAGTACCCGTTTAGCCCCACTCCCAACAGGATAATGTGAAGCCGTGTTAGGAGGTGGTGGATTGTACTTGGGAGCAGCCGACAGCTAGTTGTTGGTTATGGTTTCAAGTCAGTGACGGTGGGCAGAGGATCTCTCAGTAGAGACAATGGCTACGGCCAATCCGATCAGTATGGTCACTGCCAGGAAGGAAGAATAGTAGACTTCCCTCCTTATTGATTCCGGGCAGAGGAGGTTCGTCAGCCTTGGTTGGTATCTCTTCTAAGAGATGGGAACTCTAAATCTCAAACCTCCGCTGCCTTGCGGGTATACCCATGTGGGAAAGGCTTCGGGAGTAAACCCTGAGGACAAATCCGAAGATGGAGTCCTTACGCAGTTCCATGTTGTAAACAACATAGTTCTGGCAACTCCTGCGACAGCACCCGATGCCAAGTTGCATTGGCTACTGCCTTTCCCTTGGTCAACATCGACGACGTGGTGAGGGGAGAACTTGCTACTGGGCAACAGCTGGTTCTCCGATTTCCATTTGCCCAGGCTTATGCCCTGAAGAGGTCACTTCAGCACCGCGTAAGCGGTGACACAACACGGGAAGCCGCATTTGCCGGTTATAAGTCGTAAGGCTCGATTGCGTGTAAGCAAGGCGCCAGGGCTACTTCCGACGGTGTGAGAGATCATCGTATCTCACTAGACAGCTACCGCCCGCCCTAAGCTGTGTCAGCCTTCAATCAATAAGGTGTTGTCTCGCCACGGTTCATCTGCTTCCTGAGGGTTTGTGGAGCTTAAGGGAAAAATCCTGACACATGGACCGCAGTCTATACACCTAGCAACAAGAAAAAAACAAAACAACCGGCCCTAAGGCTAGGAAACATTGAAAAGTAAGAACCATGATCCCTGGCATCTCAAAACGATCTAAACGAGATTTGTGGATGCCAGCAAACTGCATTGGATAAACAATGAACTACTAAGACTGGGGATAGACATTGTCGCCCTGCAAGAGACCAGACTCCAAGAATCTGGAAACATCAAGGAGAGGGACTTCACTTTCTACTGGCATGGCAAGCCGTTCGGAGAGGCCAGGGAGCATGGAGTTGGCTTCGCTATCAGAAACACGCTGCTTAATTCAATCATACCACCAAGTGATGGCACTGAAAGAATACTGAAGCTCCAACTCCAGAGGCAGGCCCAGTTAGTATTATAAGCGTTTACGCCCCAACACTAACTGCAGCATCAGAATCTAAAGAACAAGTTCTATGACGACCTTAGCAAAGAAGTCAGTGAAAATACCAGAGAAAACAACATCTTTTATCCTGGGGGATTTCAATGCCAGGGTTGGCTCCGACCACAAATCTTGGCCTTCATGTCTAGGACAGTTTGGCATTGGGAAGATCAATGACAATGGACAAACGTCTCTTGGAATTCTGCAGCCACCATAGGCCTAATCTGTGCTGTGACCAACACCTTCTTTGACAAAAACCTCAACACAAGGTATCATGGAGGCACCCCAGATCAAAGAACTGGCACCAACTCGACCTGGTGCTCACTAAACGCAGCAATCTTCTCAATGTACAGCTGACTCGCAGCTATCATAGTGCTGACTGCGACACCGCCATTCACTCGTCTCCAGCAAGGTGAAGATAAAGCCCAAGAGAATCTACAAAAGCCGAACAGAAGGAAGACCCACGTAAGGAAGACACCAGCGGCACCCAAAATAAAGAGGTCAACAAATTCATGCAGTCTCTGGCGGATACTTTGCCTGGCCCCACAAACGGAAATTCCACCGAGAGATGGAGTCATTTTCGCGACACAATCTACAATACAGCACTATCAACATTTGGCAAGAAGCAGACTAAGTCAACCGACTTGTTTGAAGCACGACTCTGATGAGATGCTCCCAGTCCAAGAGATAAAGAGATATGCATTCTCAATGTATAAAACATCACCTTCAGAGAAAACATTGCAGGCATTGCGAACGGCCAGAAATAAAGTACAACAGATGGCAAGAAGATGTGCGAACAGGTACTGGCTACAGCTCTCTGCTCAAATTCAAACTTGTGCAGACACTGGAAATATAAGAGGAATGTACGAGGGCCTCAAACAAGCTGGCGATCCATCAAAAAATAAGATGGCCCCTTTATAATCAACTGAGGGGGTAATCATAAAAGATCGAGCGAAACAAATGGATCGCTGGATAGAACACTACTCAGAGCTTATACTCAGTGGATAACACTGTCAGTGAAGAAGTTCTGGAAGCCATCGATCAACAGTCCGCCATGCATGCCCTGGAATAACGAACCATGTCTCACAGAAATCAGCGAAGCACTAGACTCTCTCAAAATCCGGCAAGGCACTTGGAAAAGATAGTATTTCACCTGAAATTTTAAAATGTATCAAAGAAACAATCATCCAGAACTGTATGCAATACTTCAGCTCTGCTAGGGAAAAAAACATCAGTACCACAAGATATGAAAGACGCAAACATCGTTACCCTTTATTAAAAACAAAGGCGACAGAAGCGACCGCAACAATTATCGCGGCATTTCCCTACTCAGCGTTACAGACAAGATTTTTGCCAGAGTAATCCTTAAAAGATTACACATTCTTGCTGAAAGAATCTACCCCGAATCGCAGTGCGGATTTAGACCCAACAGGTCCACAATCGATATGATTTTCTCACTCCGGCAGCTCCAAGAGAAGTGCAGAGAACAGAGGAAGGTATATTGCCTTCATCGACCTCACAGAGGCATTTGACCTCGTGAGCAGAAGCGGCCTTTTTAAGGTCCTTGAAAAGGTTGGATGTCCACCCACCCTTCTTAGTCTCGTGAAATCATTTCACGAAAACATGCAGGGGACCATTTTATTTGACGGCTCAACATCCAAATCATTCAGCGTCAGCAGTGGAGTAAAGCAAGGCTGCGTGCTTGCTCCTACACTCTTTGGTATCTCCTTCGCCGTTCTCTTAAGGCAGGCATTTGGAACTGCCACTGAAGGCATATACCTCCACACAAGATCTGATGGCAAACTTTTTAACCCATCAAGACTCAAGGCAAAGACCAAAATAAAATCAAGATGTGTAAGAGAACTACTTTTTGCAGATGATGCAGCACTGACTACTCATACAGCAGAAGATCTCCAACGGCTCATAGATCGTGTTGCAGCCGCCTGCAAAGACTTTGGGCTCACCATTAGCCTAAATAAAACACAGGTGATGGAACAAGATGCTGGTGCACCTCCGTCAATCAAAATTTCTAATTACGAACTGAAGGTCGTCCACGAGTTTTTGTATTTGTGGTCGACAATATCAGATAATCTTTCATTTGAGACAGAAATTGACAGACGCATTGGAAAGGCAGCCACAACATTTTCCAGGCTAGCTAAAAGAGTTTGGGAGAGTAATAGACTAACAGAGCGTACAAAAGCTCAAGTATATAAAGCTTGTATTGTTAGCACACTAATCTATGGGTCTGAATCCTGGACCCTGTACTCAAGACAGGGAAAAGAAGTTGAATTCCTTCCATATGAGATGTCTGAGACGTATCCTGGGCATAACATGGAAAGACCACAATAACAAACAAACAGGTGCTGAAAGAGCAGACATTACCACAGTGCACACCCTCCTCAAGAAGAGACGCCTCCGGTGGCTGGCACATATCTCGACAATGGAGGATGAACGTAGTCCCAAAGATCTCCTGTATGGAGAACTAGCCACAGGAAAGAGGCCAACCGGAAGACCCCAAATGCGATATAGGGATGTGTGTAAACAAAATATGAAAACCCTTGGAATAGATCCAGACACGTTGGAAAGAGATGCAACAGACTGATGCTCCTGGAGAAGAGATGTACGAAACGGACTGGTGCTCTTTGAGCGCAATCTGATCCAACAAACTGAGGATAGGCGGCACAGGCTTAAAACGCAGTCACTTACTGCGGGACATGCCTCGTCTTACAGATGCGGAAACTGTGACAGGGATTGTCAATCTCGCATTGGACTATACAGTCCCCAGCGGTGCTGTCAGGTACCTCCTCAGTGGCACAACTCTATAGTCCTTCAGGACTGAAAGAGGCCTACTACTACTGTAAGTGAGAACTATACTGTTGGAGCTATCGTAAGTGACAAATATAATATTAGAGCTGTTGCATGTCCCAACTATAGTGTTGGATGTTTTGTGTGCCACAACTATAAGCTGGAGTTAGGTGTTGTATTTCACAACTATAATGTTGGAAGTATGTGGTGTACGTCACAACTGTAATGTTGGAGGTATATGTGTCTACCACAGTTATAATGTTGGAGGGAGGTGTTGTCACAACTAAATTGTTGGAAGTAGGTGTTGTGTGTCACAATGGTAATGTTGGAGGTATATGTTGCACGTCACAACTATAATGTTGGAGGTAGGTGTTGTGTATCACAAATATATTGTTGGAAGTAGGTGTTGTGTGTCTCAATGGTAATGTTGGAGGTATATGTTGCACGTCACAACTATACTGTTGGAAGTAGGTGTTGTGTATCACAACTGTATTGTTGGAGGTAGGTGTTGTGTATCACAACTATATTGTTGGAAGTAGGTGTTGTATATCACAACTATATTGTTGGAAGTAGGTGTTGTGTATCACAAATATATTGTTGGAAGTCGGTGCTGTGTATCACAAATATATTGTTGGAAGTAGGTGTTGCGTATCACAACTATAATCTTGGAAGTAGGTGTTGTGTATCACAACTATATTGTTGGAAGTAGGTGTTGTGTATCACAACTATATTGTTGGAAGTAGGTGTTGTGTATCACAACTATATTGTTGGAAGTAGGTGTTGTGTATCACAACTGTATTGTTGGAGGTAGGTGTTGTGTATCACAACTATATTGTTGGAAGTAGGTGTTGTATATCACAACTATATTGTTGGAAGTAGGTGTTGTGTATCACAAATATATTGTTGGAAGTCGGTGCTGTGTATCACAAATATATTGTTGGAAGTAGGTGTTGCGTATCACAACTATAATCTTGGAAGTAGGTTGTTGTGTATCACAACTATATTGTTGGAAGTAGGTGTTGTGTATCACAACTATATTGTTGGAAGTAGGTGTTGTGTATCACAACTATATTGTTGGAAGTAGGTGTTGTGTATCACAACTATATTGTTGGAAGTAGGTGTTGTGTATCACACTATATTATTGGAAGTAGGTGTTGTGTATCACAACTATATTGTTGGAAGTAGGTGTTGTGTATCACAACTATATTGTTGGAAGTAGGTGTTGTGTGGTCTCAATGGTAATGTTGGAGGTAGGTGTTGTGTCACAACTATAATGTTGGAGCTAGATGTTGTTTTCACAACTGTAATGTTGGAAGTAGGTATTGTGGGTACAACTATAATCTTGGAGGTAGTTTGTTGTGTTTCACATATAATGTTGGAGGTATTTGTGTGTGTGTCACAACTATTATTGTTGGAAGCAGGCGTTGTTTGTCTCATCTATAATGTTGAAGATTTTGTACGTCTCAGCTATAATGTTGAATATGTTTAAAGCCACTGTTGTAACGTAGACGATGCTGTACATCAAAACTATACTGTTGGAGCTGCTGCTTGTCACAAGTATAATGTTGCAAGTGTTGTATGGCACAGCTATAAAGTTGCACGTGTTGTATTTCACAATTATAATATTGAAGATAAATTGTTGTATATCACAGCTATAATGTTGAAGATATATTGTTGTATGTCACAGCTATAATGTTGAAGATATATTGTTGTATGTCACAGCTATAATGTTGAAGATTATTGCTGTATGTCACAGCTATAATGTTAAAGATATATTGTTGTATGTCACAGCTATAATGTTGAAGATATATTGTTGTATGTCACAGCTATAATGTTGAAGATATATTGTTTGTATGTCACAGCTATAATGTTGAAGATATTGTTGTATGTCACAGCTATAATGTTGAAGATATATTGTTGTATGTCACAGCTATAATGTTTGAAGATATATTGTTGTATGTCACAGCTATAATGTTGAAGATATATTGCTATATGTCACAGCTATAATGTTGAAGCTATATTGTTGTATGTCACGGCTATAATGTTGAAGATATATTGTTGTATGTCACAGCTATAATTTTGAAGATATATTGTTGTATGTCACAGCTATGATGTTGAAGATATATTGTTGTATGTCACAGCTATAATGTTGAAGATATATTGCTATATGTCACAGCTATAATGTTGAAGATATATTGTTATATGTCACAGCTATAATGTTGAAGATATATTGTTGTATGTCACAGCTATAATGTTGAAGATATATTGTTGTATGTCACAGCTATAATGTTGAAGATATATTGCTATATGTCACAGCTATAATGTTGAAGCTATATTGTTGTATGTCACGGCTATAATGTTGAAGATATATTGTTGTATGTCACAGCTATAACTTTGAAGATATATTGTTGTATGTCACAGCTATAATGTTGAAGATATATTGTTGTATGTCACAGCTATAATGTTGAAGATATATTGCTATATGTCACAGCTATAATGTTGAAGATATATTGTTGTATGTCACAGCTATAATGTTGAAGGTATATTGTTGTATGTCACAGCTGTAATGTTGAAGATATATTGCTGTATGTCACAGCTATAATGTTGAAGATATATTGCTGTATGTCACAGCTATAATGTTGAAGATATATTGTTGTATGTCACAGCTATAATGTTGAAGATATATTGTTGTATGTCATAGCTATAATTTTGAAGATATATTGTTGTATGTCACAGCTATAATGTTGAAGATATATTGTTGTATGTCACAGCTATAATGTTGAAGATATATTGTATTTCACAGCTATAATGTTGAAGATATATTGTTGTATGTCACAGCTATAATGTTGAAGATATATTGTTGTATGTCACAGCTATAATGTTGAAGATATATTGGTGTATGTCACAGCTATAATGTTGAAGATATATTGTTGTATGTCACAGCTATACTGTGTATCCATTAATGATGACAGAGGAAGGGGGATTGAAGAACTAGTCTTGAATTTCCCCGACATATCAAATCGTGTGAATCATATCTCTAATCACCAGGACCTTCAGCCGCCGTGTCGTGTTTGAAGTGCAGGCTATACAACAGTAAACCCGCTTTCACAGGCAACATCCCCAATGGGCCTACTCTGGGAGTACATCTCTTGAATAGACCAACACTTGGTGATGTGAGCCGAGGTGCTGCCAAACCGTGGTCATACAGTGGAGTTTGTTACACAACTTGTTAGCTTTATCTCACTCCCTCTTCTCAAACCCCCTCGTCGGTAACTAGTTATGCCAGCGTCTGCGACCCTAGTTCTGTATTTAATTAGATCTCCATTTTCCCCCTCGAGTCTGGCTGAGAGCTGCTCTTCCACACAGCTCCCTGCCAGGACTTCTTCAGCCAGTCACGTGGCTTCTTGCCGACGCTCTAAGCATGCCCTTCGTATTGTTTCCTTTTCAATATGCTGCTTTGTTACGATCCTGCCGGTTAGGAAACTATTTTCTGAGCCGAATTAGCCAGAAATGCCCCAATAAAACTTTCTAATCGTCGGAAGGAAAAAGCCGAGAAGTTTGCCAGGGGCTGTAGTGAGATTAACGAATTAGAGATCTCAGCATACCTGCGTCAGATTTCAAATTAGCATGACAAGAATGTCTTAACAATGGAAGGAGACGCTTTCAAGGAGCGCTGCACATTGCTTGAGCCAAGCATAAACAAGTTTTGGTTGAGCTATATGCTTTGGGAAAACATGAAATTGATGAAAGGAAAACAGGGGGTGTCAAAAGCCGATTTCCGACGAATGGTTCGTGTGGTCTAAGTCAGAATACACCGCAGATGGCGCTGGGGCTATTCAACGATTTTTCTAGCCCACGGTGAAGACCTAGTCTAGTAATCTCTTCACGCTTGACCAGTTTGTAAACAACCTGGTGTATAAGACACTCGGAGCACAATTCTGGGAGGAAACAATGACTCGCTTGAATGTGTGCTTCTGAAAAAGGCTGGAAACAAAGGATGACACATGAGCTGACATCTAGTGGACAGTTTTGAAATGATCGCTGCGAATTAGCGTGTTTATTTTATACACTTGATTTATCTTCCCGTCACAGCTTTGCCAAGATCATATCCTAGGCTATCCGGTGCCTTTGCCTTCGCTTGTTTGCGGCATCTTAGCTTTGGTAGTGGATACAGTCATAGCTCGTCATGCTTCATTTTAGCATTTAGTGTAAGCCATTGCTTGCTGGTGACACAGGTACATATCCAGACTGAGGGGGCTCGGTTAAATCCCTTAATTTTTTCAGTCCCAGACACCGCCAATGTCAGAATCCCGAACATCGCTTCCTGCGTTTTCTCAATTGTTACCTGTGGTCACGCTTTTTAAAGAAATATGGCTACCTCAAAAGTCAACTTCAGATCCATTTATATGTATTTATCTATCACTCGTGGCGTGCAGCATTTTGCTTCTGCCATGACCATTTATGAGGGAAACAGATCTGTGAACGAAATCTGCTTAGTCTTCCACAGTGTAACACTGAGGTGTTAGCGTGGCTGAGCGGTGTATCTCGCTCTGCTTAACACTTCCCGTGTGTATGACGACGGGGTAGTAGTGTGACACCGGTCATATGGACGTTAATGTGGACTTGCCCTCACACACACTGGTCACGTGTACTTGCCCTCCCACACACAGGTCACGTGGACGTTAACATGGACTTGTCCTCCCACACACAGGTCACGTGGACGTTAGCGTGTACTTGCCCTCCCACACATCGGTCACGTGGAAGTTAACGTGGACTTGCCCTCCCACACATCGGTCACGTGGAAGTTAACGTGGATATGCCCTCCCACACATCGGTCACGTGGACGTTAACGTGGACCTGTCGTTCAGAGAGTCATGGTAAACTGCTGAACATACAGTATTTTAGAGAATTAATCTGGGCTGATGAGAACGTCCTACAGTTAATATGTGACATTGGTACGTGTTAAAGACAGTGTCCTTGGTTGTCCTACAATGGACATGTGACATCATTACGTGTTAAAGACAGTGTCTTTGGTTGTCCTACAGTGGACATGCAACATTGGTACGTGTTAATACAGTGTCCTTGGTTGTCCTACAATGGACATGTGACATCATTACGTGTTAAAGACAGTGTCCTTGGTTGTCCTACAGTGGACAGGCAACATTGGTACGTGTTAATACAGTGTCCTTGGTTGTCCTACAATGGACATGTGACATTGGTACGTGTTAAAGAAAGTGTCCTTGGTTGTCCATAGTGACAACACACTAGCGACTCTCTCTCTCTCTCTCTCTCTCTCTCTCTTCTCTCTCTCTCTCTCTCTCATCTCTCTCTCTCTCTCTCTCTCTCTCTCTCCCCCCGATTTACTCTCGTTACCTATTACTCTTACTTTACACAAAATTAGGCCAAACTAATTCACCAAACCCTATAACATAATGCTCCACGTTACCCTTGGCCATTGTTTCAATATAATGCAAGACATTGCGAACGACTAAACATGCTTCATATCCTTGAATCTAGGATAAACTTATCCAAAAAGGCTTCGCGTACTCCTAAACTCAGCTGTGGAACAATCTTCCACAAGTAATTAAAGACACCACCAATCCCTACACATGCAATTCAAAGCATCTGAACACTATATCAGTACCGACTTTATGCCGCCTTGAAATCAACAACAATACCTTTCTAATATATGATAGAGAAAGATATAAACATTCTCCTAACAGTGGGACGGCATATCGACCTTAGAGAATTATAATTGACATGTCAAAAAATACGGGTTTGTTAATGAGTAACGTATTAATGACTACTGCACATGTCCTATGCATGTTAACGCATATATTGTTGTTGTTATTGACTACTATTGGTATCATTAGTGCCGAGCGAATAAAATAATGCATGAGAACAAAGAGATGAGGTCAGAACTTAAGACGGGCCTCCGTGCCCAATTTCCAACCCTTTGAAATAAAGTTAGTTCGTTCGCTCTCTATCCCTTACTTTCTCTACCCCTTACTCCTTCACCCCCCCCCCCCTCACACACACACACACACACTCTTTCTCTCTCTCAATTTACTCACTCTACACATTAATCTCTCCACCCCTTACTCTATCGACCCATTACTCTATTTACCCGTTTCTCTCTACTCGGAGTGAAGTTTGAGTTGAGTCAAGAACCTACATCACTGCACTCGGGGCACTCCCATAAGTGCTCAATCTTCATCTACAACAGCCAGCGTAGAGTTCAAATACTAAAAGTGCCCGTTACAACCTGATTATATGTTCGTCTTGCTTTACCTCTGAGTAGCGACAGTCGATCAGATCCTCCGACCTCCCCCATCTTGCTGCATGCTCTCTAGACCTAAGTAGTCAATCCATACGTCTGCATTACTCTCTAAACCATTTACTCTCCCTACTTCTCTCGTGAACCCTTGCTCCCCCCCCTCTCTCTCTCTCTCTCTCTCTCTCTCTCTCTCTCTCTCTCTCTCTCTCTCTCTCTCTACTCATTACTTCCTCTCTGTCCCCATTACTCTTTCTACCCTTCTACCTCTCTCTCGCTACCCATTACTTACTCCCATTACTATCTCTACCCATCTTTCACTACCCATTACTCTATCTACCCATTACTCTTTGTACCAATCTCTCTCTTTACTTATTACTCTATCTACCCACAAAACTATCTACATATTATTCTTTCTAGCCATCTCTCTACCCATTACTCTATCTACGCTTACTCAATCTACCTAGTTCTTTCTACCAATTGCTCTCTCTCTCTTTCTCTCTCTCTCTCTCTCTCTCTCTCTCTCTCTCTCTCTCTCTCTCTCTCTCTCTCTCTCTCTCTCTCTCTCTCTCTCTCTCTCTCTACCCGTCTCTCTATCGCTGTGTCGAGTATTTTCCAGTGTGAAAGCTGAATGCCATTGATCTATGTCGGTTTTCACATTATTGTTCGTTGTCATATGGACAATGATATCTCTCTCCCCCTGCGTGTGCGCGCGTGTGTGTGTGTGTGTGTGTGTGTGTGTGTGTGGTGTCAGTTGTTTTATATGTGTGGTACCATTAGTTTTACACGTGTGGTGTCAATAGTATTATATGTGTGGTGTCAGAAGCATTACGTGTGCGATGCCAGTAGTTTTACATGTGTGGTGTCAGTAGTTTTACAAGTGTGGTGTCAGCAGTTTTACATGTGTGGTGTCAGCAGTTTTACATGTGTGGTGTCAGTAGTTTTACAAGTGTGGTGTCAGCAGTTTTACAAGTGTGGTGTCAGCAGTTTTACATGTATGGTGTGAGCAGTTTTACATGTGTGGGTCAGCAATTTTACATGTGTGGTGTCAGTAGTTTTACATGTGTGGTGTCAGCAGTTTTACATGTGTGGTGTCAGCAGTTTTACATGTGTGGTTCAAAAATTTTACATGTGTGGTGTCAGTAGTTTTACACGTGTGGTGTCAGCAGTTTTACATGTGTGGGTTAGCAATTTTACATGTGTGGTGTCAGTAGTTTTACAAGTGTGGTGTCAGCAGTTTTACATGTGTGGTGTCAGTAGTTTTACAAGTGTGGTGTCAGCAGTTTTACATGTGTGGTGTCAGTAGTTTTACTAGTGTGGTGTCAGCAGTTGTACATGTGTGGTGTCAGTGGTGTTACATGTGTGGTGTCAGCAGTTTTACATGTGTGGTGTCAGCATTTTTACATGTGTGGTGTCAGCAGTTTTACATGTGTAGTGTCAGCAGCATTACATGTGTCATGTCAGTAGTTTTACATGTGTGGTGTCAGTAGTTTTACGTGTATGGCGTCAGTAGCTTTACATGTGTGATGTCAGTAGTTTTACATGTGTGGTGTCAGTAGTTTTACATGTGTGGTGTCAGTAGTTTTACATGTGTGGGTCAGCAGTTTTACATGTGTGGGTCAGCAGTTTTACAAGTGTGGTGTCAGCAGTTTTACATGTGTGTGTCAGCAGTTTTTACATGTGTGGTGTCAGCAGTTTTACATGTGTGGGTCAGCAATTTTACATGTGTGGTGTGAGCAGTTTTACATGTGTGGTGTCAGTAGTTTTACAAGTGTGGTGTCAGCAGTTTTACATGTGTGGTGTCAGTAGTTTTACATGTGTGGTGTCAGTAGTTTTACAAGTGTGGTGTCAGCAGTTTTACATGTGTGGTGTCAGAAGTTTTACATGTGTGGGTCAGCAGTTTTACATGTGTGGGTCTTATAAGTGTGGTGTCAGCAGTTTTACATGTGTGGGTCAGCAGTTTTACATGTGTGGTGTCAGCAGTTTTACATGTGTGGGTCAGCAATTTTACATGTGTGGTGTGAGCAGTTTTACATGTGTGGTGTCAGTAGTTTTACAAGTGTGGTGTCAGCAGTTTTACATGTGTGGTGTCAGTAGTTTTACATGTGTGGTGTCAGTAGTGTTACAAGTGTGGTGTCAGCAGTTTTACATGTGTGGTGCCAGTAGTTTTACATGTGTGGTGTCAGCAGTTTTACATGTGTGGTGTCAGCAGTTTTACATGTGTGGTGTCAGCAGTTTTACATGTGTGGTGTCAGCAGTTTTACATGTGTGGTGTCAGTAGTTTTACATGTGTGGTGTCAGCAGTTTTACATGTGTGGTGTCAGTAGTTTTACAAGTGTGGTGTCAGCAGTTTTACATGTGTGGTGTCAGTAGTTTTACATGTGTGGTGTCAGTAGTTTTACAAGTGTGGTGTCAGCAGTTTTACATGTGTGGTGTCAGTAGTTTTACAAGTGTGGTGTCAGCAGTTTTACATGTGTGGTGTCAGTAGATTTACATGTGTGGTGTCAGTAGTTTTACAAGTGTGGTGTCAGCAGTTTTACATGTGTGGTGTCAGTAGTTTTACATGTGTGTGTCAGCAGTTTTACATGTGTGGGTCAGCAGTTTTACAAGTGTGGTGTCAGCAGTTTTACATGTGTGGGTCAGCAGTTTTACATGTGTGGTGTCAGCAGTTCTACATGTGTGGGTCAGCAATTTTACATGTGTGGTGTGAGCAGTTTTACATGTGTGGTGTCAGTAGTTTTACAAGTGTGGTGTCAGCAGTTTTACATGTGTGGTGTCAGTAGTGTTACATGTGTGGTGTCAGTAGTTTTACAAGTGTGGTGTCAGCAGTTTTACATGTGTGGTGTCAGTAGTTTTACAAGTGTGGTGTCAGCAGTTTTACATGTGTGGTGTCAGTAGTTTTACATGTGTGGTGTCAGTAGTTTTACAAGTGTGGTGTCAGCAGTTTTACATGTGTGGTGTCAGTAGTTTTACATGTGTGGTGTCAGTAGCTTTACATGTGTGGTGTCAGCAGTTTAACATGTGTGGTGTCAGCAGTTTTACATGTGTGGTGTCAGTAGTTTTACATGTGTGGTGTCAGCAATTTTACATGTGTGGTGTCAGTAGTTTTACATGTGTGGTGTCAGTAGTTTTACAAGTGTGGTGTCAGCAGTTTTACATGTGTGGTGTCAGTAGTTTTACATGTGTGGTGTCAGTAGTTTTACATGTGTGGTGTCAGCAGTTTTACATGTGTGGTGTCAGCAGTTTTACATGTGTGGTGTCAGCAGTTTTACATGTGTGGTGTCAGTAGTTTTACATGTGTGGTGTCAGTAGTTTTACAAGTGTGGTGTCAGCAGTTTTACATGTGTGGTGTCAGTAGTTTTACATGTGTGGTGTCAGTAGTTTTACATGTGTGGTGTCAGCAGTTTTACATGTGTGGTGTCAGCAGTTTTACATGTGTGGTGTCAGCAGTTTTACATGTGTGGTGTCAGAAGCATTACGTGTGCGATGCCAGTAGTTTTACATGTGTGGTGTCAGTAGTTTTACAAGTGTGGTGTCAGCAGTTTTACATGTGTGGTGTCAGCAGTTTTACATGTGTGGTGTCAGTAGTTTTACAAGTGTGGTGTCAGCAGTTTTACAAGTGTGGTGTCAGCAGTTTTACATGTATGGTGTGAGCAGTTTTACATGTGTGTGTCAGCAATTTTACATGTGTGGTGTCAGTAGTTTTACATGTGTGGTGTCAGCAGTTTTACATGTGTGGTGTCAGCAGTTTTACATGTGCGGTTCAACAATTTTACATGTGTGGTGTCAGTAGTTTTACGCGTGTGGTGTCAGCAGTTTTACATGTGTGGGTTAGCAATTTTACATGTGTGGTGTCAGTAGTTTTACAAGTGTGGTGTCAGCAGTTTTACATGTGTGGTGTCAGTAGTTTTACAAGTGTGGTGTCAGCAGTTTTACATGTGTGGTGTCAGTAGTTTTACTAGTGTGGTGTCAGCAGTTGTACATGTGTGGTGTCAGTGGTGTTACATGTGTGGTGTCAGCAGTTTTACATGTGTGGTGTCAGCATTTTTACATGTGTGGTGTCAGCAGTTTTACATGTGTAGTGTCAGCAGCATTACATGTGTCATGTCAGTAGTTTTACATGTGTGGTGTCAGTAGTTTTACGTGTATGGCGTCAGTAGCTTTACATGTGTGATGTCAGTAGTTTTACATGTGTGGTGTCAGTAGTTTTACATGTGTGGTGTCAGTAGTTTTACATGTGTGGGTCAGCAGTTTTACATGTGTGGGTCAGCAGTTTTACAAGTGTGGTGTCAGCAGTTTTACATGTGTGTGTCAGCAGTTTTACATGTGTGGTGTCAGCAGTTTTACATGTGTGGGTCAGCAATTTTACATGTGTGGTGTGAGCAGTTTTACATGTGTGGTGTCAGTAGTTTTACAAGTGTGGTGTCAGCAGTTTTACATGTGTGGTGTCAGTAGTTTTACATGTGTGGTGTCAGTAGTTTTACAAGTGTGGTGTCAGCAGTTTTACATGTGTGGTGTCAGAAGTTTTACATGTGTGGGTCAGCAGTTTTACATGTGTGGGTCTTATAAGTGTGGTGTCAGCAGTTTTACATGTGTGGGTCAGCAGTTTTTACTTGTGTGGTGTCAGCAGTTTTACATGTGTGGGTCAGCAATTTTACATGTGTGGTGTGAGCAGTTTTACATGTGTGGTGTCAGTAGTTTTACAAGTGTGGTGTCAGAAGTTTTACATGTGTGGTGTCAGTAGTTTTACATGTGTGGTGTCAGTAGTGTTACAAGTGTGGTGTCAGCAGTTTTACATGTGTGGTGCCAGTAGTTTTACATGTGTGGTGTCAGCAGTTTTACATGTGTGGTGTCAGCAGTTTTACATGTGTGGTGTCAGCAGTTTTACATGTGTGGTGTCAGCAGTTTTACATGTGTGGTGTCAGTAGTTTTACATGTGTGGTGTCAGCAGTTTTACATGTGTGGTGTCAGTAGTTTTACAAGTGTGGTGTCAGCAGTTTTAAATGTGTGGTGTCAGTAGTTTTACATGTGTGGTGTCAGTAGTTTTACAAGTGTGGTGTCAGCAGTTTTACATGTGTGGTGTCAGTAGTTTTACAAGTGTGGTGTCAGCAGTTTTACATGTGTGGTGTCAGTAGATTTACATGTGTGGTGTCAGTAGTTTTACAAGTGTGGTGTCAGCAGTTTTACATGTGTGGTGTCAGTAGTTTTACATGTGTGTGTCAGCAGTTTTACATGTGTGGGTCAGCAGTTTTACAAGTGTGGTGTCAGCAGTTTTACATGTGTGGGTCAGCAGTTTTACATGTGTGGTGTCAGCAGTTCTACATGTGTGGGTCAGCAATTTACATGTGTGGTGTGAGCAGTTTTACATGTGTGGTGTCAGTAGTTTTACAAGTGTGGTGTCAGCAGTTTTACATGTGTGGTGTCAGTAGTGTTACATGTGTGGTGTCAGTAGTTTTACAAGTGTGGTGTCAGCAGTTTTACATGTGTGGTGTCAGTAGTTTTACAAGTGTGGTGTCAGCAGTTTTACATGTGTGGTGTCAGTAGTTTTACATGTGTGGTGTCAGTAGTTTTACAAGTGTGGTGTCAGCAGTTTTACATGTGTGGTGTCAGTAGTTTTACATGTGTGGTGTCAGTAGCTTTACATGTGTGGTGTCAGCAGTTTAACATGTGTGGTGTCAGCAGTTTTACATGTGTGGTGTCAGTAGTTTTACATGTGTGGTGTCAGCAGTTTTACATGTGTGGTGTCAGTAGTTTTACATGTGTGGTGTCAGTAGTTTTACAAGTGTGGTGTCAGCAGTTTTACATGTGTGGTGTCAGTAGTTTTACATGTGTGGTGTCAGTAGTTTTACATGTGTGGTGTCAGCAGTTTTACATGTGTGGTGTCAGCAGTTTTACATGTGTGGTGTCAGCAGTTTTACATGTGTGGTGTCAGTAGTTTTACATGTGTGGTGTCAGCAGTTGTACATGTGTGGTGTCAGTAGTTTTACAAGTGTGGTGTCAGCAGTTTTACATGTGTGGTGTCAGCAGCATTACATGTGTCATGTCAGTAGTTTTACAAGTGTGGTGTCAGCAGTTTTACATGTGTGGCGTCAGTAGTTTTACATGTGTAGTGTCACTAGTTTTGCGTGTGTAGTGTCAGTAGTTTTACATGTGTGGTGTCAGTGGCTTTACATGTGTGGTGTCAGTAGTTTTACATGTGTGGTGTCGGTAGCTTTACATGTGTAGTGTCAGTAGTTTTACGTGTGGTGTCACTAGTTTTACATGTGTGTTGTCAGTAGCTTTACATGTGTGGTGTCAATAGTTTTACATGTGTGGTGTCAGTAGCTTTACATGTGTGGTGTCAGCAGTTTAACATGTGTGGTGTCAGCAGTTTTACATGTGTGGTGTCAGTAGTTTTACATGTGTGGTGTCAGCAGTTTTACATGTGTGGTTGTCAGTAGTTTTACATGTGTTGTGTCAGTAGTTTTACATGTGTGATGTCAGTAGTTTTACATGTGTGGTGTCAGTAGTTTTACATGTGTGGTGTCAGTAGTTTTACATGTGTGGTGTCAGCAGTTTTACATGTGTGGTGTCAGCAGTTTTACATGTTTGGTGTCAGCAGTTTTACATGTGTGGTGTCAGTAGTTTTACATGTGTGGTGTCAGTAGTTTTACAAGTGTGGTGTCAGCAGTTTTACATGTGTGGTGTCAGCAGCATTACATGTGTCATGTCAGTAGTTTTACAAGTGTGGTGTCAGCAGTTTTACATGTGTGGCGTCAGTAGTTTTACATGTGTAGTGTCACTAGTTTTGCGTGTGTAGTGTCAGCAGTTTAACATGTGTGGTGTCAGTAGTTTTACATGTGTGGTGTCAGTAGCTTTACATGTGTGGTGTCAGCAGTTTAACATGTGTGGTGTCAGCAGTTTTACATGTGTGGTGTCAGTAGTTTTACATGTGTGGTGTCAGCAGTTTTACATGTGTGGTGTCAGTAGT